>CM059872.1:27854120-28454120 GCA_030490815.1 Acer saccharum
AAAACGACTAGGATAAAGATGTCTGAGATCACTAAGGGGATGAGGGAAAGAAGAAACAGTTAATCCTGATGTAAAGCATCCTCAAGTTAAAGTTTTAGTTCCAGTTCCAATCCTACTAATTTTTTAATAGAAGCAGTAGCATCCTGAGGGGTTTTGCACTTCTGTAACTCCTCAAATCTGTGAACATCAAAATTCTCTTCAGGAACAATTTCCTCTGCCTGGACTCCTGGAGAAAAAAGCATCTTCATCAGGTCTTGGTAAGTGGGAGTGTGGGACCTTTGAAGTGAACAGGAGAGTAGTAGCCAATGATTAGGCTACAGTTGTTGTGGATAAAAATGCAATAAGTTCCATTACATCCCATGAGAATTCCTCAAATGTTAACCAGAAGAAAAGCCCGACGTGGAAAATGGACAAACCCTGCCCACACCAGAGGATGCGTCAAACCTGCTTATAAGAATTCCTTCCTTCTTCTCCTGCGTAATCTTTAGTTCTTCCCTGATGGGGTCATCTTCAGAAGTTAGAGCAATGGGTGCGGTTTTAACCAGATCCACCACCTGAACTATAACAAAGGTTTTAGATGGTTTATTTCACATACTATGTGCCCGATATCCATTCTCGTGTTTATGCTAGAGTTCAGTTAGAAGGTTAGGATGTGTGGGTGACTGGATGATAAATTTGTTTGATTTCATTTGACAGACCTGAACATGTTTAAATAAACTGTACAATTTGGTAGATCTTTGAATATGATCTTTGTTTGCATTCTAGAATCATTAAGCTTTCATCTCCAACTGATTTACCTTTATGCGCTTTATATATGATTTTGAGTTATTTTTCAAAGTTGTCAACAAGCTGCTGGAAAATCTCCTTTCACAATGATAGGTTATATATTTCAGAAAACTGTATCAATTGACAAGTGTTTGTAAAAATGTATATTTTTAATTGCATTCTAAATTCTTCAAACTTGCATTCTTGACTTATTTCACCATACTAGAGAACTTTTAGTGAATTTTTGAAGGTGATTGAAATCTGCTAGAATCTTCTGTTCACAGTTCCGAGTCTTCTGACTATATTTTTGGGAAGATTCTATTTATGAAAGACTTTTTATCAAGCTTTCTTTTGCAAGTGGTTTAACTTGAATTAATTTTTTACGAATTTTGGTGGTGAATTGTTGGAATGTAATTCTTCTCCTTGATGGTCTTGAGCATTTTCGAAAAAAATTGTATCAATTAGTGATTATGTTTTCAAATTACTTCTCTCTTATTTTTATTATTTTTTTAAAAAAGAAGATATTTGTACTCGTCAAGCTTTAAATTGCAACTAGTTTCACCAGATAGGTTTTGTAATGTAAATTTGATAAATTTTTAAAGCTGTACTCAGCTGAAGCATTGAAAGTTAGGACTTGTCTGTGTTTGGTAGTGTCGCAAGCTTGTGATTGGCAACACCATGGTTGTATGTCCAACAGTGTAAATCATGACCCTTATTCTTAGTGTTGTACTCATGGGACTTGTGTCTGGCAATATGATTTCATTGACTTCAAATTTAGTGGTTTTGCATATTAAATATTTGACCATTAATACTGAATTTGCCAAACCTAATGACATTGCTATTTATTATTTTTAAGAATTTTGATTGATAAGTGATAGCAATATGTATGAGATTTTTTGATGACATCCTAGAATTGTTTTGGTTAAACCATTATACATGTGTCTACATGACTACATGTTTGGTACATTGCAATGTATTTTGAATGAATTATGTTACTCGTACTTTGAAGTTATAACTTTCATTTTGTTATTGTATTGTGAGGTTTGAAGTTCATATTGTGTTGATAGCTCACCCTTTACATGTGGGCAAGGCCAAGGACATACTTATGTCTTGAAGATGCTCGATTATCATGTTTTTCTGAGGATAGATACATTTTCGTTCTTGCATCTTATGATAAGAACTTTGCGTTGACTTAAGAGCATACATAATAGATGATATACTAAGATTTCTTTTATTAAGTTTTAAGTAAATGATTTGGATTGATGCAAAAAAATATATAATTTTTGTATGCAAATATGCTGTTTGTAAGTTTATACCATCATTCATTTCTTATAATTACTTTGTTCATTTTTATATTTGATCAGGTGAGCCGTTCCCCAGTGTTCAAAGCAATGCTAGAGAATGAGATGGAAGAAAGCCGGAGTGGCACTGTAAAGATAAGTGACGTATCATATGAAGCCCTCCGTGCATTTGTCAACTATTTATACACTGCTGAAGCATGCCTTGACGAGCAAATGGCCTGTGACCTGTTGGAATTGGCTGAAAAATACCAGGTGAAGCATCTAAAAGCATACTGTGAGAAGTTCTTGGTATCCAAATTGAACTGGGACAACTCAGTCATAAGCTATGCATTTGCACACCAGCATAATGCAAAGCTTTTGCTAGATACAGCTTTGTCATTGATAACGGACAACATGGACAAGCTTACGAAACGGGAAGAGTACATGGAGCTCGTGGAAAAAGACCCTCGGCTTGTAGTAGAAATCTATGAAGCGTACCTCTCCAAACAGGTCAATACTGCCGCCCATAAAGATTCTTCTATTAAGCAAAAGTCATCATAAATTTTCTTTTTGTGCTGATCTGAAGCAAGGTTTATATTTTTCAGATGAAAATATATCAGTAATTAAAGTTTTAATACAAATTAAGTTGGATATACCAAAGAAAGACAATACTTTAAGAACAAAAAAAGATTACATTTTATCTCATCTGGTTGGCAGCTATTGGGAGCAAAATTTCATGTTGTGATATTTGATGATGTTTTTAAAATTGTGAAGTCTTCAAAGTATGAGAAGTACAGAACTATATATGTAAATGTTTATTATGTATAATTCAATTTTCAGGGTTGAGCCACTGAAATCAGAAGAATAATATGAGTTGCTGACGAACTCAGCTTTTAGTGATCGATCGTCGCTGTTTTAGTAATTGCTAAAAATGTACAAGTGAATCAATGTTTAAGAATACTCGTGCGAAGGTTCCAAACAGACCTCCGCATTTGACAGACAAGACAAGTCCTTCCATGCATATTTTATAAATGAATGTGCATCCCCGGTTCAAATCATGCCACATGTCAACAAGTGGGATGATTTGAACGGGTATGCACCTTCGACAACAGCCAAGTTGTTTTGAAAACATTTTAATTATGAGCATAACAAAAAAAACTTGTTTATATAAATATTTTTTCTCAATAACTGTTAAATTGTCACATTATTGATTTCAAAAAGTAAAATTGCAAAAACAAAGCAAAGATGAGAGGCAAAAAATTAATCATGATTATAGATTAACAAGTTTGATAACAAATTTAATTTTGGGTTTTTATTTTATACATTTGTCGATTAGATTTTTGGTATAGAAATATTAGATTAAAGAAAATCAAGAGAATAATAGACTTTTAATAGAAGATAATAAAAGCAAGAGAATAGTAGACTTTTACAGAGATACGAATTAGTAGAAGAGAAACATACTAATAAGGGAAATTATTAAAAGCATCCCTGTAGTTTGGAGTATTCTCCAATATGCATCCTTCAGTTTCATTTTGACCAAAATTCCCCCGTGGTTTCAATAAATCTCCAAAAAAAAACCCAGCCGGGCCGTTATATTTGAATCCGTTAGTAAACTGTTAAATTCTTTTTTTAAAAAAAATAGAAGAATAAATACGCAAATTACTAAAAAAAAATTAATTAAAAGTTATTTAACAAAATATTAAAATTAAAATAATAATAAAATAATTAAAATTAGAATAGTGGAACTATACAGAGATTAGTCTAAACATTAATTTGTAGGATATGATTTCCTTTCTCCATACAGAGGTTAGTTCAATAAGAAAAACAACAATTACTGTATCTTTATTAATTTACTTTTTTTGAGAACCTAAAATCATTTTCACGGGTTCATTGTTAATCATAATGCAGAACTCAAAACCATAAAAAATATTTTAATATTGTGTCATGTGATATACATCTCTCATATGGATGTATACGTCAGGCACATTTAAACATTTTTCCATAACAATAGCCACCATAAGACCTCTCACATTATCAAATGAAGTTATAGTGTTTAAATGTTTTACATTCGAGTCATTTAAGCGAGTTTAAACCGGAGTGTCAAGCTAAGTTATCACCTTTAACTGGTAATTAGTTAATTACAATCCAAACCGGAAGCTTTTCATTTTTTATGGTGCAAAATTCTAATGAACCAAGATAAAAACTGAGACTCCAACCCAGACGACGCCCTCTTGTTAACGATTTCTAAAACACAAGAGATGAGGGATCTGATAAAGAAATCTTAGTTTAAATCAAAGGGTTTGAATTTGATTGAAGGATCATTTGAATATATTCAGATACAATATCCCATTCATTTGAATATAAACATTTGAAAGGAGATTTCTCAATCTAATTAGTACACTTTCAGAATAAAGAAAAGTTTTGTATATAATTTTTTGTTTACTCTATTCTACAAACATGAAATAGTGACTTGTGAGCTTTGGATTACCTCTTTTGTGTGCTATTCCATTGTTAATGGTACAATTTTCTGCAGGCTCCTTTCCAAAGAGATGGTAGAAAGAGTTTCTCAATTCGCGTCTGATCAAGAATGCATGATTCACATACGTTTCTCACAGATCAAAATTTTCCAGCTTGCTTGGGGACCTTCACCTGTATCATGTATAGCATGCACCCCCCATAGCACTTGCTATTTCTTGAAGCTCAGACATAACAGATACGAGTCTCTTATATAGACATGCCCATCTGGTCTTAGCATTCGATCCATTTCAAGCATGATACTTGAAATATTACATCTGTGCAAGCGACGAAAAAAATTGTATAAAAGTATATTCCCACAACTAGTGCAGTCAAGTAGATAATAAGAATATCAAGAGAGATCATATATAACTGTACCTCTTTTGCTCAATAGAAAAGACCTGCTGCATGCAGTAGATCATATGTTCTAGGATAGGTATCAAATGGTTCACACCTGGAGAAAAGGAAAGAAATTTCAGAAAGTATTGATATAGCTAATGATATGAGTAACAAAATAGATGAAATTAGACAACAAAGAAACATTATACTATCTGTATTTTATGGGAATATATTTCTAGTCAGGTCAACTTCGATTGCTATCTTTTTCTTGGTCTTTTTATTTTTTTGTTTATTTGTTTCCTTGAGTCTTGGAATTAAGGGGACAGACTTGTTGCTCAATTACAAAATAAAGCACAAGCACTGCATTAGGAGGTTAGCTATTGTAAAACCATGCTGATTTTATTGACTTGGAGGAATCCTAGATAAATGATTTGAAGTAAAGATAGGAGTAAAGTTTAGACAAATGATGGACCAAGCATGAAGTACAAAGCAAAATTGAAGACAGAGTGAAGAGTGTTCATCATCAGTACCAGTCATGCATGACTCCTATAAATCCACGGTCATATATAACAGGTAAGGTGTTGAAACCACTAACAGGAACAACGTTCATAACCCAGCAATCAATCTCTAGATCATGCAAAGCTGCTGCAAACCTGGCATAGAGACAAAAATAAAAAATGCCAATCAATTATAAGCTCCAACAGAGAAAGATATAAAATGCATGGCCAGAACTTAGGTACAATGCCTTCCGAACTGTTCCTTGTTGCTAAAAACATGCAATGTGGACAAAGGGCACCCGAGTATGCGTCAAAACTCCTATCCATTCCTGATAATGCTGGGTTGCCTTCGTCCACACAACATGTATCGAATCAACATAACTTCTGCACTGCACCTAAGCTCTGCCAAATAATTTCATTCTTTCTTCATTTGAAAGCATTTCAAAAATATATACTACTACATACCCTCCAAATCCAGCCCTCATGTCCATTACATTTCGTAGATTGAACCCCTTCCAACGGAAAGCACGAATATAACTGTCTATTATATCATTCCAGAATTTTGACTCTGCCCTGAATATTTCGTTTCTGGATATGTCAGCATCCATTTTGATGATCCGGAGCCTGTCTGGTGGATTATGAATGCGAGCAGGCCATGCAGTAAGATTAGCTCCATACCCATTCTCTGGCAACCGCGTGATGCATGCTCTCAGATCAACATTCCTGCAAATGATATGTTATGACATGTCTGTATAAAATATTTTAATTCAACTCTTCTTTGGATGATTAAGCCCAACAGATCTGTTAAAATTATTAAATGGATTAGCATGTCTAATAATTCCACCGGAATAAATCACCAAAAATTCTGCTAATGCTTATCATGTAAGTGTAATTGCATACATGTATAGGAACCTCAAAATTATTACACCATTTCAAGCAGAGTTTAGTCACGTTGCAACATCATCCCCGGATTTTCTTTTTCAGAATCTTCATTACTTGAATTTTGGAGTCAATATTTTTACCCTCCTTCATACATCTGATAGTTATTGGATTTAGTTTTTTTCCCCTTCAACACTTTCGAACATTCAAATATATCTAATAGTTGCTACTAGATATATAAAATGGATATTAGAAGAATGGATGTATAAAATTAAAATATATTCTACTAGATATCTACAGCATCTCTCACAGGTGAGCAACCACCTTGGGCACCATGTGAAACAGTTATAGTATAAAATAACGGGAGAATTATAAAAATGTTGGGTCCAGTATAGAATTCATTCTATTTCACTCATATGAACATTAATACATTATATCACTTATCACTGAAGAAGGTAAACTTGAAGGTATGAAGCAGGGCATACCAAGCATTATCTGAATTATCAATGGAATCACATAATGGAGGTTGCACTCCAGCATCACGGTTGAGATAGCAACTATTGTTCAAAGCCTTCCTCCATATAGCAATATATCCCTCCTTCTTTACAAGCTCCCAGCAAATGCGAGTAGTAAGGTCCTCCATTTCTAAGCAGAGATTAGCAAAAAAAGTTAGAATTTGAGAAATTCAAAAGCATTTCTCATCTTTAATTATACTGAGTTGCTAAATATAAAAGTAGATGATGGCGAAATTGAAAATTAACCAATTGCAACCAGCTGTATTTGGCTACCTTTCCATTGCTTTAGTTGAATTTCTTCATTTTTATACAGGCTCTGCAACCCACAGAAAGTATCCACCAGCCCTAAGCATCCTGTTGGCCTCGAGAAGCAAAATTCCATCTTCATCACAGACCAAACAGTGAAAGAATTATCAAAATCCGAAGGGCCTTAAAATAAGTATAAATTATATCCTCAATCTATAAACATGAGATAAGGTTTGGTAGTTGAAACATCCAAATATTTAACGAAAAACATCTTGCTTTCATTCCAATAGTCATCTCCCAAACCGAAAAAAGGGCTCCTTGGTAATTGAATACAGTATCGGAAAGGAATGTACCATCACGAGTCCAATTAATTCGACATCTTGAACAATGTATGAAGTCAAAAGCCTGGCTTGGATACAACATGCGGTGTGTGGAAAATACTGCTACCATGGCTGGCACACCACGCTCTAATGCAAATTGAATTTGGTTCTCATTAACATTTTTTTGGGCTATTGAAAGAGTGGTAACGTTCCGTTGCATCAAATAGGCACCAAAACTTGCTACTCCACAATCAATATCTAAGGCAACTCGAGTACGGTGGCCAAATGCAATTTCAGGAACCATCTGTGCAATCAAAGCTAAGAGACTTGAGAAACAAAATGCAGATGCAAAATATTAATATCTAGTAAGAATAGTAAGATGCGGTGAACCTGTGAAATATGATTCAAATAATTATCTGCTCCTTTTAGTAACCGTTCTTCATCTCCTGGAAAAATGTATTTATCATCCTTTAATTTTACCCAATTTTGTTGAACCAGATTGTGTGGGGCACATTACTTGACCACACCTGTTATAATTACATGTCATGATCAGCATAAAAACCCTTTTCCATCTAAAATCAAACCAAAACAATCATGATAAGGAATTCAATTGCTAGTATCTGTAATTAAGCAAAAATACTTGCAGCCCATATCTTTGTAGGAACATATATATAAAATCAAAGAAAAACAAGGAATAAACATTACCTGGTCTCGGCTATTTGGCCATAGAACCGGAATCTTGTAGCCTTTGGGATTTGGCACAAGACAATCCAAGCCCTTGACAGGACAATGTCGTTCACTTGAACTCAGATTCCGTGTTAATGTCCCCTCCTCATTGTCGAAACACGGTATATAATCTGTTAGTCTCTCTTCACAGACCCTGTATTTTCCAATAACAGAACCACTCTTTTTCTCATTTTCACTCAATTGATCATTTTCTTCATTCACATTTTGTAATTCCTCAACTGAATCCGTCTGCAAGTGAAACTCTCCAACTTCAAAGTCACACGACATGGCCCCGGTTTCATCAATTATTCCTGTTTTTACGAAGTTCGGTAACGGCGGAGGTGGAGGCGGAGAAGACGGCTGAGTTCGTGGTGGTGGTGAAAGTTGGAGAGGGAGTGAAAGCGTAACAGTTGAGGTTGAGAGAGTGGTGGGTGAGGAATAGGAGAGAGATGGAGAGGAGAGCTAAAGCGGTGAATTTGATGAAGTTCGGCGTGGTGAGAATATCTGTGTGGCGGTGGTTTTCATGGTTGATTGTGGAGAAAAATCAAAACTCAGTGACTGTTTTGGATTTGAGCAGAGGAGGAGCGTGGGCGCTACGGATTAGAGGGAATTTAGGGAACGTGACAGTTGAGCTTTCTACTTAAAAACAATCACGTGCGTTTCGTTGCTTATATAGTTATATATTATAGGGTAAATAACCCCGACTTTTGATTAAATGCTAAATAAAACCTTCTAGTTTGAATAATTAGTAAAAAATCCCTACTATCGGTTAACCATTAGTTGACTTTATATATATATATATAGAGTGAGAGAGAGTTTTTCTATTGTCAGTTCTTCCTGATATAAAATATATCAGGACGAAGAATATAGATCATTAGATTTATATACTTTGACTCAAAGTGTATGCACCTGTCAAAACTTCTCCATAATCTATGGTCTACAGTCTTCGTCCTGATATATTTTATATCAGGACAAACTGACAGTAGAAAGATTGTATAATATTATAATATATATAGTAATTTTCCAATGAGGACTTTTACAATGCACACTTTAAGCACCTTTTGATGAAATTGCATGTAATCAAATATTTTTAGATGAGATTTTTTGAATGCATCATAAGAAAATTAAAATACACATTTGGTAAAAATTTGGAAATTTTTTGGATTTGAAAACTATTTTTTCTTATATTTCCCTATTTTTAAATGTTTTATCTTCAAAAAAATTGGAAAAAAATTAGTTCTTGCACCCGAATTTTTTTTAAAAATTTTTTTAAATTTTTTTCTATAAATGTATTTCAATGTTTTAACTTTTAACCATTCATACAAAAAATCAAATTAAGATTCAATATATTCCATACCATTTCATTAAAAGGTGTTTAAAGTGTGCATTATAAAAGTCTTCATTGAAAAATTACTGTATGTATATATATATATATATATATATACGGTCTCATTCATATTAGTACGCACTGATGTCATTACATCAGTACCAATGCATGTGGATCATTGATTATGAAGAAGCTTTGACAAATATATACATTTTGAGTCAAATATGTAAATCTAATGGTCTACATCTAACTCACTGATGAAGTTATATCAATGTGCACTGACTTGAACATTTATATATATATATGTAGAATAGTTCTCCTATCGGGTCTCCTGAAATTATAATTTCAGGACGACCAACCACAGCCACATATTACAATTTAAATCATATATTATAAACATAATTAAATATATATATATATATATATTATATACTATAATAATAAAATCAATTTCATATAAAAATAATTTTTTATATTTTAAAATAAATTATTTGTTTAAATTTTTAATGATTTTATTGCTTTGTTATAATATATTTTTATATATTTAATTTTCATTAAAATAATTTTGTTTATTTTTAATTTTCTAACATATTTTTAGTATTTTTTTTTCATTATTTTTTTAGTTCAGTTATTAAAAAAACCACTTAAATAATTATATTTCATTATATTTAATTAAAGTCAACTAACTGTCAACTAATGGTAAAGGGTTTTTTTACTGATTGTTCAAATTAGAGGATTTGATTTGACATTAGATCAAACATCAGGGGGTTATTTACAATTCTCCCCTATTATATGATATCTCTATAAAATTATTAACAGTAATGCTACACATCCCATCTAATATCCCACTTTTTTCATCCCACTACATGTGGTATGTGAGGTGTCAAATTGTGAGTGGATACATGGGGTGGGTATCATTAATGTGTATCCACTCATAATTTGACACCTCACATGCCATGTAGTGGGATGAAAAAGTGGGATTTTAGGTGGGATGTTTAGCATTATTGAATTATTAATTTACCATGTTATAAGTGAAATTCTAATCAAAAGATTATGCTAAATCTGCTATTATTAATTAATTAAGACCATCTCTAATGCATATGTTAATGGCAATGCCAAATTTGGCATGAAATATAGTAAAATGCTATATTTGGCAAATCATTTTAGCATTGTACTCCAATGTAAAATTCTATTTGATATTAGGGATGGCAATGGATCGGATCGGGGATGGATACCCCATTATCCATCCCCGTATCCGTTTGAAATATGTATATCCATCCCCGCATCTAAATTGCGGGGCGGATTCGGATAATCCGCGAATTTAGATAACGATATCCATCCCCGCTCCGTCTATATCCGTATCCTATGAAATATATATTATATTAATATATATATATATATATATATATATATATATATATATTGTTATAATTTATAAAAGAAAAATGTAACTAACGTGTATAATGGTACCTTTTATCCTATTTAAAAGGGAGAAACAAGTACATCCAATCCAATAAAGTTCAAATAACATAAATTCAACAAAAAAAAAAAAAAAAAAAAAATCACATAAAACTTTACTATTTAATTTTCTCCAACAACTTAATAAAAAACCATAAATATTCTCATTCTTCCATCACCACGGTCCATACGACAATCAAGGTAGTCTCAACTCTTTAGATTTTGGCAGCTTAGTTTAGAAAAATAGCTTTTAGGGTTTTGATGATAAAAAATTAATAATAACTTATATAATTAAAATTAATAATATATTTCCTTAAAAAAAAAATTAATTATATAATAATTTTTTATATTTTTAAAATATTAAAATATTAAAATATACAATGGATCCGGATGGGGATGGATATCCATAGACGATATCCATCCCCATATCCGAAAATTAAACGGATATTAGAATCGTATCCATCCCCGCTCCATCCCCGTAATATAGTATCCATCCCCATTATAAATGGAGCGGATTCTTTCGGATATCCATATCCGTGGATAATTTTGCCATCCCTATTTGATATGCTATTTTTTATTTTTTAATTATTTAAAATTATAAAAGTTAACAAATACAACCAATACATTGAATGCATTGAATATTTTTTTAGAATTGTTTCAATCTAAATTTTCCCTATCAAATTTGTTAAATTTTATTATTTAAAATTAAAAAGTCAACAAATACGGCTGTATTTATTGTTGTGCCAAATTTGACATATATACATTGTGCCAAATTTGGCACACACAGCTTTTAACATTGCATTGGAGCATGCTTTTTTTACTTTGTGCTAAAATATAGTATTGGCGCAGTGATTTAGCATTGCATTGGAGATACTCTAATAAGACTAATAATCAACATAATTTGACGCCCTCTCATAGGAAAACTTTACGGGGAAACAAAAAAAAACATTTATTTTGACCCAATTTCAATTCATTCATGTGATATGAGGTTCATCACTTCATCCACGTGTAAACTGGGCCATACTAACAGGCACAGCCCATGCGAATTGTGGATCATACCGGCCCGCAGACTAACTTTTAGAGCCATTCTCCAGCACGGTCCATGGCATGGCCCAACTCTAATTGGATCCTGCAAGCCAATTTTTTTTATTTTTTATTTTTATATATAAATTAATTAACTTTTTTAAAAATATATTATATAAATTCAGGGTTTTTTAGAAGGGGAGGACTTGAACCCATGACCTCGTGGTGTAGATGTAATGGGGCTTACCACCGAACCAACCTCATATCGTATTGATTTTAAATTTTTTACTACGAAATTAGTATTCAAACCTGAGTTATCTTGTGCAAAGGTTTTTTTTTTTTTTTTTTTTTTTTTTTAATTAATTTATTATTTATTTATTACAATAATTCAGGATTTAAGGGAGGAGATACGACTCGAACCCACAACTTCATGTTATAGATATGAGAGGCATATCACTGATAGGGATGATAATTTGACCTGCACCCGCGGGCACCCACCCGAACCCGACCCGTTGCCATCCTTCACTGGTCAACCTCATCTTGACATATGCGAAGCATAGTTTGCTCTATATAGAATAATAAAACAAAAAAAGTTAGGCAAATAGATAAGGTTATGTAATAGCCATGAAAATACATAGAAGATCTGCAAAAAGGTAATTGGTGTCCATGTCTCTCTTCAGTCTTCTCTTTGTCTGTCCCACCTGATATTCTTTTACAATCATTTTATCAATAATTGGTGGCGTGATCCGACACGTCCACCGGTACACTCAACGCCAATTCACCACTCCCATTAAATTAAAAATTACTATTTTATTGTTTAATTGTACAAATGAATCTTGAGTGTTTAAGGATTCTTATGAAGATATAATTATGACTATGAAGCCTACGATGATGAGAGAAGCTAAGCCAAATTTCCCTCTTAGCATATTATATAGATTTGGTTACTTATAAGTTATAACATTGGAAATTGATTTCTTTCCAAAAATAAAAAAAAAAAAAAAGGATAAGCTTTTAATTGAACTAAAAAAAAATCATTAGAAAGTTTTTTTTAAGAAGGTACGGAGGGTGTATTCAATTAGGATTTTAAAAGACTTTTAATAACTTTTATAGAATTAAAAAGTTTAGGTGTATTCAATGTAGACTTTTAACGACTCTATAAAAATCATGAGGTATTCAATACAGACTTTTATAGACTTTTAAAAAGTCTTTATCTTTAAAAGTCATGTGGTATTCAATCAAAACTTTTTAACAGTCTATGAAAGTTATGAGGTATTCAAAATCTCAATGACTTTTAATGACTTTAAAATATCAATGACTTTTAATGACTTTTAATGATTTTTAGTTATAACAAATCTAACAATTTGTCTTCCATTCCTACCAAAGACTTTGAATGACTTTAAAAAAAAAAAAAAAAAAAAAAGAAAGAATTTCACTTTAAAAGAAAATATAAAACTCTTTAAAAAACATCAACCACCAAATATATGTTCCATTTCCAAATAAAAGCACACTCATTCTTAACAAATTTCATAAATAATAAATAAATAAATAAATAAACGAATAACTTTAAAATGAATAAACATTATACATACATATATATATATATAAAATAAAATAAAATAAAATAAACTAAAAAATAATATAAAACAACTCTTCATTGGCTATGCAATTAAGGATGAGAGATTTCATATTTTTTTACCTATATTTTCAAAGCAACTAAATAACACAGAAACAAATCAAATGAATTTCATTTATGTAAAATAAAAATAATAAAAGACAAAAACCACTACTTAACCATACCAATATGTCATAATCAAAGTCGCGTATGAGCGTGACTCCATGTAATTATGATCAATATCAAACTACCCACTTTTAAGCATGGATCTTATTCAACAACTAGGTGCGGTTTTTATGTTTTATCTTTAGTAATTTGAATGAACTTTTGGTTGATTTTTTATACTCATTGTCATACTTTCGTAAAGACATATAAACGTTAATATTATTGTCGGTTTGCTACATTTATTCTAAAAGAAAATTTATAATATTTGACTAATTATAAAAAACAATAATATAAAAAAAAAAATCACATATATAGACATGAATGATTTTGTCAAGTTTAATTAATGATGGTTTTTTTTATTCATTTGAAAAATTATTTTTATTGACATGATAAATATATATAATTTTGCTAAAAACAAATTATACATTATATTTAGAAATCAATGAAAGTCTATAAATGTCTGTAAAAGTCTTTCAAAATGAAAGTCTACGAAAGTCTTTTAAAATGAAAGTCTACAAAAGTCTATGAAAGTTTTCATAATCTTGTAAAGTCTATAAAAGTCCATAAAATCTGCAAAAGTCATCCACTTAAAAAAAGTCATTAAAAGTCTTTCAAAATCATAATTGAATACACCCTCCTAAATCTCAAAAGAGGTACAGATCTGACGAAATAAGTTTGGTCCAATAATATATCCCCACATTTACACCATAAGGCTGTGGATTCTAGTCCTTCCCCTTCCTCAAAACCCTGAATTTATGTAATATTTAAAATTTAAATTAAAAAAAAAAGAAGCACGGATCCAAAACCTTAATAAGAAACTCATATATATTTTTCAATATATTAAGAACATTTTATATATCCTAAAAAATAAATGTTATTAGGGAAAAAATTCAAAAATAACCCTCAAATGAATGGAAAATTCAAAAATAGGCCATTGTAAAAAAAGAAGAAGCCAACGTAATCAATTTTTGCATGAAGAGCATCTCACTGCACGTGTATCTCTATGTCTAAAATAGAGTTCTAAAAGGGAATATTCATTCCAGATTTCATCTCTAAATTTTTTTTACTCTCGCCACACTCTCTATCATTATCTCTATCTCTATTTCTATCTTCAAATAACCTATATTTTCATTATTATTTTTTATTTTTAAATAACTCATGTCCATTTTTTTAATTTATTCAATAAATTATTGTTCAACTAAACTTTAACAAATATTATTTTAATAAGATTCGTACTTTTTTCTTAATTTTTTTTTATAAAAATATAACTTTTCTATTAGTGTATGAATTTATTATAATTTGGGGTATTTAAAATTTGGTCACAATCTAATTGAGAAACATCACTTTTTTACTCCTTAATTGAAATTTCAACAATTTAGTTCTTACATAATTGAAAATCAATCAAATTAATCTTACCGTTAGTCAAAACCGTTACATTGACTAACTGTAAGATTAATTTGATTGATTTTCAATTATTAAGGATCAAATTGATGAAATTTCAATTAAGTAGTAAAAAAAATGATGTTTCCTAATTAGATTGGGACCAAATTGTAAAACCCCCTAATAATTATATGTTATATGAAAAAAAAAAAAAATCAAAAAAGTATCATTTATTACATGCCATGTGTCATGACCATAGCAAAAGTAGTTATTTTTATTACATATAATTATTTAATAAATATTATTAGTATATGTTATATTGTATAATTAGATAATTTAGAATATGGGAATTTTTTTTAATATGATTGTTATTATATATGCTTATTATTAATAGTATCATTTAGTACATATGTTGTTGACTTTGTGAACTCTAGAAGTTGTGACTATTATATATTAGAAACTGGCAATATATAATTATTATTATATTTTTTAATAATAATAATAATATTATATGTTATATTGTATAATTAGATATATTAGAATATGAGATTTTTTTTTTTTTTTCAATATGATTGTTATTATATATATATATATATATATAATGATTATTAATAGTATCATTTAATGTGTATGTTGCTAACTTTGTGTACTCCAGAAGTTTAGACTATTATATATATCAAAAATTGGAAATATAAGATTATTATATATATGTATATATATTTTTAATAAATCGCATTAGTATTATATGTTATGTTGTATAATTAGACATATTAGAATGTGGAATTTTTTTTTTTTAATAACATTCTTAAGAGTATAATATCATTTATTGTATACCATGTGTCGCAGCCATAACAAAAGTAACTATTTTTATGTTATATGAAAAATAAATAAATTAAAAATATAGTATCATTTAATGTAGACATATCTAATAATAAGGGGTATTTACAATTAGGTTCCAATCTAATTGGGAAACGTCACTTTTTTACTCCTTAATTGAAATTTCATCAATTTGGTTCTTACATAATTGAAATCAATCAAATTAGTCATACAGTTAGTCAAAGAAACGGCTTTGACTAACGGTAAGACTAAATTGATTGATTTTCAATTATGTAAGGACCAAATTGATGAAATTTCAATTAATGAGTAAAAAAGTGACGTTTCCCAATTAGATTGGGACCAAATTGTAAATACCCCTTATAATTTTTTACTTTAGTTTTACCACTTAAATTTAGACTAACTCAAGTACAAGAGTGGACCAACAAGTAGGATATTAAACTCACAATCAGATCCATATTATTTAATGAAGTCAATGTCACACCTACACTAATTTCATACACGTGAAACAAGTATTGTTTTATGAATGCACTAATTTCATACACGTGAAACTAGTATGGTAAGAATAAGTAAATATTGATAAATGAAAAATTATTAATTAAAAATATTATTAATAAATATTTAATATTAGTCTCATTTTAAAGATCTAGATTAGACATTTCTAATGGTAATAAAATTTATAAATTAAAAGTTATTAATATTAATTGAATTGAATTTAAAAAGGTTAAAGGATATAAATGTCAAACATTTGTTTATAACTATGAATATGAGGGTAAAAATGGAATATAAAATGTTAAAAATAAGAGCATCTTCAACTAGTACTTTATTTCTATCTCTAAAAGAGAGTTGCAAAAGAGAATATTTCATTCAGATTTCTTCTCTAAAATTGTTTCACTTCAACCACACTCTGTTGTAGGAACTCGAACTTATGTTGCGTAGCGGAAAATAGGTTTTAAAATTTTTAAGCAACATGTAAACCGTATACAATATATAAGAATGTATTAATGGAATTAGATTATTCCCTTGTAGACCAACTCCTTCGTTTCTTTAAGCTTTATCCCGTTTTGAACCACTACGTCTTACTCGCTATGTCCCGTGATCTGGTAATTGCGTGTGGGCGCGTCACGATCTTCAAGGAACTTAGAGCTAGGTCATAAAGTCCGTTATACCCCTCTAATTATATATTTCTCTAATGAACAATAAATTCTAACTTCCTTACGGAAGAAGGAGAGTGCTCATATTGTTCAAGCCCTGAATCAACCCTTAAGGGAACTACTATCTACTTCTCGTAAGAAGGAGTGAATTCCACTATTGTGTACAGACCTTCCCAGTCACAAGCCAAATCGCGATTCCAACATACAAAGATATTGACCGGGAATGTAACCTGATCTTACCCATGGTATATCAAAAACCACGATCTAACCTGAAGGAGTCGATAAGATACTCAGGATTAAGATCACCCATATATAGCCATAATTTGTCGATATATATGAATATCATCTTGTAACGGATTTGGTGAGAGATTCATATAGATCGTGGCCAAGTTCTGTATAATCATATCATACAAGGTGGTCTTATCCTAGATATTCATGTACTTATTTATTTATTTTATTTATTTTTTATTTTTAAATTCATATACAGTTGAAAATGACTTTATTCAATTTTGCTCATTTCCATTGATATTCCTTTGTTAAATATTCTATATCTTATTTTTCTTTTTAGAAAACTAAAAGGCAGGAAGAAAGATATTTATCAAGAAAGTGTAGAACACAAACCTCTTGGTCCGTGTATTAGTACATCACTCTTTTCATGTTAGTGGTATATCAATTGCATTCCTTGTACAAAAACTCCGGTTAACGATCCTATATAACATAAACTAACATAAACTATAGGGCAGGACTGCGGGAGTGCCAATTCCTTCCCTGCATGACTGCATCTGATTTAGTACTTGGAGCTATCACTATTCGTAAACTAACTGCAGTTCAGAGACGTAACTAGGATTCAAAACTAAAATGAGCTAGAATAAAATTAAGTGAACCCCAACGATACGAGGAAATTTTATTGATTGAAAACACAAAATACACCTAGGTTCTTACCATATAAAATACATATTCTAAAAATAAGTTACAATTTTTTTTTGATATAACACTTATAGTGACCGAGACATGAACTTGGGATATTCACAGACTAAATTAACGCTCTTACCACAGAGCAGAGCCACATTGAGCGGGGTAAAATATGTTTTTATTGTAAATAAATAAATATAAATAATAACATTACAACAAAATTTCAATCAAACACTAATTAAAAAATTGTATCATGTGATTTTTTTTTTTTTTTAAGATTTAATTATAATATATGGATCAATAGTATCATCAATTTCTATTTTAATTTAGATAACCATAGACTTTGTTAGAAATTTATTTTCTACGATGTCTTATCATTTTCATTGTTCAAAACCTTGTGTTGCGGAAACACAAAGAGATTTAGTTAATTCTAATAATATAAAATTTATAAACTAAAATTAGACTAACTTTAAAATTTTAAAACAAAATAAAATAATTAAACACATAATTCCTAAAACATAACTGGATTGAAGACATAATTTTTTTAAATTGAGAAAGAGTTGAATCATATTTGGAAATGAGAGAGAAGGTTTGTATAAAATATGTATTATTTAGTTTGTGTTTATGATGACCGGCCTATTACACAAAAATTTCAAATTTCAAATTATAGTTCTGTATAAATTTATAAATGAGCATTTTCTTAATATTTTAATTTTTTTA
Source organism: Acer saccharum (assembly GCA_030490815.1). Lineage (NCBI taxonomy): Eukaryota > Viridiplantae > Streptophyta > Magnoliopsida > Sapindales > Sapindaceae > Acer > Acer saccharum. Next base: position 27,872,787 of record CM059872.1, read on the forward strand.
TATAAAGAGTTAGGGTGGGCCCTTGTTAAGGGACGTCCCTGCAACAGTCATAGTTAAGAGAGTAATATATATTTGAAGTATTATGGGAGCGGTCCCGATCCTATCAGGATGCACTGATATAACTTTATCAGGATATTGAATGTGAGCCACTCATTTATAACAGTGATTTGACAAGTGCATACATACCAAGTCAAAGTATGTAAAACGAGTGGCTCACATTCAATATCCTTATATAATTCTATCAGGATACATTGATAGGATAATTTCCGATTATGGGAGATATATATATATATCTATTATCTACTCTCACAACATAGCATAGCATGGTGAGACTTAAACCCCTTACAACTAACGTGAAAATGGTGTTACACTATCAGTTGTACTAAAGGCAATATACAACAACAGACAAAAAAAAAAAAAAAAATACAATACAATTCTATTTGTTAGATAATAATCGAGAACTAAAGCATTGGATTGACAAAAATAATAATTAGAACGATATATCTAATATTGATTAAACCAAGTAAATAAGAACTTACTTTGATGAGATGAGGTTAGTGCAATGATATATATCTCACACTTACAACACAATGTTTTGGATTCGAGTCCTACCCTCTCTAAAAAACTCCGAATTTATGTAATATTTTTAAACAAACTTTAAATCATTAGGGTTCAAAAATTTCTAGCACTTGTTACTCCTCTACCTTTGGAACTAACACCAACTTAATAATTTGAGTTTTAATATCACCGAAAGTGTGTTTCTAACACAAATACCCTTAAAACACAATAAGTATCGCCTTTTTTATTTTATTTTTTTTAATCAGAGACTTATTTTGGTTGGGTTCAAAATTTTTTTGTCACTATTTGAGGCGCTTTTTGTAAGACAGGCACCACATTATTAATTTAAGTTTAAAAGACACCTATTTAGGTGACCAGACAAAAAACCCATTTTTGTCATTTTGTGTCTTTTTCAAACGTTGAGAAAAACCTTTTTGAACTTTTTCCGAGCCTTTTATAATAGTCCTAGAGCTTTTTAAAATGTTACCTGAGCCTTTTCAAGGAAAATTCATAGGTTAATCGGTTTAGAATCTCCGAGCCTTTTTACACTCGATCCGAGCCTTTTCGTGCGTTTTCGAGCATTTTACACTAGGTTCGAGCCTTTTTTGCGTTTTCGAGCCTTTTTACACTATATTTGAACCTTTTCGTGGGTTTTGCGAGCCTTTTTACACTAGATTCGAGCCTTTTCAACAATGTATGAAAAAGCTCAAACACTTTATTAAAAGGCTCGGGTATGTATGAAAAGGCTCGAACTGCGTATTAAAAAGCTTGAATTACTATTTAAAAGGCTCGAACCTAGTATTAAAAGGCTCAAACCAAGTATTAAAATGCTCGAACAGTGTTAAACGTCTCGGAGAAAACATGAAAAGGCTCGGAGGTTCAAAATTAACAAGTATGAAAAGGCTCGAACCAGGTATGAAAAGGCTCGAACCAAGTATTAAAAGGCTCGAACCAAGTATCAAAATTCACACAACCATCTTAAGGTTTACAAAAGACTCAGAGAACAACCAGCTTAAGGTTTTAAATTGAAAAAAAAGCTCGGGGGCGTTGCCCCCTAACCCCCACGAGCTAACCGGCAGCTCGACCATCGCGAGCTTAGCAGGGAGCTCGACCCCCAAATGCGTCTGCGTAGCGCCACTAAACTAATGGATGTCTGTTATGATGTTCAACCTCCATTGGAGGTCTATTAAACAGACCTCTATGAAGAAGATGAAAAAAAAGTCTCAGAAAATTTCAAAGTAAGAGAATGTGTAAAGTAAGGGCATTTTGTCCGTTCACTATAATAGGTGCCTTTTAAACTTAAGTTATTAAAATGATGACTTTCTTACAACACCAACTTAAAAAGATGATATTTCTCACCATTTCCACTATTGGGGTTTTTCCATGACTCACTGGTGGTAATACAAAACATTAAAAAAAAAACACAATTTTTTTTAGGCAATAAGTCTCAGTTGCCCAGCCATATATATCTTCTTCTTCATCAACCTCCATTGGAGGTTGTTTCGACATCTATTGGAGGGTGAGGTTCAATACATTAAATACAATTAGATTTTGTCAATTTAGTGAGATACCCTTTTGTCGGAACATAACAACAATTAATGATCTTGATCTCGACACATAAGTATTACAACGAAGAAATGATTATGGTGTAATTAACTGTTTTCTATCATTACTATATCAACGAACAATAAGTTTTTAAAAAAAATGTAGGAAAGAGGATCCGAGTCATAACATAAAAAGGGCAAGTAATTAATTACTACCCTTTACTAAAACCATTACAATAACAGCGATAAATTAAAACAAAAGGGGATGAAAACTATATTTACAATGAGTAGCGAATGGCCGATTAAGATTCAGTTGTACATCATGTTCCTGAATTCTTCAAAATCAAGAACACCATCTAAATTGGTATCATACATACAAATCATACTCTTACAATCTTTACCACTCTTGTCATTCCACAACCCAAGTCTTGACAACACGCTTTGAAGCTCCTCTGAAGAAATGAAGCCATCACCGTTCATATCAAACACGTTAAACGCATTAACAAGGTCAGCCTCCTCGTCGCTGTCTTCCTCTCATGCTTCCCATTAATGTTTGATATCGAATCCCAGAATAACAAGAACTCTGTGAAATCCAGGCTTCTTTTTCCCACCAAAGACTCAAGTTCTTTTAGGCTGTAATGAACATTGATTCTCTCAAGAAGCCAGTTTAGCTCCTCCAGGCTCACAAAGCCGTCACCATTTTTGTCCAGCTCTCTGAAAATCCTTTGCAAGTCAGAGGTTTTAAGCGGACACATGTTAATTGGAAATTAAATTAACAACCATATGAATATATGATTGGAGGGATAAGAGGGAGGAGAGGAGAAGAGGAGTTATCCATCCGGCCCACCAAAATGAATCTGCCCAATGATGGGTGGATGAGAAAGGAGGGAGAGAGGATTGGAGGGGAATGACTATAATGCCCTTCAATTTTTTTTAAGGGTAATATAATTTTATAAATTAAATATCAATCCATCCATTTAACTCTCTTTTCAATACCAAACAACATGAAGGATAAATGTTATCCTCTCTATCCCTCTTAATTCATCCATCATTTATACTCTCCATCCCTCCTACCAAACATAGCCTTATAGTACAACGGGGGATGCTCTAAGTAGGGATGCTAAAATTATTCACAGATATATGGATATTCATAAGAATCCTCTCAATTTAAAATGTGGATGGATACTATTATTTCGGGACGGAATGAAGATGGAAGTCATCCTAATATCCGTTTTATTTTTAGGGATGAGGATGGATATCATCAATGGATATTCATCCCCATCCAGATCCATTATAGATTTTAATATTTTAAAAATAAAAAAATTATAGAATTATTAATTCTAATTATATAAGTTATTATTAATTTTTTATTTATTTGAACTTTATTGGATTTGGATGTATTTGTTTCTCCCTTTAAATAGGATAAAATGTAAAATTACACATGTTAATTATATTTTTCACTTGTAAACTATATTTTTTTCACTTGTAAACTATAAAAATTTATATATTTTTCATCGAATACGGATATAGACGGAGTGAGGATGGATATCTCTACTCAATTCGAGAGTTATCCAAATCCTTCCTGCTCACCTAGAAATTAGGATGAATATAGGGATAGAATATATATCTCCAATGGATACGGGAATGGATATTGAGGTATCCATCCCCAATCCGATCAATTGCCAACCCTAACTCAAAGTAACTCTTACTTCCTCCAACGCATGTAATCAGTCAAATCAAAACTAGAGAGAGATCATTTTAGAAAATATAAGAAACTCACCGGTTGAATTTAGAAAGAGAAATTTTCTCTTTGTATTATATGGGTTAATTGCACTAAAATACCATCTATTTATATAATAAAGCAAATTTTCAAACAAATGCCCTATTCAAACACAAGCATACCCTGCCATTAAAGTCAAACCGTTATCTTTAACGGTTGACCAACCAAATTTATAAATGACAAATTTACCCCTACCACATTACTTATATTTATATCATTTTTTTTTATAAAAAAAATCAGCCATTCACGATTAAAAAAAAAAAAAAAAGAAAAATATAAGAATTTTTTTAGGAGATATGGAATCTTCATTCACAATATTTTAAAGAAAATATAAGAAATTTTTTTTTTCAAAAAAAAAAATATATTTCTCGATCTTCTTCTCTTCAAGAATCATCAACAACCTCAATAAAGAATTTTTTTTTAAAAGAAATAGATAAAGGTTTTTATTTTATTTTATTTTTTATTTTTTATTTTTTTAATCTGATCCTAGATCTAGATGATCTTCTTCTTCTTCAATATTATGCACATCATTTTTTTTCCCTCAAATCATCAAACATCAGTTAAGAAAGAAAATAAAAGATTTTTTTTTTTTTTTTTTTTTGAAATCCAAATCTCCATTTTATTCTCCTTCAATCATAGTCGATACCATTTTTTTTTCTTCTCATTATCACATCAACAATATCTTCTTCATTTTCAAACAAACCAATAAAAAATCAACAGAAAAATCACAAACAAAAACTTAAATCTGCATATTGGAAATACCCACCCACCAAACCCATCATCACCCCAATTGCCCCCCTCCATGGCAAGCTCCAATATCCTCCATTTGTATGAGATCGAGTTCCATTTCATCTCCAGATTAATTTCCAGTTCGTCGATGCGGAACTCCTCTATTTGGTGGAGATTGACGCGGATCTCCTCCAATCAAAGGATATCCAACGTAGATCTCCAAACAGAGATTTGCATCGTCTACTAGAGGGTTGATTTGTCAGCTTTTCATTTTTTTTGGTTGATTTGTTGAGTTAATTTTGGGTGGGTTCAAGATACTGGTGATGAGGATGAATTTGGTGATGATGTACTCAATAGTAAGACTCCATCAGCTATGCTCCTCATCCACCATTTTTCTTAGCTTTTCGTTTTTTTTTTTTTTTTTTTGGTTGATTTGTTGAGTTAATTTTGGGTGGGTTCAAGATATTGGTGATGAGGATGGATTTGGTGATGTTAGAGATGAGGATGAAGTTTTTGCCTTTTCTATAAAAATATAAATAATTAACTAATTTATTTATAAATAATAAATAAGTTTATGTTGGATGAGGTGACAAGGGCAAATATGTCCTTTAGAGATTTGACTGGTCATCAGTTAAGATAACGGTTTGACTTTAATGGCAAGGTATGTTTGTGTTTGAATTGGGCATTTGTTTGAAATTTTGCTTTATTACATAAATAGAGGGTATTTTTGTGCAATTAACCCTATTATTATTTAAAAAAAAAATGAACAAAGAATAGTAAATCGTACGAAATTAGGTAGAAGAAACCGTACAAGTTTAGTTTGACCAAAGTTGTACACTTGTACGTAGATGGAGTCAAAGTCACAAAACACAACTACCCTACAAGTACAAATTTTTAGAGTCCTTTGAGATTGACTTTGTTTTGTTCCAAACCACCCTAACTTCCAATCAACGTTTCCAACGACTTGTAACCATCGTTGATTTGTAATTTTCTCAGACCCAAAAACAATTGGTTAAGAAAATTCAACCCATTAAAGATACAAATCATCGTGCCATATTCCCACGGGCTGGAAAATAATATTTAGTCGTGACTCGTGACTCTTGACTCTTGAGGCATGCAATTTTAGACTTTCACAAAATCATAATATTCTTGCAACTTGGGCGATCGATATTTCCCAGAATAATATAGTAAAAAAAATTAAAAGTCTATACAGTTGAACATGACTTTATTCAAATTTTGCTCATTTCCATTTATATTCCTTTGTTAAATATTCTATATCTGACTTTTCTTTTTAGAAACTAAAAGGCAGGAAGAAAGTGTAGAACACAAACCTCTTGGTCCATGTGTTATGTATATTTTATAAGAATATGTGAAAAGTTCATCTTAATATTGTGAAAGTAGCAATATATTGTTTAATCCGATTCTTGATAGACCTCAAACCTGGCCATTCGGTTTGATAATTTATGATCTAACATTTTTTGAAAAGTAGAAACAATACGTCTTCAAATCCTCGCCACTAAAGTTTAAAGATATTTCAAATTCAATTAACAAAATAACATCTCATTTTCAAGAATTTCGTGATCATGAGATATTATTTTAATTCATTAATCAAAACAGCATGCCTTATACGAAAATTAATAAGGTTTCTAAGTTCCCTACTGGAAGTTAACAAAAATAACCTTGGTATATCAATTGCATGCCTCGTACAAAAACCCCGGTTAACGATCATATATAACATAAACTATAGGGCAGGACTGCGGGTGGCACTTCTGCAGGATGTAACCAGGATTCACTAGAATAAAATTAAGTGAATCTTAACGATACGAGGAAATTTTATTGATTGAAAAACAAAATTACACCTAGTATGGGGTCTTATTCTAAATAATAAGTTATAATTTTTTATTTTATTTTTGATATACCACTTATGAGACTTGAACTTAGGATATTGACACATTAAATTAACGCTCTTACCATAGAGCCACATTGGGCGGGGTAAAAATACGTTATTATTGATTAAAAAAACGTTACAAAAAAATTTCAATCAAACACTAATTAAGTTGTATCCTGTGATTTTTTTTTTAAAAGATTTAATTTTATCAATTATAATATATGGATCAATTATCATCAATTTCTATTTCAATTTAGATAACCATAGACTTTGTTAGAAATTCATTCTCTATGATGTCTTATCATTTTCATTGTTCAAAACCTTGTGTTGCAGAAATACGAAGAGATCTAGTCAATTCTAATAATATAAAATTTATAAACTAAAATTAGACTAACTTTAAAATTTTAAAACAAAATAAAATATTAAACACATAATTCCTAAAAACATAACCCAAATGAAGACATAATTTTTTAAATTGAGAAAGAGGTTGAATCATATTTGGGAATGAGAGAGAAGGTTTGTATAAAAGTCTGCATTATTTAGTCTGTGTTTATGATGACCGGTATGACCCAAAAAATTTCAAATTTCAAATTATAGTTCTATATAAATTTACAGATGAGTATTTTCTTAATATATATATCTTAAAAAGAGTTAGGGTGGGAGCCCACCCTAGCCCCCGTTAAGGGACGTCCCTGCTGCTACGGTCATAGTTAAGAGAATAAAAAAATATATCTTTTTTATGAAGTATTATGGGGATATATATATATTATCTACTCCCACAACACATCATGGTGAGATTCAAACCCTCCACAGCTAACATGAAAGTGGTGTTACACTACCACATGTACTAAAGAGATGTACAAAAAAAAATAAAAAAAATAAAAAAAAATAAATAAAATAACAATTCTATTTGTTAGATAATAATCAAGAACTAAAGCATTGGATTGACAAAAATAATAATTAGAACAATATATAATGTTGATTAAACCAAGTAAATAAGAACTCACTTTGACGAGATGAGGTTGGTGCAATGATATATCCCTCACACTTACAACATGATGTTGTGGATTTGAGTTCTACCCCCTCTCAAAAACCCCGAATTTATGTAATACTTTTAAAACAAACTTTAAATCATTAGGGCTCAAAATTTTTCTAGCACTCTTTACTCTCCACTTTTGGAACTAACACAAACTTAATAATTTGAGTTTCAATATCACCAAAAGTGTGTTTCTAACACAAATACCCTTAAAACACAATAAGTATCGCATTTTTTTTTTTTTTTTTTATCGGAGAATTATTTTGGTTTTTCCATGACTCACCGGTGGTAATACAAAAACATTAAAAAAAACATAAATTTAGGAGACCAGCCAATATTTATATATATATATATATATATACGGTTTTTCTATTGTCAGTTCGAACTGATATAAAATATATCAGTTCCTGGTTCACTGGATTTAAATGCTTTGACTTGGCTGCATGCATTTGTCAAAGTATCTTTTAAATCCAATGACCCATGTGCAAGGAACTAATATATTTTATATCAGTTCGAACTGACAATAGAAGGACTATATATATATATAAATATCTTCTTCTTCAATGACCTCCGTTGGAGGTCGTTTCGACATCTATTGGGGGGCGAGGTTCAATACATTAAATACAATTAGATTTTGTCAGTTTAGTGTGATACCCTTTTGTCTGAACATAACAACAATTAATGATCTTGATCTCGACATGTAAGTATTACAACGAATGAATGATTATGGTGTAAATTAATTGTTTTCTATTATTACTTTATCAATGAACAATAAGATTTAAAAAATGTAGGAAAGAGGATCCGAGTCATAACATCGAACAAAAAAGGGCAAGTAATTAATTACTACTCTTTACTAAAACCATTACAATAACAGCGACAAATTAAAACAAAAGGATGAAAACAATATGAGTAATGCTACTTTGCCTAAATTTAGTGCCCAAATCTGGTGCTCAAATGACGTGGCAACACTCTCGTCCATCATCATTTAAATCAAGCAAATCTAATACAATCTAAATGAATGGACGAGAGTATTGCCACGTCATTTGGGTACCAGATTTGGGCAAAGTAACATTACTCAAATAATATTTACAATGAGCAGTGAATGGCCGATTAAGATTCAGTATGCAACATCATGTTCTTGAATTCTTCAAAATCAAGAACACCATCTAAATTGGTATCATACATACAAATCATACTCTTACAATCTTTACCACTCTTGTCACCAACCCAAGTCTTGACAACACGCTTTGAAGCTCCTCCGAAGAAATGAAGCCATCGCCGTTCAAATCAAACACGTTAAACGCATTAACAAGGTCAGCCTCCTCGTCGCTGTCTTCCTTCTCATGCTTCCCATTAATGTTTGATATCGAATCCCAGAATAACAAGAACTCTGTGAAATCCAGGCTTCTTTTTCCCACCAAAGACTCAAGTTCTTTTAAGCTGTAATGAACATTGATTCTCTCAAGAAGCCAGTTTAGCTCCTCCAGGCTCACAAAGCCGTCACCATTTTTGTCCAGCTCTCTGAAAATCCTTTGCAAGTCAGAGGTTTTAAGCGGACACATGTTAATTGGAAATTAAAATCACCAATTAAATTAATAACATGATTGCCTTTACGTACCGCTTTGTACTTCTTCTATTGTTGTGCGTGAGGAAAATATGCATTCACATAATCACATATATATATATATATAGAGAGAGAGAGAGAGAGAGAGAGAGAGAGAGAGAGAGTTCATATATGTACGTAAAAAGAGATTGAAAAGTCGTACACTTTAATAGGTAAGAAATAAAGTCATCCAGAAGGGGAATTTCCCGGTAATAGTTCTAAAAGGGTATATATTCTAGAATATACAATTGATTTAAAATTATAGTTTTCTCATCATTATCTTGAAAGAGTAAATCTACATACAACCGCGGTTGCGCAATCGTCATGCAACTTTTGGAAAAACGTGGTGGGACCTATGCGGGTCTCATGTTTTTTTTTTATTTTTTTTTATTTTTCCCGTATGAATCCCATCACGTTTTTCTAAAACGGTTGCGCAACCGCGGTTGTATGTATAATTACTCATCTTTAAAAGTAATACTATACAATCGAAATGATGTTTCAAATGAATTGCCATATTATTTGGATTAGTTTTTCGACTAATTTCTTAGATTGTCTAGTATTAGTGTATTCGTGAAACATAAGAACTGACGCTTACTGATGACTACATGTATCATGCTATATGACATGTAAAATAAATCTGATTGGTTATCCATACATATGATATAATAGTAATGGCTATGACGCATTACATCGGAAGTATATAATATTTCTTCATTGCTTACTATATTTTTAAGACATGCGTGCCGCACGAGCATCATTAAAAATGACTTGTGTGTAAAATAATGATTTAATTTATGTCAATGGTTATCCCTCTCTGAAGAACCATTTCCATACTGTTGTGCAAGAACCGCATGGGGAGAAAAAAAATAAACTTTAATGCAACTGGATCCATCGTGCATTCCTTATTGTGATCTTGCCACGTGTCAAATTTGGCCATAAAGTTGTGCATACCACTTTTCAAATTCAAGCAGCAAAGTAATTTACAAGCAGATGCCTCAACAGAAGTCGATACATAACAAATTCTTCATTTCCCTTGTATATATAAAAGGGCTAATTGCACAAACCTCCCCCGAATTAGATCTAACTGCAGCTAGATGAACTTCTTGGTTAAAATTGCACAAACCTCCCCTGCCGTCAATCGACTTCTGTCAAACATAACTGCTGACCAATTTTTGGTATAAAAACAAGAATACCCTTAAAGAGATATTTTACCCGTTATTTTATTATTTTTCTTAAATTAAAATTCAAAAACATAAAATAAATAAAAGCTACACGTTTAGGTTCTCTCGTGCCTTCACTCAAAGGTCAAAACCAAACAATTCTTAAATTCAACACAAATTTCCCCTAATCACACACAAACAACTCCAAATCCACAACAATGGTGTTAAGCTACTCCATTTAAACCTAGATCTAAATTCATTTCAATTTAAAAAAACTTATTACCATAGAAACCCATCACACCCTTCCACAAATTCACATTCAACAATGGCTCTTTCACTGACCGCCTCTACCAATTTGATCGTTGGAATTGTGACCTCAATGAACATGTGGGGCAATGGATCGCAAGAAATAGTGGATTTGTTCCATAGAGGGGCAGATCGCTCCTTCACGATGAACGATCGCTCTAGGTGGAGAATTGATTTGCTCTTCCACGAGGAGTGTAAACTTGTTCCTCACTAAGGAGCCATCTGCATTTAATTTTGTTTTTTCCTGTTTTTTTTTTTTTCTTTTTACTTTTTTCCTTTTTTTAAATTAGTGAAGGAAGGAGACTTGATCTCCATCCATTGTGATTATGGAGATCTAATCTTCACTATCCATTTTTAAGTTTTTAATTAATTATTATTTAGATATGAAAAATGTAATTATCTTATTTTAGTGGTGAAATGACAACGTTGTTGCTCTCATCTGTTGAAAGTTAATGAAGGAACACTAACGTTTGGGGAGGTTTGTACAATTTTAAGCAAAAGGTCCATCTAGATGCAATTAGATCTAAACTCAAGGTAGGTTTGTACAATTTACCCTATATAAAAGAGATAATCCTGTATAAAATAATAATAAAATCCTTCACAACGGCTGCAAATGTGCCCAAAAATTCAAACTTCAAAGCTTCACCTTGCATCCACCAAATTGAGGATAAAATATAAACCTTATTTGGTACAAAATCTTATTCTTTGTTTAGAACTTTAGAATGAGAAAGAATAATGTATTTTAAAAATGAGAAATTTATCTAATGGGGATACATATCACCCACCATCTCCATAAAATACCATTTTAGACCAATCATACATATTTCCTGACTCCCAGAACGGGGACTTAACCTTATTGACAAGTTATAGCATTAGCAACTAAACCAAAAATGAAAATGAGGTATACTTTTCACCTTCAAAGCTCCAAGCAAAACTTGCCAGGCTCGCTGTATTTCTTTTCCAGCTGCTCAATTTTGTTGATCTTAAAACCTCGGATCCGTATTTCCTCTGGCACTGAAGTATCTTTGTAGTCAACATTTTCGAGCATCCATCCCTTGTTCTTCACCGAACCTCTTACTGTCACCTGATCGATAGTAAAAACTTCATTAGAATACACAGCTACAAGCTTCAAATGTACACAAAAGTGACAAACCAAGCAATAGTCACTAAACTCCTGCTAATCAGCAAAACTTTGGAAACAACTGTATTTACGTTCAAAGTGAAACTAGAATACAATTTGAATTGTTGAGAAAATTTGATAAATAAAGAATGATTGAATAATATGCAAATTTCACCACATCAGCCAATTTCTATCAATTTGCAACTTCGTGTTCCAATATAGGAGTATAAGCTAAATGTAACACTACCTCTGCACCATCAACAGAATCAACAATAAGAGTTCCATCCAAAGAAAGATCTTGGAGCAAGACATTACAGCCCTTAATGACCATGGTCGATTTTTGAGAAATGGAGCAACTTCCACCGACTTTTTTTTAATCTCTGAAAAAGTTAGTCCCCATTTTGGCGTCCATGCGATACGAGGCCAAACTTCTACCTCCTGCCCATTGAAGACCTGTTGCACAGGATCATCCACTTGGACACCAGCCTGACAGATACATAAATTAGAAGAGCCGCATAATTCAAACATATAATTTGTGAAAGAGACATTCAAACAGAAAATTTAAGAGAGAGAAAGAGTTAGGCAATTACCTTTTTGAGGATTAGGCTGTTTGCACGGTAGATGGCCATTTCTCCAGAAGTCCCACTATGATATGGATTTCCCTTCGGCACCTTCATGAAATTCAAAGCATATTATATGGAAAAAAAAAAAAAAAAAGAATCAAACTTGAAACACAGGTGCATATTACTAAATCCCTAATCAGAAACTGTAGCTATTGTTTCACACAAATCAAGCATGTGTGAGCACATGAATATAAAATAAAATAAGCGATTCTAGAGAACAGTTTAGAGACTCAAAAGATCTAAGCACATGACGTCTTCACTAAAGTTTTCCCCATAATAGGTCAAGTATCAACTCTATAATATAAAGAATCCTCATAGGTAGTCCCAGTGAAGCATCATGCTATACTCACAACTTCTTTTACCTTCAAGGAGATCTTGCAAGCAGAAGCATAAAATGTTGGTTTAAAAAATTGTGAAAAAATTGTATACAGACAGCACTACAAGAAGGATAGCCTGTTAGGACATCCATCAACCAAAGAAGTACAATATTTGAGCTGTAAACCTATAACCTTTTCTTTTCAAGTATGGCTTTGCAGTTTAAAATAAGGAAAAAGAAGTTATTATGCCCTCAACATTTTTTCCAACATGCAGAAGCGATTTTTAGATTACCCAAAAATATTTAGATTACCTAATTTCTATATAACATAATATCTAAGGCACGGCTCACTAATTTCATTCTCAAATTTTACTTAAATTAAGCATCTGATGTAGGACACTCATACATAAGAAACTTTTGGAACTTCCCTTGAGCTTTAAACAACATATGATGGAATATAGGAATAATTTACAGCTTATCTAAACATATTTACCTTAGCAGCATCCTCTGGGTTGTTCTTTACAGGTGCATAAGCAAGCCATGTATCAATCACCTAAGCAGTAAAAGACAACCGGTCACCTAAGAATGATTACAACAATAAAAAGAATATCTAAATAGCAGGTACTTGAGGTGGAAGTTTTTGAAACCGAACCAGCCAGTTCAGATCTGTTTAGTTGAGTAGGAAAAAATTTGGTTCGATTTTGATCCGAACAAAAAAGATATTGGTTCCCATCATTATCAAATCGACATAGTGAAGGAACTTGAATCAGTCAGTTCAGTTAACATATTCCCACCCCTAGCAAATACCATCAGTAACACAACCATTGCTCTCCTTAGAACGATTTAAGAAAAAATGAGCTACATGGAAGATATTATAACAGAACCATGTGAAATCTATTCTTGGTAGATGGCACAAAAAAGGCCAGGTCCAAGTAGAGGGCTAAATGCCCAGGACAGGACAAGAAAAACAGAATTAAAGTTTCTGAAAATCTAAGGATAATAAATTACCGTAAATCCAACCCTTGCATTTGGAGGCAATGTTTTCGGATAGTCTTGCATCATACACTCAAGTCGAGTTGAGGACTTAAATGAAGTTTTGCTGGCATCTTTGTATCTGCAACAAAGCAAATGATATGACAAAGTGGCATGGTTTCAGGGCTACTATCTTATTTGTTAACAGCATAGACTCACAAAAGAAAAGGTAAATATATTTAAGCATAATCACTACAATAAATCCGGATCAAGATTCAATTCATGATTCGGTATTAAAGCTGGATCTGGTTTCTTTAGCCTGACAGGGAATCCAAGATTGGGAACTTCCTGTTGAGTGTTATACTAAATTATAGCTGCATTGTGAGGTTGAAATCTCCTTGAGTAGAATAGCTAGATAATGAATTTCTACAAAGCCAGTAACTCATATTGACTTATAGAAATTATAGAACTATTATACATTTTAAATCTACTTAACGAATTATTCGAATGCACTAGCACTATAAATTACCGTAAAATGTCCAATGCCCAGAGTATTCTGCTGTCATAATATAAATGTTAAAGCTACAACTCAATTTAATGCAATAACTAAACTTTAATCTATTAGAAAACTTAATTCTTGATTAATTTCAAGCAACAATACACTATGATAGCATCCTCTCAGAAAATAAGTTCTAATATGATCTAGCGGTAAAGAAAGAATTACTTTGGGTTAACAAACTCCTTATGCACCTCCAGTTTTTTTGAGGTCCTCGATGTAAGGATCAAGTTCAAATATCAACTGCAGCAAAAAAATAAATGAATAATTAAAATTTTAAGAACTATTAGCCACCAAGCCCACGTTTGAATTTTAGATACATGGGAAAATATTCACAACCAAATGTCTGAGTAAAGTCCACAAACCCAAGAGCAACATGCCAAAGACATAATATGCAATTTCAGCAATGCCCCAAATAACTATTATTATGAATATTTTGAAATTCTTAAAACGATTTACATCAACAAAGTGGATTACCGATATATTATGAATATCAAACATGTTATTTCAATGTTAGTTCTACCAGATCTATCCACTAATATTACATGAGCCAACAATATGACAGGGCAAAAATGAAATTTAACGGAAAGACCTACTTCACCATGTGCAAAATATGCTGACCTTTCCAATATACCTTGCAAACAGTAAATATAAAGTAGTGGTAGTTCCTCTAAACCAACGACAAGAACTAAATAAAACTTCTCAAGTTATTAGACATTATTCAGCTTACTAGACATCCCTTTTACAAACAGAAGTGAAAAAGACTGCAGAAGAAATTACTTGATTTATATTCCTGGAAAGGAGAAAAGCCAGTTTCACAATTGGCATCTCCATCAGGAAACCCAGTTGCTCGAAGGAGTGGATCTAGCTGATTGTATTCCACATTAATCACCATTGATCTCCCTGAAGTTAATTTAATTCAAATATCAGTAATTTAGATTAAATGTTAAAAGTTACAGCTGGCAAAGCACACCACAGTTGAGTATTACTGTTATGCTTATATATAAAGAAAACAGAGAGCTAGAAAAACAAAGTTACGGTAGATATAATGTTTTATGCATCTGGAATATCATAGTTATGTATATCTAAACTTATGACAAACCTCAGAGTCAACATTCACAATAGACATTGTGATCGCAAAATTTTCAGGGTTAACAGACATGATACAAGATATAGTGTAACATCCATTATGCAAGCTTTATCATTGCATGACAACTGACTTGTCTTAACTTTCTTTTCAGTGGACACCATTATACAAGCTATTAGGTTACATCTAATTATTATGAAACCTCTTATGAAAAACACAAAGCTGGTATGATTGTTAACTCCACAAAGCACGGCAATTACAACTTATAGCAGTAATTTCTCACTAGCAAGAATGTACAAAATTTATAATGGTTTTAAGCTGAACCAGCAAAACAAACTGAATGCTGATATAAAGATAACCCTCATTAATCCGGTAATTTCAGGAGCAAACCAAGCAAATCCTTAAGTCTGGATCAAAAGTGTCATTTGATGAATAAGTTCAAGAAATATTAAACCTATACAAAGTAATTACTTTGAAATACATCCTCAATATAGTCAACGATCAACAAGAAGTATCTCGGTAAGTATATCTGGATGAAATTTCCAAGTCGTAATTCCCAATGTCTGATGATTCGGAAGAAAATATTCGTTGAAGTGTCAGCTATTATTATATGAAATGATAATAAGTGACCAAGTGTTAGATGGTGAAAATCCCTTGACATTGTAAACTACTAAAGGTTTTGGAAAAGGAGACTTATTATAGATAAGGCAGATAATAATTCACTACATCAACGTCATAGCATAGATAAAAGCAAGCATGAGTGATTGAGTTCTGACTGGCAGCATGTGAAATAGTCAAATAGGAAATCAATGCCTCATTTTTGGTCTTGAGTTTAAAACACTTGAGAACATTTCTAAATGGCCCTGATAAATCAGCAGTTATACCATCAGTATAATACATGAATTCTCTGTTAATTAGAGGACAAAAAAAAGGCAAGTATAATATACCATCAGTATGAGTAAGTTTGGTTATGCCTCCAATGGCATCTTTTGCTTTGCGCGGAACAGCAAGAGAGTTAACATGGTATTGTTTAGCAGCACTAACGCCCAATGATGCTGGAATTGCCTACATGAATGAGAAGTGTATTTATGTTACAGCCAACCACAGTTTTTTTAACAAGAAGAAAAATATACACAAAACCATGAACATTTCAGCAATTAAACCTTGAATAGAAGTCCATTTGTGTCTTGGAAGAACAGAACCCATTTCAAACCAGCATCATGCCTGAAATTATGATGAAACGCCAACAAAAATCACACATTGTAGATCACTGAACCAAATTCATGCAGATCTATGTTATGCAACATTATGAGCATATCCACTGCAGCTAACTTCAATTAGATATCTTGACTAACAAATAAAATGTGTATATAAAGTTAGAAACCAAGAAAGGTCAATCAACTAAATTGTAATTCAATTGATACTTCAAATGCAGGACCCAAAATGCAGTTATAAAATGGACAACTTGAGGTGTACATTAATACTATTTTTTATCTGATTCATGATATGGTTACTATCTTATCAGGTAGCGGCTTAAACGGATTAGAGGCCAGAAAGTTTCCAAGTGTTTCACCACTACTCAGAAAACGGTAGCAACATAGAAAGACACATGAGATCATAATCATAATATAGTTCCTCTTATTATGCATAAACCAGAGACACAGCATGAATATAAAGTACAACCATAACAACTTATGTACACTTGAACAATTACAAGAAATTATGTAAGCATTTGAGGCGTACCATATCTTCAAAAGACCACTAGAATAAAGAAGTGAATGCACATCTCCATGGCCATGAGGTTTTGTCTACACAAACAGAGTGTTGAGTAACGAATACAGATTAATTATTTAAGATTGGAGAGATCATAAAGACACTAGAAGAAGACAATAACTTTTTATATATGATAAAAAAGGCACAACAGCTACCTGAATTCTGAACTTGTTTTTAGGATCCAGAGCAAGCCTGGCATCATTATCATCTAAGCATGCAACTTTTTCCTGGAATAAATTGGAACTTAACATTTAATGGAGCTGTTTTATAACAAAGTGGAATCTTGGAGACATACTTTGGCATTATAGAAAAGATTACATCAATAACCAATCACATACCTGCTTCAGAAGTTTTACTTGTGTAGGTTTCATTCCAAAATAAAAATTTGATTCCAAAAGCTCTAATGTGCGTGAATGCGTATCATCTGATGTCATGATGACAAAAGGAATCTCTTTTTGACATTCTCCTACAAATTTAAAGTCACTCTATTACATGAAAAGTCTAGGAAGTGCTAACTTAAGTTTTTTTTTTCTTAAAAAAAGAGATAATCACCCTCAGTTTGAAACTTTAAAAGGAGCAGTCTGAAGGTGAACCATTACAAACTTCATTCAGTCAGTCAGTCTCATATTAGAAACACCTAAAATGATAACCAATTGCACAATTTTTATCCCACAATGGATCAATAAAGTTGCTAGTGTTGCTATGTCCACTAGCAAGGACTAAGGAGTGATATTCATTGACCTATAAGCAATTTGCCTCATTTAAATGAGCTCTTAGAGAGAGGCTTGCAAAATGCAATGGAGAAAGAGGGTAACCTATAACATTCAATTATTTTGGTAACAGGCCTTCACAACTGAGCAGAGATCTCTTAGGCGATTTGCTTCTATTGACAAATTCCTTAAGACTCTGGTTGACAAAATTAGGAAATTAAATTTAGATTGAACAAAATAATTTCAGTTTCCTATTTTTTGTATTTTCCTTTTATTGGTAAATCAGTTTTTCCTAATTTGTAGGGTAGAATATTTCTAGGATATTTTCCTGTTTTGCATAAAGTTAGTTTCCTATTTTGTGTTAGTTTATACCCTATAAACAATATATCTTTTCTCAGTAAATAAATCATTGGAGCCTATTTTTCACAGCCTCTACTCAGTACTCACAGTTGTGGAAAGATCGTCATGCCAATGTGTTGACTAAGTGAAGCCCATAAGTTTAAACACCAAAGTCTGATTGTGTAATTGGCTAATTGCATAATTTTTGTCCCATTTCTAAAGATGGTGTTCAATGATGCATAATCACCAGTTACATTGCCGGTATTTAGGATTTTACATAATTATTAGCTCTCAACAATGACAAACCTTGTGCGAGTCTACAGCTAGCATCCTGAAGAGCCAAAATACTCTCAATGTAATGCTGTAAGAAACATGTTCCAGTACTGGTCTCTGCTGGAAGAGCCACCTTAAGATGTCAAAAGATAATTAATTATGAATGTTGGAACAAATTCAAATCAATTTAAAATTTTAAAGATGAATAAGTTAACACCTTCAGTAGTTTCACACACACACATGGCCAGTAATATTTGATAAGAATATTAGGATTAATCAAATAATTAAATGGTCACATCAAAGATAAAAATATACCTTAATTCCATTGTATCCGAGACGTTCCCCAAGCCCACCTGCAACAAGAACAAATGCAGCATTCTTGGCTTCCCGTATACCTGCCTGCTCATAGTTCATGAAAATGTCATCACCAAATGACAGAGCTTCTCCTGTTGGAACCTGCAAAATTGCCCTTGTATCATCCAAGCTTTCTATTTGTTTTGTCAGCGCTCACGCTAATGGAATTGGACATCATACAAATAATTTGAAATATTTGCAAATGTGTACGCTTAAGGTTGAGGAAATATAAAAATACCGAAGAATTTCTAAGTCTTTAAAGCATACCAATTAAATTTACGTACGCAAACAAAATAAAGGAGCACCAAATACATTATTTCTTTTGATTTTTTCAAAAATGAAGGCAGGAAAACCATTTAAGGAACAGAAGATTGAAACAAATAATCATTGCAGAACTAAGGTTGATCAGTACTTTGGAAAAGGTGAAACTACCCACTTTCAACTGTACAATAAAAAAGGAAAGTTTGACAACTGACCATGGCACCAAGTTGGTTATGATTTACTAGACAGATTTGTATGCTGTAAAAGTCACTTCGAAACCAATACAAACTCCACACAACTCTGTCCTAAATTAATAAGAAAACAATCTTGTGAGAATGTCTTGACCAAGGATAGAGTGGTTCATTTACATTTATTGCTAATGATTTTTAGCGTTCAACTGCCCAAGTGAAGACTGTGAGGTAGAAAATACCACCACCAAGGAGCAAATTATTAAAGCATTGTACACATACTTGTAAGCATCCACAAAGGTAGCCAGAGAAAGGGAGGGAGAATTGAGCCAGATATTTTGAAGAGGCATTTGTATTCACTAGATAAACTCATAAACATAATTTCTAGAGCAGCCTATAGGCTGCTTGGATAATTAAAACCTGCTTAGATGAGATGATCATACCATTAAAGTGTAAAAAGTAGTATGGTAAAGACATAGGAGCTGGCTGCATTATGTTCCAACCAAAAGAAAGGCACAGAGGTGATTTCTGTTTAATCATCTTTAGACTAATTTTGACTGAATATACATTCAACTGTAGATAAGCACACTGATCTGCTTGCTAGGATTCCCTAAAAGTGTCTCGACTTTCCTTAAAGTATGTACAAGTAAGGCCAATTTTGGAAATAGAAAAGCCGAAGAATAAGAATTCTAAAATCAAAAGAAACAAATGCTTCAGAACTCAGATTAATATGCATATCATGTGAATACAATTCATTAACTTTTACAAACTAAAAACATTTCAACCTGCTAATGAAAAAACTGTTCGTATTCAACATGGTCCGGTTCAAAGATCTCTCTAGTCATATCAGATTTGCAGCCTGCGGGTACTTTTTTCTGTAAGCTAGATACTGATTTGCAATTCATAATGAATGCCTAGTTTAAATTTAACATAATTTTCAGTAGATTAAATCATTAAAAGTAAAAGAAATTTAAATTTGAAACTATAAATCTGTATTTACTTACAGAAGGTGTGAAGCCATCAAATGGGTTCTTCCCTGTTTTTGAGTCTGCCAAAAGTTCCCTAGCGGTTTCAATGTAGGATTTCAAACCACCAGGATAGCTTGAGTTAAGCCGAGCCAGCTAAAAGGAATAACCACATAAAATTATAAGAGAATTCAAAGACACTTTAGTTTAATAATAATCAAAGTACAAGAGGCTGTCAGCAGGGGAGTTTTTAGGCTTGGCTGGGATGTACTATAACCCATCAGAAAATTCGAGCAACAAAAAACTCATTATAGATTTTTTTAAAAATTCCCTTTTACTAAGAAATAGGTAAAAAGTTCTAAATTATAAGAATATGTAGAAATGACAGAGCTTTAATTACCTACAGCTGTACCTATTGTTGTAGTTATTACTTACTTTACTGTGTTACCTAGGTCTGCTGTAGTAATTATTACATACTCTTGTATGTTTCCTAGGTATGCTGTAATTATTAGTTACTACTCTTTTCTCTTGTATAAATAGGTTTATATTTTCTCCAATAAAATTAATTCATTCTTCTCTCTGAAAATCTACATGGTATCAGAGCTGGCATTACTAGCTTTTCTTGTTGCTCTGTTGCTCAGCTGACTTAATCAGCTAGGGCTTGATTTTCTGGTCAATTATACCAGATTTCTTAAGAAGACTTAATCTTCTAGTTTTTATCCTTCAAAATGATTGAAATTTCCTCATAAGTAACTTCAAATGGAAATCAAAACCCTAAAATGTCTTCTCTCATTCCCAATGATAAACCTATCCTTCAAATCACTACTCATCTATTGAATGGACAAAACTTCTTACAGTGGTCTCAATCAGTGAAGCTGTTTATTAGAGGATGAGGGAAGATTGATTATCTAACAGGAACAAAGGCGGCTCCTGAAAAAGAAGACCATGCATATGCTTCCTGGGATGCAGAAAACTTCACAATCATTACTTGGCTTGTGAACTCCATGGTTGAGGAGATAGGGCAAAATTACATGTATCTTTCCACTGCAAAGGAAGTTTGGATGCAGTTTGTGCTACCTACTCTGACTTGGGCAATTTTGCACAAGTTTATGAGATTAAAACCAAGATTCGAGAGACAAAACAGAGGGAGATGGATGTTACAAGGTACTACAATCAGCTGCAGGGTTTATGGCAAGAGTTGGATTTGTTCTATGATCTTAGTTGG
This sequence comes from Acer saccharum, assembly GCA_030490815.1. Classification (NCBI taxonomy): domain Eukaryota; kingdom Viridiplantae; phylum Streptophyta; class Magnoliopsida; order Sapindales; family Sapindaceae; genus Acer; species Acer saccharum. The sequence continues at coordinate 27,894,153 of CM059872.1, forward strand.
GCATGTTCAAAGGATAGTGCCCAGTTCAAAAAGACTGTGGAGAAGGATCGAGTATTTGAATTTTTAGCTGGCCTCAATGCTGAGTTGGATGAAGTTAGGGGTCGTATTCTAGGAAAAGAGCCACTGCCCTCTATAAGGGAAGTTTTCTCAGAGGTTAGAAGGGAAGAGAATCGCAGAATGGTGATGATGGGAAGAAACTCTCAAATGTGTCTAATGAAACCTCTGCACTTAATGCTACAGAAATGGCAGCAGCTGCATTCAATCCAAAGAGCAACCAACTCACAGTCTCAGAAATTTGTTGAGAAGGTCAAAGTTTGGTGTGATTTTTGTAATAGGCCAAGATACACTCGAGCAACTTGCTGGAAAATTCATGGAAAACCGGCAAATTGGAAGGAAAATATTTCTAGAGATAGAAGTGGTCGTGGAATGCAAGCTGCTATTGAACCTGAGGCACAAAGAACAACTTGATCAAATTTACAAAATGCTAAGTCAAACTCATTTTCCTAACACTCCTTCAGGTTCTCTGGCCCAAAAAGGTAGTTCATTCACTGCTTTTACCGGTTCTTGAAGTTCAGCACCATGGATCATTGATTCCGGTGCATCTGACCATATGACCAGTTCATCTCATTTTTTTACCTCATATGTACCTTGTTCTGGTAATCTTAAAATTCGAATTGCTGATGGGAGCTTATCTCCAGTTGCAGGAAAAGGTTCAATTACTATATCAAAGAGTCTTACCTTAAAATCTGTTTTACATGTGCCTAATCTATCATGTAACCTTTTGTCAGTAAGTAAACTCACCAAGGATTCTAATTGTTTAGCAAATTTTTTTCATTCTCTCTGTGAATTTCAGGACGTACATTTGGAGAATATGATTGGCAATGCTAGGATGGTTGATGGACTCTATTATTTTGATGATTTGACTTTTGAGTGGACAAGCTCAGGCTACAAGTAGTAGTGTTTCAAATTTTGCTAAGAATAAATAATGTTATGGCACTATAGGTTAGGCCATCCTAGTTTTCCTTATCTTAAACACTTATTTCCATTTCTTTCAAAGACCTTAGCTTGAACTTGTTGTCTTTTCAATGTGAATCTTGTCAATTATCAAAGCATCATCGAGTTTCTTATAAATCTCATTCTTATCAAGCTTTTAAACCTTTTTATTTGATTCATAGTGACCTATGGGGACCCTCTCGGGTCTCAAATATTTTTGGTACTAGGTGGTTTATCACATTCATTGATGACCAGACTATAATTTTTTGGGCGTATTTGTTGAAAGAAAAGGCAGAAGCTACTAAAGTGTTTAAAGAATTTTATTCTATGATTGAAAATCATTCCAAACTCATATTCCAAACACGGATGACCACACTAGTCCATTTGAAGGTGCAAACCTATGGAAACTCATATAGGGTTGTGAATAATGAGCAATTTCAAAGACTAGTTGGGAGACTTATTTACCTCTCACATACTAGTCCAGACATTGCATTTGTAGTAAGTGTAGTAGAACATTTTGAGGCAGTCTACAGAATTCTTAAATACTTAAAAGGGAAGTATGGAAGAGGTTTGTTGTTTGAGAGTCATGGACATCTCAGAATTGAAGCATTCACAGATGCTGACTGGGCAGGAAGTGTGATGGATAGAAGATCAACTTCAGGGTATTGTACCTATGTTGGTGGTAACCTAGTGACTTGGAGTAACAAATAGACAGTGGTGGCAAGGAGTAGTGCAGAAGATGATTTTAGGGTTGTTGCTCATGGAATCTGTGAACTGTTGTGGTTGAAGAAGCTTCTAGAAGATCTAAAAGTTTCAAGCCCCATGCCTTTGACACTTTATTGTGACAATAAAGCAGCAATTAACATTGCTCATAATCCTGTTCGACATGACAGGACCAAACATGTGGAGATTGATAGACATTTCATTAAAGAAAAGCTGGAAGAAGGTGTAATATGTATGCCTTATATTCCTACAGAGGAACAAGTGGCAGATATCTTCACTAAAGGGCTACACAAAGTTTAGTTTGACAAACTTATATGCAAGTTGGGATTGGAAGACATATTTGAACCAGCTTGGGGAGTGTAGAAATGACAGAGCTTTAATTACCTACAGCTGTACCTATTGTTGTAGTTATTACCTACTCTAGTATGTTTCCTAGGTCTATTGTAATTATTAGTTACCACTTTTTTCTCTTGTATAAATAGGTTTATATTTTCTCCAATAAATTAATTCATTCTTCTCTCTGAAAATCTACAGAATATGAGTAGTGCCAATGAAATGGTTTATATTTGGTTATTCTTCTAGCTCAGTGACTCTATCAAGAGGTGTGTTCATGTATGATATGTATAATACGGTTGCAAGCTTAAGCTAGCTTCTGAGTCTAGCATTACTTAATATGTTTTTGAATTTGTTTTGGATGTGCATTTGTGCTTGGTTTGGGCCACATGGCGGTTACTTAGCATTAATTATTTTCCCCTACTACATGTATATTTTATTTTTTATAAGTAAAAAATTCTTTTATATTGTCGATATTCTTTTTTAAAAAGAAAAAATGTTGCTTAATACTGAATAGGAGTTTTTTAAATGGAAAAAAAAAAAAAAAAACAGTAGAGCCCACTCTAAAACAAGATTTTGGCTACAAGTGAATGTAGGACAAGTCAATCCTAGCTCACAATGTCAAAAAGTGTTAGGATCAGGAACAAAAAGAACAAACAATAGCCAATAGACAGGCCTACACAATAAATAAGCCGTCACAAAATAGTAAATAGTTTTTTTGCAAACCAAGATCAATAATATAATCGTAACGCTTTAATCGACTCCAAACACACTCACTAGTATGATTGAATTGTCAAAGTAAAACATGATCAGAACAAGTACCTACGACTTCATCAAAATACAGATTTGACGCGCTCAAGATGGATCTACTAAATTAACCCAGTTTAGTCCAAATTTCTCAATTCAACAATACTTTGACGATCCAAATGCTTTTTTGACTTTTTCTTTTCATACTTATACAGAATAGACAATATATATAAAATTAAATTCAACAAAACAATTGAATTCAAATTCAAATTCAAATTAAGAATAAAAAAATGACAATATACTTTCACGGAATAAACAGACAGTATCAAAAAAAAAAAAAAAGAAGAGGATAATTACCTGATCAAATAAAGCTCGTTTTTCCTCATCATCAATGCCAGGCTCGGGCCAATGCTCGAACAAATGACTCTGTCCCATCTCAATCAACATTTTCGCCAATTCAATCTGCCACGTCACCACTACCGTCACAACAAACTCCGCGAAATAAAATAAAAACACGCGCATTAGTATGAATAGATATACATATCTATCTACCTGCTCGGAGGAGAGGAGGTGGAGGTTTTTTCGGAGATTAGAGGCGGAATTGGCAAAACCGCTGTCGATGCCGAGCTTGGAGAGATGGTCGGTGGCTGATTCGACGGTCGAAGCCATGACTTGCCAGCGACGACTGAATAGGCAAAAACGACAGTCGAGGAGATCTAGTCCTGTTTACGTAACTTAAATAGAGACGATATTGAGTTTTTGAAGCCCAAACCTCAAAAAAAAAAAAAAAAAAAAATTAAATTTTTTATCAATTATCAATACCAAGTCATAAAAAAAAAAAACTTGCCACATCATATGTTATTAAACTTAAATTTAATAATAACCACTCAATCATATTCTCTCCGCAATCAGTGTCTATATTGACCGTTGTAAACAGAACAAACCTCAGAGTACACGAGAGTCGATTCAGTCTTTGCATATGGAGAAATCTTATGAAATCACACTCTTGAATTGATTAATAATGCAAAGAAAGTAAACAGTGCCTACTCTGCAAGTTCATCAATAGTTGTGTGAACATGAATTCGATCATCACTACTTCAATTTATTGTTGTTGTTGTTGTTTTTATTTTATTATTATTATTATTCAGAACTTCATAAACACAATCTCTTCCTTTTTGCAACTCCAATAATTACGAAAATTGGGTCTCCCATATACAATAAACCATATGAAAATTGAGTCTCCAATATTACCAAAGTAAAAAAAATAAAGAAAAACGAAAATCAGAGAGAATCGAAATATAAGACGCAGAGATGAAGAGTCCACCATTAAAACGAAAGAGAGAGAGAGCTTCCAAAAAAAAAAAAAAAAAACGAAAGTGAGAAGATCGTGAGATTGAGATGTTGAGAAGCTCTAACCTGTGAATGGATTTAGTTGCAGAGAAGCCTGAATGTAAGAAGTTGAAGATATAAACAAGTGTGAGAAAAAAATTTAGTTGCAGTATTGTAGAGAGAAGTCGTGAACGAAGAAGACAGAGAAACTGATGAGTATTTTAGGTTTAAAATTAAATTTAGGTTTAATAATATCTGATGTGGCAAGTTTTTAATGAGTTGGCATTACTGGGTAAGCGTGCCACGTCACTTTTTAAGTCTGAGGTAGTAAGTTTCTCTCTCGATGAGGATCCCTTTCCTGTATCTGTTGTCTGGTAATTGGTCACTGTAGGAAGCCTGTTTGTTACGGCATCAGGATCGCGTGTTAATATTTGTTTTTAAATTTAAATTAAAAAAAATATTTATTTTCAAATATTTTTTTATTTTCTTAATATATATATATATATCTTCTCGAAATATTAGAGCATCTCCAATGTAAAAGTGGCTTACATACCAATAATTGTTAACATGTCAATAATGTCAAGAGATTTGCTTTCTATGTGGCATAAAAATAGACTTGATAGACAATCAACTCAAAATTTGGTCTCTAAGAGCATCTCCAATGCAAAAGTGGTTTGCATACCAATAATTGTTGACATGGCAACAATGTCAAGAAACTTGCTCCTATGTTGCATAAAAATAGACTTGATAGACAATCAATTCAAAATTTGGTCTTCAATGCTTCCGTCTAAAATACAATTTTTTTTAATGACGTGTCCACTTTTTTTCCTATTTTATTTTTTATTTTATTTCCTTACCAAAATATATGAAAAATTAATGTCAATTTTAAATATTTGCTGAGTCAACCTAAAAAAGCTGTGCAATAGACCGTTTGAAAGTGGACGGTCATGTTGACAATGTCTAACATTTTTTTTGCCACGTCAGCTTGAGGTTGAATATGCACGGTTGCATTGGAGACACAATTATTAACATAACGTCTATTTATTCTATGTGGCATCTCTTTTTTTCACAAGTCACGCTTGCATTGGAGATGCTTAATGCTTCCGTCTAAAACACAATTTTTTTTGACGTGTCCATCTTTTTTTCCTGTTTTATTTTTTTATTTTATTTCCTTATTAAAAATATATGAAAAATTAATGTTAGTTTTAAATGTTTGCTGAGTCATCCTATAAAATAGATGTGCAACAGACCGTTTGAAAGTGAACGATTTGTAGACATGTCCAATATTTTTTTTGCCACGTCAGCTTGAGGTTGAATATGCACAGCTGCATTAGAGATACAATTATTAACATAACGTCTATTTATCCTACGTGACATCTTTTTTTTTCACAAGCCACGCTTGCATTGGAGATGCTCTAATGAGTTTTAAATGAAAAGAAAAACAAAATGAATTAGGGATGTAAAATTAATTATTTAAACTTGCTTATCAAATTGATTATTTGAACTTATGTGTAAATTTTATTATGGGTACAACTTAAAATTTTAATTTCATAAAAAAGAATTTGATCCACCATTAGTGGTCACGGATTTAAGTCTCACTATACATATTTTAGAGTATCTCCAATGCAAAAGTGGCTTGCATACCAAAAGTTGGCATGGCAACAATGTCAAGAGACTTGCTTCCTATATGGCATAAAAATAGACTTGATAGACAATCAATTCAAAATTTGGTCTCCAATGCTTCCGTCTAAAACATAATTTTTTTTAATTACGTGTCCATTTTTTTTTCCTATTTTTTTTTTTTATTTTATTTCCTTACCAAAATATATGGAAAATTAATGTCAGTTTTAAATATTTTTTGAGTCAACCTAAAAAATAGTTGTGCAACAGACCGTCTGAAAATGGACGGTTATGTTGACAATGTCTAACATTTTTTTTGTCACGTCAGTTTGAGATTAAATATGCACGGTTGCATTGGAGACACAATTATTAACATAACGTCTATTTATCCTACGTGACATCTATTTTTTTTTTTCACAAGCCACGCTTGCATTGGAGATGCTCTTAGAAGTATGTGTGGAAAGTTTTCTTCCTGCTTGAGTCACACTATGCACATTTTAGAAGGATGTTTGGGCAATTTTCTCCTTGTTTAAAGGAGAAGAAAAAAAAAAACAATATTACATAAATTCAGATGTGAGGGGTTTACTACTGGACCAACCTCATCTCGTCATAATATATATTAATATTAATTACATAAATGACTAGCTTGTGTTTAGGTAAATGATTCCCAAGTCAGCGATTCGAATCCTACCAATGATAAAAAGCTTAAAAAAAAAAAAAGTATATTATTAAATTTTTTTGATTTTATAAATTTTCATTAATATATTTGAGATACGCAAAATTTTCAACAATATTTAAATAAAAACGTAACATTTTTTTTAATAAATATTAAGAAATTTAAAGGGCAATTTAACAAATTATAAAGTTTTATATTAACTTAAATTTGTGTATATATTTTTTTTATTCTAACCTCCTATCATCAAATTGCAATTTTTATTTTTATTTTTGAAAGAAATCAAATTGCTTTTAATTAAATTAGGAAAGCAAGTCTCATGAAAAGAGAAAAAAAAAAAAAAAGAATAAAATTAATAGAGAATATGCTGTAAGGGTGTAGCATATGCTCAAATCCCAATCCTTCTTTAACATGAAGCCTCACGGGAAAATGGAAAGACATGGGCCACATGGCCAGGAAATGGAAAGACATGGGCACATGGCCGAGAGAATATTAACAATGTGGCGTAGTTTTACAAGGGAATTTGTTTGTCCAAAAAGTAATGATGTGTCAATTGCATTTATAGGGTACTAGTTTACGATCCGTGGAAATTGCTAAAAATGACCACATATATTATGGGAAATTCATTTTTAACACACAACGAATTTTTTAATTGTTAATAACCATGTTTTTGAGAAATTACTGGAAAGCCCTCATATAAAACCCTTCAAATCATCTCTCTCTCTCTCGCTCTCTCTCTCTGCTCCTCTTCTCTCTCATCTCTCTCTCATCTCTATCTCTCTCTCTCTCTTTTCTTCTTGCATCCCGCCAATCATTGTCGGAGCTGGGCAATCATCGCGAACGACATCACGAAGCACAGCGGCTGGTTCGCGAGGAGTCAAAGCAGCTCATCGACGACGTCCGGCGATGATTGACGCCCATTCAACGTCGTCCGGCGATGATTGCCCAGCTCCGATGATGATTGGCACCCACCTTGACGACACCGGCGATGATTGACGGCATGAGAGGAGAAAACCTAAAAAAAAATAAAAACCTAATTTGGGGATTTGGGGAAGAAGGGGAAGAAGGGAAATTGGGCATGATTTCAAGTTTCACATATTCATTTAGTCATGATTTCAAGTTTCAACATTCAAGTTTTAGCCATGATTTCAAGTTTGAGGTTTTTTTTTTTTTTTTTTTTTTAAAAAAAACTAATTTCAGGGGTACTCTTGTAATTACAGACATACACTGAGTTTTTTTTTTTTTAAAAAAAAGTGGTATTAACAATTAAAGTTTCAAAAGTGGTATAAAAAAGTTTAATATTTCCAATGGTTAGTTTTGGTTTCTCTTACGGTCCTATAAAATTTACTTTAATATATACATGTGCTAAACATTTAATTGGGTGGTAACCATCAATCACAATCATCAATTCAAATTTGTTAATACAATCGCTATGATCATATGCATCCTCATAATAACAAAATATCAAGTATCAACAATAACTTTACCTCTCTTACGGAGGAAGTAAATGATAAATGTAGTGTTGGATATGGCTTGAATTACCAAATGGATACCAAACACGATTTACCAATGCAGAGACTTCCTAGAGATGTGAGAGCGTTTGGGAGTATGAGGTTATGTTTGAGGGAGGCATAGAGAACATGAAGAATAGAAGAAACGAAGAACAACTCAAACTGCTGCCTCTGCCGCTGTGGCTTTGGCAGCGGTAATGGCAGCGGTAGGACACCGCTGCTAATTTTTCGGTAGTGCAACGACAGCGGTTCCAATTCCAGTGGATACCTCTGCGGTGACCGCTGTGGCTATCACAGCGGTTGATGAGGATGAAGCACATGGATCATGGTTTTCTGAGTGGTCAAGTTCAAACACGGTTTATGAAGCAGGTGGCCAACTGCAACTTGAATCGTAGTCAATCACAAGCATGCGTTGAATCAAGAAATATTCATAGAAGAGGAAATAAGTTATTTCTTGAAGCTCGAATAGGAAAAGGATTTCTCCTTGAAAGAAGACTTGTCTTAAATAAGAAATAGTATTTGTGTGGAACAAGTATTCTTGTATGACTAGGAGATAGTTTTCCTTGTTAGTTTAAACTCATGTAATACATAAAATAGACCATAATAACTAGGTTATTGGTGTGTGAAAAACACCTGAGAGTGGTGGAGCAAAATAGTAAATACTAGAGAGATCTCAAAGTGAGCATTGGGTGTAATTGGGTTTGGGATATTATTTAGAGAGAGAACTGAGTGTGTGGTTGTAACAATTTATACGTATTGGAACTTTCTCTTGTTGTCACTGACAGCCGTGGTTTTTTCCTGATTGGGTTTCCATGTAAAATTCTTGTGTTGTGTGTGATTGGATTTAATTACTTCTCTTATCTTATCTTTTCTTATCATTATGTTTGTTTGTGTTCTATCCGGCAATGCTTCCGCGCACTTAGTGATGTTGTTCGCTAACAATTGGTATCAGAGCCCCGGTTGCTTGGTAGTGGTCTTAACAGCTTTTATGGCAAGGATGATGAGATTCGATATTGAGAAGTTCGACGAAAAGATGAACTTTGGCTTGTGGCAAATTCAAGTCAAAGATATATTAATCCAACATGGTTTACACAAGGCGTTGAAGGGCAAGTCAACCCTGCGAACCCTGAAGGCTCTGGAGATTCTAACAAAGAAACGACTAGTACTACTTCTGCAAAATCTAAGATGAGCGATGATGATTGGAAGGATTTGGATGAGAGAGCTGCGAGGGTGATACGATATGTCTAGCCAAGAACGTTCTTGCAAATATTCATGGAACATATTCAGCGAAAGAACTTTGGGAGAGGCTTGAAGAATTGTATCAAGCGAATAGCGTCTGCAACCGGTTCTACCTGAAGGAGCAGTTTCACATGCTGCAGATGACTGAAAGTACGAAAATTTCTGATCATCTAGGAGTGCTCAATGGGATAGTTTCAGAATTAGAGTCGATTGGAGTAAAGATTGATGAAGACAAAGGTCTTAGACTCCTCTGGTCCCTTCCATCGTCCTATGCGCACATGAAGCCAATCTTGATGCATGAGAGTTCAACCATATGCTTTGGAGATGTCGCGAACAAACTTATCTCTGAGGAACAAAGGCTAAAGAGTGAAGGTAAATCTTCTGATAACTCTGTTTTTGGTTGACAGGAAAAAGGGGAACTCCAAAGGGAAAGTCACTTGTTAGGGATGTGGATAGTCTGGTCACATAAGGAAGGATTGTCAAAAGAAGAAAACAAGTGCGGCTAAGGGCTCCAAAGAAGATGATCCGGCAATCGCCTCTCTTGAGTTTGATGACTACAACGATGTCCTCTAATGGGGCATAAACATCCTCATGGCATGACCGCAGTTGCCGTGAAAAGGATGTAGCTGATAGCGGGTCCACAATTGCACACAAGCATTGGTTAGGAGGTGATGCAAGGTGTGTGATGGACAAAGATGTCGATGGCTGAGCGAACTCCCTAGGAACCTAACGTGAGGAGTTGCACCACAATTTTCAGCAAGGAAAATTTCGACATGTGCCGGTGAAATCTTGGGATGGTTGTTTCCTAAGTGTTTATACCTAGTGGTGGGTATGTTGATTCTCGATAATGAGGATCGTAGCTGAGGACAAGTTTTGGGAATTCTCGCCATAAGGGAGGATTGTTGGATATGACTTGAATTACCAAATGGATACCAAACACGATTTACCAATGCAGAGACTTCCTAGAGACGTTAGAGCGTTTGGGAGTATGAGGTTATGTTTGAGGGAGGCTTGAGGACATGAAGAACAGAAGAAACGAAGAATAGCTCAAACCGCTGTGGCTTTGGCAGCGATAATGGTAGCGGTAGGACACCGCTGCTAATTTTTTGGCAGCGCAATGACAGCGGTTCTAATTCCAGTGGATACTGCTGCAGTGATGCTGTGGCTGTCACAGCAGTACCGGCAGCGGTCAACGAGGATGAAGCGCATAGATCACGGTTTTCTAAGTGGTCAAGTTCAAACACGGTTTAGGAAGCGGGTGGCCAACTGCAACTTGAATTGTCGTCAATCAATCACAAGCATGCGTTGAATCAGGAAATATTCATGGAAGAGGAAATAAGTTGTTTCTTGAAGCTCGAATAGGAAAATGATTTCTCCTTGAAAGAAGACTTGTCTTAAATAAGAAATAGTATTTATGTGGAACAAGTATTCTTGTATGACTAGGAGATAGTTTTCTTTGTTAGTTTAAACTCCTTGTAATACATAAATAGACCATAATAACTAGGTTATTGGTGTGTGAAAAACACCTGAGAGTGGTGGAGCAAAATAGCAAATACTAGAGAGATCTCAAAGTGAGCATTGGGTGTAATTGGGTTTGGGATATTATTTAGAAAGAGAACCTGAGTGTGTGGTTGTAACAATTTACTACATATTGGAACTTTCTTATCGTCCTGACGGCCGTGGTTTTTCCCTGATTTGGGTTTCCACGTAAATTCTTGTGTTGGTATGATTGAATTTAATTATCTTCATTTTTTCTTATCTTATCTTTTCTTTATCATTGTGTTTGTTTGTGTTCTATCCGGCAACACTTCCGCGCGCTTAGTGATGTTTGTTCGCTAACATGTAGTTGTTATGGACCTTTGACCAAATTGTAGCATGAATCAGAACTTTTGTATAATATGTTGAGAAAATGATTCTAAAATAAATAAAAAAAAATGCTAAATGATTTATGGCGGAAAAATCCAGCCATATGCCAATGAAAAGTTATCCGACCGGATATACATAACTTTATCTATATCTTCCTTATCAGCCTCGTAAAGGGTCATTGATTTGAGCTCTTTTGAGTAAAAGGAGAATGCATGTAGCATCGTAAGTTCGTAACCCTTAAATTGTAAAAATGGTTTACTCTTTGTGTATTGCATAAGCTTGAACCACTGCAACCAGGAAAGTTAGAAACCAAAACTTTTAGTATGTAGTATAAAATAGATTCGACTAATGAATAGAATTTACTTGTCTTAGTAAATCAGCAAGAGTCCTAGGAAGTGCTTTGATGTCATCAAAAAATTATTTTATGTTTTTTTTTTCAATTAATATTTTTTTTAAATGTTTGAAAGGTTAAAAATACCCTTATGTTTGATAGTCAAACTTGGTCAACAATCAAATTTGACCAAACTTGACTAACGGTAGGGGGTTCGAGTGTTAATTTAAGATAAAGTTATGGACAAACATCTGGGATGTTTAATGCAATTTGCTCATATATATTTTTTTATAGGCGAATTATCATTTGGGTCCCTATTTTTTTGAATTATCTGTTTTTTAACTGTTTGTCAATTTTCACTGGCTTAATTCCTGCTTTCAAAACCCATCAATTTGGTCCTCTATGGGTTAGACGTTAGTTATTGTTAACGGTTCCAAAGGAATTTTATCTTTAAACCATAAACATGTCATCTGTCTACACCAAAAAATAGATTTTTTAAAAAATTTATATAAAAAAAAAAAAATCTCCACCATCCAAATCTTAGATGGATGGTGACGATTCATTTATTTAAAAAAAAAAAAATTACATTAAAAAAAATTTTTAAAAAATAGGTGTGATCTCCATCGTCTATCTTAGATATGGATGCAATGAAAAAAAAAAAAATTGAAAAACAAGGTGGAGATCAATATATATATATATATATTTTTATATATTGAAAAGAGGTGGAGATCAATATTAGATCTTCATCGTCCATTAGATTAGATCTCCATGGATGCAAGGGCGAAGCTAGGATTTTGGTTTTTGGGGGGTCAATAAAAAACAAATATTCAAGATGACGGAAGACGAATATACTAATATTTTAAAAAATCAAATGTAATAATGTATAGTCTCATATGTGAATTGTAATATTACAACAAATAAATTAATAAATGAAATAAACACAGCTTTATGAATCAAAATGGAACCCGAGGGTCATTTAAATTTTAAAAAAATCATCTATAATCAAATATATACTACATTACCATGTACATGATCAAAGGGTTTGTAATAAATTCATCTTCTATCTTGTTATTACGAAACCTAATCTTAACAGACAATACGCATAGCTGGAAACAATATCTAAGTAGTTGCAGTTGAAAACGTTTAAATAACAAGCTATATAATAAATGTAGCAAAATTATATTAATAACCTAAAATATTTATTATTTTATAATCTAGTACCTAAAATTATTTGGATAGAGAATAAAAAGAATTTAGTTACAACAGTAGGAATAAAATTGCTTAAGTGAAAAACATAAAATTTTTATTAATTTACAATTCCGACTTAAAATCTTGAAGAGTGATAAAGATAATATGAAATGTCAAATTGAATAATTAGTAATAAACAAACTATTTAGAGTAAGGAATTGTGTCAACATAAGATAAGTATTTTAATGAAATTTTTTTCTTTCTTTTTTTGCATTGGAAATTAAATTAAGGAAGAAAAATAGATTGATTTTATCTCCTAATTCCAAGGACAATAAAATTGGAAAGATATTTATTAATTATTTTATACTAATAATATCATAATTTATTGCCTACATACTATAATATCATAATTTATATATATTATATATATATAATACATCATCGTGGGATCTTCCTAAGATTTTTTTTTTTTTTTTCATTTTTTTTTGTTGTAAATTTTCTTCTTTTATTGTTTAAAAAAAATAATGTTCAGGGGTAAAATAGTCATTCAATGTTTTCTATGACCGTTGACCGTCAAAAATCTAGTCAAAGGGACCATATGAGCTCTAAAAGCTTTTTTTAAGCCTCTCAAATGTCATCCCAAACATGCTTAATAACTATAATAAGTGCTTACAATAACTTCTAAAGATTAAAACAGATGGTACTCAAAGAGACAATTACATGAAGTTGAAAATGATTGAAAGAAACTCAATCACAGGAATCAACAAGGGAGGCCAATTAGCTCCCATTTACTAATCATTCTGATGCTATTATTATATCATTTTTTCACAAATAAATAAATTAATTAAAAAAAAAAACCTATATTTCCATGCAAAACTATTTTTAATTCTCAGTTATGATACACTTTTTTCCTGTACAAAATCCATCCCAGTCCTGGCCTCACCCTGCATCACATTCTCCCTTCCTACATCGCTCCGTGAATAACTTTATCTATATCCCTTCTCAGCCTCGTAAAGGGTCATTGATTTGAGCTCTTTTGAGTAAAAGGAGAATGCATGTAGCATCGTAACCCTAAAATTGTAAAAATGGTTTATTCCTTTGTGTACTGCATAAGCTCGAACCACTGCAACGGGAAAGTTAGAAACCAAAAACTTGTACTAATGAATAGAATTTACCTGTCTTAGAAAATCAGTAAGAGTCCTAGGAAGTGCTTCGATGTTCATCAAAACAATGTAGTACGGGAAGGGAAAGGAGTCTATATACTTGGAAACCATGATCTCTTTACCCTGAAATGGTAGTTCCTGGAGGCCAAATCGATGTGTCAGAAAAAAAACAAATGGCAAGTATGACATTTGAGGTATTAATGAGCCTTCTCTAGAATAAATAGTAAAAAAAAAAAAAAAACAATATTCACCTTGAGTTCCAGGATTGATTCTTGTGGACTATCCAAAAGCAGAAATGCGACCATTCGCTTCTTTCTCAGGAGATCTCTAACCCATCGCTTCAAGTTCTGTATAGATTTGATCAAATGTGTAAATAAATAGATATCAGCAAGTCATTAGGAAACTACCTTTATAATCTATCATTGAAAATATAAAGAAAGGTACCTTCTCATGGAAACGTCCATCCCCGATAATTAAAACAAGCTGCTGCAACGGATTTTGTCCAGAAGGAAGTTGAGCTTTATCGACAGCAACATCCAGCATGTTCTCAAGAACTTCAACAGATCAACAACCGGTTCATCTGCAATGGTGTTCGCTTGCTTGAATGTCAAACCAGATATCATCTGCCAGCAGAAATGATTGCCGAAAAATCAATAAAATCATCTTTGTAGAGAGAATGATATCATAAACATTCAAGGTTAAATGCAAAAACAAACCTTGATGCCAGCCATTCCAGTAAAGGGCTGATCAAATCATGTAGTGATCTGAGTTTCCCTTCTTTCCGAAGCTGGCAACCGATAAGTTTCCCATTTCCAGTTGAGCCATGGCTCCACACACTATCACCAAAGTTTCGATTGCAACATCCCCACAACCACTCTTAGACATACTATGGGAATCATCCACAGCAATAACAACTTGGTAATCACGTTTGTTAGCCTTGGTTCGCCTTAACCAAATTTTATCCTTACGGTAATGACTTGCTATGTATGGAATTAACTAATAATTATCCAAGCATAAGAAACATTGTTAGAAAGAAAGTACAAGTCAGATTGATACAAGTAAACCTGTAAAATTTACTATGTTGTACCTTTTCATGTTAATCCTTTTACCAGTCTTATAGTCCCTTGGAGCTTGCTGGCTAGAGTAGGTTCCATAACAAGACGCAACTGTTCAGCCAACTCCTGAGACAACCTTGTCGTTTGCAGTTCATATCTTCTCCAAAGAGCACTAGCATCATCCCTCAAATCATCAGAAACCCCAAGTTCTAGGGGGTTTCTATGCTCGTTGTCACTTACAGAAAGTTTGCTGAGTTTACATAAATTCAAGTAATTCTTCTTAGAGAGACCAGACTCTCAGACAGACTTCTTGAGCACCATCATCATCATCTCTGTGAACTTCTAGAGACTTGTCAATGGGTACTTATTTGGATCTGAGATCTGCATCTGCTACTCCATTACTTTTGAGGATCGAGGCATGATGCTCTATAGGGTGCGACTCAAAAGCTTTTTATAAATTTCAATTTCAGTGGCATCGTCTCTATGATCTGCAGCAAGACTATCCTCGTTAGGTTTACTGCCATTTACCTCTGTGTCTATCTACTCAGTTGTAGCAGGACCTAATGCCTGAGCTGTTCCCTTTTCAAATTCAGTAACAAACATATTCATCTGCATTCTCATCCTCAACGCCATCCTGTGTCTCTGTGTTATCTGCCTGAAGATCAACAGACATGTTGACTCTTTCTTTCCACTCCTCAAGTGCATCTCCGACATTCCTATAAGGGTTCGCTTGGGTTTTCTGAACAGTTGAAGGTTTCTGCTGGCAATTGAGTTCCAGGTTGATCAGTGAGTTTCCCACTACTTGAGGAGTCAGCAACCATGATATCCATCTGAAAGGTATCACTTAAAGGAAAGCTATTGGAACAACATCACCATTCATTCCATAGTTTGCCTCTGGTGCAACATTTTTCAAATATGATGCTCAAGAGTCACCACTCGGTTGCATTGCAAATTCAGGATTAGGAGCTTGACCATCAGGCATTCCTGCTGCAAACACATCTTTCCTCGGAGCCATCAAATTCATTTCTGTGTTACCTTCAGATTCCTGCTTGTTCAAGTTATCCTTTTCAGAAGTCCTCCTGCTTGTTTATTCTCTGCCTCTTCCATAGTTTCATCTACAGGATTGGTATTCACATCTTCAGAGTTTCCATCTCAGCACATTCATCGTCCTTTTCTGGACCACTTTTCCTTGGTATCTGTGCCGTCATTTCATGCTCTTCTAGACCCTCTTCTTCATTGGTTTCTGTAGTCTCTTTTCATCCATGTCAATATCTTCATCCAAATTGATTTGGTTCATCAAGCTTCAGTCCACTTGGATCAGCAAATGCTTCGTCCTTATCCATGTTCAAGTCTTCTGCATTCTCTGTATCGCTAAGATCATCCAGTCTCTGTATATCTTTTTGTCCATCATTTCATCAAAATTAAGGTTTCATGTTCATCAGCCATTGCAGAATCTTCCTTGGCTCTAAGCTCCCTAGAACTTTGATCTCCGTCTTTAACCGAAGGCCTGGATTCATACTTTTCGTTTTCTGTGTTGGGATCTTCTTCTTCTTATTCTAAAGCTTTTCATCAATGATTTCATTATCAGCTCCAGTTTCTCCCATTGTAGACTCCAATTATCATCCTCACCATCTTTATCATCATCATCGTCTCCACTGGGGTCCTCACTAACACTAAACGTATCAGTTGCGAAATCCTGCTCCATCTCAATACCTTTATCATCTTTATTTGGTACTTTATCTGAGTCATCTTGCTCTTCACCTTCCTGCCGTGGCATTTAGAAGAAAAGTTGAAAACATGTATTCAATTAACATACAAGAGTCGAGAGCTACACCAGAAAATAATCCAATTGAAACACACATTCAAAATTGTTACTCAATTTTGAACGTGTGTTTAGTAGGGTGCAACGAGGAAAGTTCTTTAAGTAAACATACTCTAGCGGAATCAAGAATAAAGATATCTATCTGACAAACCAGAACCTACCTTGGTTACCATTTTCCAAGGCCAACTTATTAATAAGTTCAGATTTTCCAGAGCCAGCAGGGCCATACAGAAGAACAGGCCACTTTGACTTACTGCCAACATAACCACCTCAAAACTTCTCTTCACTGTAGATGTCAATACAAACAGATTGCTCTCGGACTTGTTATCCCTGAATTCCAAAAAGGAACTAGATTTCAAAAGGTATTATAAAAAACATGTCTGGAAAGTATATACCAGGACATGTCCCTCTAAAATTTATTAAGAAATTTATGAAGAGGAAAAGGAAGCAGGTAAACGATATCAAGGAATAGTAATAGATGGCTTATGTTTAGTTCGATAAACCTACCGTGATTCCAACCTTCGCCGTCTAATTGATGGCTCAATTTCTTGAGACCTCGATAAGGCCAGTGAATTAAGTCCAAAACACTGCAAGCAGTTCTCCGATTGAAACTGACAACTTTTTCTTCTCACTTAGTGCAGTTAGATGCTTCAATATATGAGCGGCCTTTCCTAAGGATGTATCTGACAGAATCCTCCCAGCTGGAAAATTGAAAAAGGTGAGAAAAATATTATAGGGATGCCATGAAAATTTAAATAATTATTTGTTTTAAAGCATTTGTTCAAAAGAAATAAACAAACGCACCGCAATAAACATGAAAGTGCTTCTTCAGCTTCAACACTAAGAAACACGACCAATCCCAAAGATTAGAAAAGATTTCACGTTCAATTATGAGCAGGCTATAAGATGTCCTAACAGCATCCAAGTAATGCTTACAACCTGAAAGACACATAGATTTTAGAGAGTGAACCGAAAGCAAACTAGAGATTGCTGAAATTTGGGAAAGAAAATCTCCTACTGAAATTGGGAAAGAAAATCTCCTAGAATAATGGCAAATTTCCTGCTCTCAACTCTCAAGAGAACAATTAAGATCAATGCCAAAACTTGATCATCATATTCCAAATAAGGAAGTACCAACATATAGAATGGTTTGAGTGAATATTACACAAGGCAGGCCACTTCAAAGCTTAAACTCTAATCTACTTAAAATGATGTGAGCAATACGGATAAAAATTTACATGCCTAATCTTACTTTCTAAAAGTCTCTTACATGATCAAATCAGTGTATTAGGCAAACCAACTTTCCAACAGATACATTAATGATAAAATAATCCTATCAATGACAAACATTCCAATGAAATGTTATTTATTAACCAACTTGAGCATGTAATTCGACAATTATTAACAAGGCAACTCTGGTTTAGTAGGATTTACCAACCATGTCTTCAATTGTTAATACTTTTTTTTTAAGAAAATGGTCATTGGCAAGGAAGTGAAGCAAACATGGAGAGATACAAATCCTCATTATAATATTAACCAATTTAATGTATGTTAAGGTTAAATTGAGAATGAAGAGAGGTTAATTGAAATAAGTGAGAATACGGACCTGCAAAATCAAGCACATAAGCACAATGAGAGAAAGAGCAGGTCTATTCTTCTCATTATTTTGCTTTCCACAACAATCATCTTAATAAGGCTAAGCAAGCAAGCAAGCTCGTGAAGATTCAATCCTCTCCTACTTTGAACATGAAACTGGACAACATCAACAACATCCCTGTCATCAAACTTTCCTGATTCGTCTGAATTCGACCTCAGATGGGAACAAGACAGAGCAAAGCCACAACATTATCAACATTTTTTCAAGCTGTACTATGTTATGAACCTAAATTCATGTGCCAAAAAAGTAGAAAATAAAGAGAGGAGGAAATAGATATAGGAGAATTGTAGAAAATAATATATTGCATACCAAGAACTCATCCAACACATTGATGGCATTTATAGCCTATACAATACGAATGAGAATAACTGAAATACATGAATGAAACAACGTGTGCAGATTTAAAGGAAAGTGGCAACGAATTAAAGGGAAATGGGTAGTGCTGAACCATGCACATTTTGCATGATGGGCGCACAACGTGGGGCACATAGCACCCACTTTATCTGATGCTATCTAATATTATTTGGTTCTGCCTCTGACTTAGTCTCAAGCTCATTCCATGCAAACGTGGAGGCATATCAGGTAAGCATGGGCAGGTACATATCATTCCTCCTTGCTCGGAATATCCTTGTCCTCAAGGATAAATTCCGGATATGACTTGGAAAAAACGCCACTGATTTTCCCATGTGGCATCTTCACGAGGAGCCCCCACCCATTTCACAAGAATTTCTGTTTTAGGACGGTAATTCCCTTTGCGAATGACGCGACGGCCCAATACGACTTCAGGCTGTGGTAACAAAGTAGATGCTGGTGAAACCGGTGGTAAAACTGGAGTAGCATCTGGCAACGGACCGACCTGTTTTTTAAGAGGCTAACATGGAACACATCGTGAATTAGAGAACCTGCAGGCAGTTCCAATTTGTAGGCACTGGACCAATTTTGACAGAACCTTGAAAGGACCAAAAAACCTTGGGGACAATTTAAGCGAGCTCCGAAAAGCCACGGTTTTTGACGATAAGCTGTAGCTTAGATAGACGTAGTCACCCACATCAAAAGTGACTCACGCCTGTGTTGATCAGCCATTGTCTTCATATGGTTACGAGCGACAACAAGTTCTGACGCAATTCATGTAGAATGTCGGTCTGTCACGAAGGAAATCGTCCACCACCTGTACTTTAGTTGTGCCCGGAATGTAGGAGAGCATCGTGGGTGGTGGTTATGCCATATCGACCTCAAAAGGCGAGATCTTCGTGGCGGAATGCACGGACGTGTTGTAACTGTATTTGCCCAAGAAAGCCAATCGACCCATTTTTTTGGTTGGTCGCATGTGAAACAATGGAGATATTGTCCAATGTATGATTCACCACTTCGGTCTGACCGTCCGTTTGAGGGTGATAAGGAACTCATGTGAGTTTCCTCCCTTGCAGCTGAAAACAATGTCTTCCAAAAAGAGCTTACAACAAACCTTGTCATGGTCACTGACTATAGATTCCGGAATGCTATGCAATCGGACGACATTATCGATGAAAGGTTCTAGCAACAGATAGGCTGTGAATGGGTGTTTCAATGGAACGAAATGGAACATACTTGGATAGACGATCGACTATCACCATGATCACTGTATACCCGTGAGATATGGGTAATCCCTCGACAAAGTCCATTGATATCTTGGAAGATTTGTGGGTAATGGTAACGGTTGGAGGAGGCGGCAGGGCTCATAGTGTCATTTTGCAAGGCGTGGCTGGCAGGTGTCACAATTTCGATGTAATTCTTGATCGAGGCCTTCATGTTCGGCAAAGAAAAATTGCACTTGATCGGTTGAGTGTGTGGTGAAAAACGAAGTGACCGAACAATAGAGGAAGAGTGATTTCTCAGTCAGGATTGCATTAATTAGAGGTGAAGTAGGACTCAAAACATACTTGATTGTGTTTGAACCAAACACCATCACAGAATGTGAATGCGGTGATCTGTAGAGGAAACCGAGAGTGAGATATAACTGGTCAAAAGGATGGGGTTTTACCTCATTTTGAAGAGAGCCACCAATCCGGAACTGGTAAAGAAATTGCTGAACACTCCAGTTTCTGTTCTTCATGATAAAGGCATCGGCACCCTGATATCTCTTCCTTTCTTGTATGAATTACATAATCAACCCAATATTTGGTAGCCAACGGGTCTGAGTGGGAGTCGTAATCCGCTGTTCCATGAGATATTTCAAGATCGTTGGTCTCGTTCTCATTATAAAATGGCCGCCTAGGAGATATGGTCGCCATCGTCGGATGGCTTGACGATAGCCAAATCTCTTTGTCGTATGTAGATAAGGGCTAGCGCTGAACCTTTCAAGGCCTCACTATAAAAGCCACGGGACGATCCTCTGAATCAAGATTGCAACCCAAGCCACACCACAAGCATCACTCTCCACAATAAATGTTGAGTAAAAGTTAGGCAAAACGTAAGACGGTGGAGAAACCAAACGCCATTTTTAATTGAGACATGCAGAGTTGAAGCCTTGGTTGTCCAACGAAATCCATTTTTTGTGAGCAGCGAGTGAGAGGAGCTGCTATGCCGCCAAATCATAGATAAACTTACGGTAATATCCCGCAAGCCAAGGAAAACCGGACACCTTTGGCATTGGTCGGAAGGGCCAATTATTCACAGCCTGGTTGTTTACCGGGTCAACTTACACGGTGATGGAAATGACATGCCCAGATAGTCGACCACTGTAACTCCAAACCTACATTTTGTTTCTTTGCAAAACAGGTGATTGGTGAGTAAAATTCCTAGGACGGTACGCAAGTGGGAGAGATGCTGGGCATCATGTTTTACTGTACACCAAAATGTCGTAGAAGAAGACCAAGATGGAATTTCCGTAGGTGTGGACGGAATAGTTCATTCATTATGCCCTGAAAAGTAGCTGGAGCATTTAAGTCCGAACGGCATAACCACAAACTCGTAGTGGCCTTCGTGTGTGCGGAAAGCAGTCTTGTGTATATCTTGCTCACAAACGCGTATCTGATGGTACCCTGCATGTAAATCCAATTTAGAAAAATATCGGGCTCCGTAAAGCTCGTCTAGCAATTCGTCAATGACCGGGATGGGATATTTGTCTTTCACTGTTATGATGTTGAGAGCCCTGTAGTCAATACAAAAACGCCAATGCCATCTGATTTCTTGACAAGTAACACAGGAGATGAAAAAGGGCTGTTGCTTGGACGAATCAATCCTGAGTCAAGAAATTCTCTCACCATCTTCTCCATTTCAGACTTCTAAAAATAAGGGTACCGATAAGGACGAACACTTACGGGTTGATGGTTAGGCTGTAAGGGAATTTGATGGTCATAAATACGCGTGGAGGTAATCTCTGGTTCTGAAAAGACATGGTGGAATTCGGCCAAGAGCTGGTGGATGTCAGGAGACGACTCATCCTCGTCTTTTTGTTGAGTCTCAGGTACAATTTGTAGGAAAAATCCTACCCCTTCCAAGTTCAAGAGCTCCTTGTCACTTAAAACTGTCAGTGGCTGCCAGATGAGACCTTAAGGTGCGGACAGCTCCATTCAAATGAAACGACATTGTTAATTTCTTATAGTCCATTTCAATGGGACCTAGAGTCTCCAACCATTGGACTTCCAATACGGCTTGACAAGCGGCCACCGGAAGAACAAAGAAATCCGCTTGTATGGTGAGACCTTGAATGAGCAATGTAAGGCCCATACACCGACCTGCACAATCAACCTTTTCTTGGTTAGCAACCATTACCTGAAAGGTTTGATCACGTTCCACCGGTAGACCGAATTTCGTCACTACGGATTGATCGATGAAATTATGGGTGCTGCCCCCGTCAATCAAGACCGTTACATCTCTATTCCTCAGTTTGCCTGCTACTCGAATGGTCTGTGGGTGGTTAGTTCCGGAAATGGCATGAAACGAAATTTCAGGGATCGGTTCATCGCCACTGGATTCGAAGGGGGTTTTATCGCTATCATCTTCCACCTCTATCGTATGGTCCTCGATCATAAAGAGTGTGGTCGATTACATCGGTGTCCCGGTACGAATTTCTCGTCATAGTAGAAACACAAGCCTCGTTCGCGTCAATCCCTCGCCTCTTGACTTGTGATCCATCAAATGGTGTAGGAGATGTCTGATTGTTTCTTTGAGCAGGTGGAGGGCCCAAAAGACCAACTGATGGTACGGTGCGTGGAGGCTGGGTGGTATGGGACAATCGGTTGAAATTGTTCGTCTTCTTTTGCAACTGATTACGTTCTTCGATTAACCTTGCCACTCCGATCGCATCCGACAAAGTTCGAGGTTTCTTGACCTTAACGTCCAATCGGATTTCATCGTGAAGGCCTGCAACAAAACATGCAACTAAATAATTCTCAGGCAGGTCGTTTACTTGTTGCGATAATATCTCGAATTCTGTCTGGTACACCTCAACACTGGTGATTTGCTTAAGACGAGTTAGTGCTTCAGACGGATCCTCGTAGTCGGTTGGTCCGAACCGCTGCAGCACAGCCTTAGTGAATTCGTTCCAGGTGGGCGGGCCTCGGTATTTGCTGTACCACCTATGCCATTGTAGCGCATGGTCCTCCAGATGAAAAGACGCTAGTTGTACCTTTTGTTGAGGAGTGACTCCCTTAAATTCAAAGTATTGTTCGGATTTGTATATCCACCTGTGTGGGTCTTTGCCACTGAATTTGGGAAATGAGAGTTTGAGTTGGTTGTGGTTCCGGTCAAGCTGATGGTTCTGTTGTGTGTGGTGGCGATCAAGCTGTAGGGTCGCTTGTAGGTTGTCTGAGTGGTAATTGGTTCTGCTTGAAGTGGCTTCACCAAGTGGGATCAGGTTGTCGTGTACGTCGTTAGGCATTTGATGGCGACTGGTACGTAAGGCCCTCAACTCATCAATGACAACTTGTAGAATGGAGTCAACCTTCTCAAACCTGTCGTTCATGTTACCGAATTTGTCATTCACGTTACCGAATTGGTCATTGATGCTTTCGATTTCTGACTCATGACGAGCCAGAACCTCACTGACCTCGTTTCGAAATTCCGTGTTCGATTTCGAACGAGTCTCCATGGAACGTTGCTCTGATACCAAGCTGTTATGAACCTAAATTCATGTGCCAGAAAAGTAGAAAATAAAGAGAGGAGGAAATAGATATAGGAGAATTGTAGAAAATATAATTGCATACCAAGAACTCATCCACACATTGATGGCATTTATAGCCTACACAATACGAATGAGAATAACTGAAATACATGAATGAAACAACGTGTGCAGATTTAAAGGAAAGTGGCAACGAATTAAAGGGAAATGGGTAGTGCTGAACCCATGCACATTCTGCATGATGGGCGCACAACGTGGGGCACATAGCACCCACTTTATCTGATGCTATCTAATTTATTTGGTTCTGCCTCTGACTTAGTCTCAAGCTCATTCCATGCAAACGTGGAGGCATATCAGGTAAGCATGGGCAGGTACATATCATACTATCAATGGGATTGTATAGTACGGGTGCAAAAAACAGTTCTGCTACCAAATTGATTTCCAGATAGTACGGGTGCATCAGTTCTTCTGTCTCTTTCCAGAAATTGATTCAAAAACCAAGCCTGGGGCATCTAACTAGAAACCTCTCGAGTGCGGATTCGAGACTGAAACTCCCATCAATTGCCATTTCTACTCAAACAAAAACTATATGTATTCAAAACTGAAACTCTCTCTTTTAACAAACTCAATAATTTCCAACTCAAATTCAATCTTCTATATACCAAAATAAATTTATAAAACAAACAGAAACGGGTTCGGTTACCCATACTGTTTATTTTTTATTTATATAATTTAATTTATGACTAATTGCACAAATTGCTTCGGTTGCCTTCTCCTTTGTTGTTCTTGTGCTGTAAGTTTGTTTTCACAATTCAAAAAAAAAAAAAAAAAAAAAAAAAAAAAAAGACTAATTGCACAAATTCACCTAAGTTTAGGCATAATTGCATGCATATGGAGCTTTTACCTATAATTGTACAAGCATCCCCTACCGTTAGTTGACTTCTGTTAACTCTAACCGTTGACTACAATTTTAACCCACAATGACTAAAGTGCCCCTAGTTACCTATTTTATTATTTAAATTAATAATTAAAAAACGAAACAAAAAGACAAAGAGAACAAAAAACAAAAACAAAATCAATCATTATTTTTCTCTTTCATTTTCTCAACCCCTAAACACAATCCAAAAAAATTTAACAAACAAAAACCAAAACTCAATCCTAAAATCAAAACCAAAACTCAAATCTATCAATTCCACAACCAGTTAACCACATCCATTTAAAAATTTTTTTTTTAAAAATTAGAACTTCAATAGTGGATTTTTAACTTTCTAGGTTGAAGTTCTAATTTTTTTTAATTTTTGTTTTAAATGGATGTGGTTAACTGGTTGTGGTATTGATGGATTTGGATTTTTATTTGTGGATTTGATTTTTGGTTGTTGTTTGAGGATTTGAGTTTTAGTTTTGATTTTGGGATTGAGTTTGGTTTTTGTTTGTTAAGTTTTTTTTGGATTGTGTTTGGGGGTTGAGAAAATAAAGAGAAAAAATAATGATTGATTTTGTTTTTTTGTTTTCTTTGTCTTTTTGTTTCGTTTTTTAATTATTATTTTAAATAATAAAATAGGTAACTAGGGGCACTTTAGTCATTGTGGGTTAAAATTGTGGTCAACGGTTAGAGTTAACGGAAGTCAACTAACGGTAGAGGACGTTTGTGCAATTATGGGTAAAAGTTCCATATGCATACAATTATGCCTAAACTTAGAGGACGTTTGTGCAATTAGTCCTTTAATTTATTTACTTATTTTTAAATTTATAGTTGAATAATATTATAGACAATATATATTGTTAATATTTAACCTATTTTATATGTTTATAATTAGTATTCATAAACTATTCAAATTAAACAAGGGCAATTACCAATCTGGTCCTGGACTTTTTTTAAAATTCCAAGTTGTCTGCGACTTTTATAAAAGTGACCAATTTGGTCCTTATATTTTTCTCAAGTGCCAAATTAGTCTCTCACTTTTTAAAAGTGGCTAAATTGGTCCATCTAATGGTTTAACGGTATTAAACATAACAAATGACTTTAACAATTTTAGTTAAAGTACGTAAATACCATTTATTTGTCATATTATAGTAAAGTTGTTTTATCTTTTGTGCATTAAATTCACCATTATAATTACAATAAAATCCAAAAATATTATTAATGAAACACCATTTGTACATTTTTTAATTAAAATTTTCTAAAAAAATCTAAAAATATTTTAATAAGACAATGTCAATTATACCTTAGTTACTATTCATTCCCAGTTTAGTCTTTTACCATTTTTATATAATTGTTTTTTTTTTTTGTTTGTTAATATTATACAAGCATTGTTGTCAAAATTATTCAAAAATCAAAAATCACAAATAAAATAACAAAAGTATACATGTGTAAGTTGGTTTGTTATATACGATGTAGTTTTAAGTTGGTTTGTTATATTAAATACAACTATAAAATTCTACCAAACCACACACCAGCCATGAACTCACTCCATGATACACTCCAAACCAGTTTTTCTCTGATAGGCATATATAACTGTGAGCATACTTATAGCACATTTATCTACCTTATCATTTTTTGCCATATAAGCATTATTTGACCTAATTGTATTGTTTTTTCTAGTAAAAAGTGATGAGGTGGATAAGTGTGTTATAAGTATACTCACAGTTATATGCCTACCAGAGAAAAACTCCACTCCAAACCACACCAACCATATGCCCACTCTAACTGGTTACATCGGTTTTAAGTTTATAGAATATTTTATATTTTAAATAAGGGTATGGATATTGATACCCATAAAATTTATTAGTACATCCATTTTTATAAGTACACTCATATCTAAAATTTTAAAAATAAATATTACTATAAGCACTCATCATAATACCAATAGTACCCTCATTGAAATAAATATATTCATTTTAATACATATTATTTATAAACACTCTTAAATTATTATCACACCCAACTTATAAAAAAATAATCATATTATTTTGGATTCAAATCCTCTTTTAATGATGGTCCAATTTACTTTTGAAAATATCTCAAATGTAAGAGCCTTATAAAAGGGAATATGTGGAACCATGTATGGGGTTAAGAGATTTTCAATCTTGAATTGTCTTATTTATACAACTATCTTAATATATATATATATATATATATTATTGATATCTACGTCTATCTTAAAAAAATAAAAAAAATAAAAAAAAGGCCTTTTTGATATCTACAACTATTGTTAAAAAATATTATATTGCTTATTGCTAGAGTTCATAACTATACATAAAATAAAGACAAAAACAATATGATAATCATGTGATGATGAGAAAGTTTGATACTTGAAATAAAATTAGAGTTTAATTAGGGTTTATCATATGTTAGGGAGAGCTTCTTTTGACAATCCAATTTTTTCTTTTTACACTTCGTTTCTAAAGACACTACATTCTCAAAATTTAAATTTAAAAACTTCTAAAGACACTTTCTTTTGTTTAAAGATTATCGTTTTTATCTTTTGGCACTCCTATTATAAAGACACTCCACTTTAAATTTTTTTTTTTTTTTCTAAAGTTACTCCACTTTATTTTAATAAAAGTTAGGACCAACCATTGTAGCCTTTGGATTCATCCGATAAATATCTTTTTTGAATTAATTTTTTTTAAAAAGAAATTATAATTATTAAAAAAAGAAATTATCTCTCTTAAATCATTAGATTAAATATTCCATATTAAACTCTCTCTCCTCCGATACATATCTCTAATTTTCTATCTCCATTCTTTCTCAAGCAAGAATACAGTTAAGAAAAAAAATAATAAAAAAAAAACTTACGAATAAGCTTGATTTTTAGGAATCGTATATATGTATATATTAAAAATAAAAATCAGAAAACAAGGGTCCTGTTCTTGTTTTTTTTTTAAAAAAAAAAAAAAATCAAAATACGAAAATGTTTTTTGTTACTTTTGTAGGTATGTGATTGCTTAGAGAACTATAATGCCTGTCTTGTAACCGTTTTTCAGCCCGTTTTCGTTTTTGAAAAAAAAAACGATTTTGAATTCACGTTCGTTAACCGTTTTTTATTTTATTTTCAAAATACAAAAACAAAACCAGTGTTAAAAGTGGAAAATTTGAAGAAAAAAAAAAAAAAAGAAGAAGATGTTTTCTTTGTTTTTCAAAAAATTTAACAATTTTTTTTTTTTTTTCCTTCTCTTGAACGTATCTGGATCAGTATCTTCTCTTCTCTTCCCATCTTCATCTTCTTTCTTCCTTCAAAGCTCTTCCCCCCTCTGCTCGCCGTCGTTCTCACCGTCGATCTACTTCGCCTCTCGCCGCTCATCGTCGATCTACCTTTACCTCTCGCCGCTCACCGTTGAATTGATCTCTCTCGCCGTCGATCTGCCTTCGTCTCTCGCCGCCAATCTAGTCTTCTTCTTCTTCTTAATTCTTCTTCTTCTTCCTCCTCAGCTAATCTGGATCAATTTGTGTTGTGTTAATTTTGTTTAATTTATAAATTACATTACAAAAATTTTATTGGTTAATTATTTAATCAATTTGTTTATAATTGTTATAATATTAAACAAAATGTACAAATTGATATTGAAATTTTTGATAGTTTCTAGTTAACCTACCAAACGTGTATTTCCGTTTTCATTTTTAAAATATGGATTTTAGTATATGCTACCAGACCCGTTTTCAAATTTCGAATTGAAACCAAAACATTGTTTTCATTTTCATTTTTCTTTTGAAAAATAACAACTAAAAAACGCTTACAGGACGGCCTCTTAATTCTTTCATTAGTTTTAGAAATTCTGAGTTTAATTGAATCTAGTTGCAACAAATCAAGTTTTCATATATTATAATTATATAAATATAGGGGTGAATTCAAAAAGAGCCAAAAAATTTATGGATTTATTGTTTTTAGCCACAAGTTTATTTTTTATTGTTTTCACCAAATTTTACCACTTTTGGACAGAAATACCCTTAAAATTTGAAATTTGAAAAAAAGGAAAACAAGCTGACAGGGTGGAACCCACTCATCAGTAAAATGATTGTTAGGGTGGAACCCACCCATTAGTAAAATCAAACGACCAAAAGTAAAAAAAAGAGAGAGAAGGGAAGAGAGATCAGATCGCCGACAGTTGGTCGCCGTCCGTTGCCCAATCGAGATCGCTGTCCCTCGCTGTCACTACCCTCGCCGTCGAGATCGCCGATAGTCGCCGATAGTCGCCGTTCGTCGCCCAATCGAGATCACCGTCCCTCACCGTCGTTACCCTCGCCATCGAGATCGCTGACAATCGCCGTCCGTCGCCCATAAGAGATCGCCGTCCCTCGGTGCTGCTCACCCTCCGTCGACTGACCCACCAACCCAGTTCTGTTTTCAACTACAAAACCCAGGGTATGTTTTCAACTACAAAACACAGTACAATGATCCCACATGCTAGCTAGGTTGAGCAATATTATAGTGATAGTTAATTACATGTAAATATGTAATCAAAGACTAATTAATCTTGGTTTTTTCTTGGTGATGAGTTGTGATGTACTAGGGACATTCTGTTTGCAACTTGATGTCCATTAAATCATTAATTCTACATAGGAGACAAGGCATAACTTAGACATGAAATTGAATATATATCATATTAATTAGCTACTAATACCATGTTTTCTGGCAACAATTAGATCTCTATAGATCCCTAGCTAAATCGATCAATTTATTATAAACATGTTGGTGTGTTTATATCGATTCAGAATATTTTCTCTACAAACCCTATATCGATTCAAAATATTTTCTCTATTTTGTCAAGCAAGCAAAATACCCATCTCAATTACATACTTTGGGGCTGGAAAACAAAAATATTTGTAGGAGATGGATTGTGCATGTGAGTTAGAAAATTGGCACAAGTGAATGCGCAAATGATATAGTATCATCAGTTTCTATATCATGAGAATTTCCTACAAATATATATAATACTAAAGTAGAAGTTGGAAAGTGAAACTGTTATAATACAGACTAATGAGATTGTAGTACTTAAAATAGTAGGTTGATCATGGTCCTTTTCTAGTGTATGAAGTAAATATTAAAAATATTCTAAGTAAGAATTTGATTACTTTTCAAAGAGTGATCTTAAGGGAAGAAAAATGATTGGACTAAACAAATAATGCTAGACAAATGATTGGGTTAAATAATTAACACTAACCAAATTGCATTTCTTAAACTCTTAATTAGTCAAGGAATCTCATGATAAACTACAGTTTTCTTGATACATTCAAAGGAATGCCAGTTGGATTTGGATTTTCTTTATTTTTTTAATATACTTGCATTGTTATTAGTTCAAATTAAGCATAACAAAACAACTATTCCCAAGATTAAAACTACTTAATTAAAATAATAATATGGTATAGATACAATATTACAATAATATTCCTTGGAAGAGAACCCCAGAGAGAAGGGAAGAAACCCAAGAGAGAATGTCTTATTGATGTTGGTGGGGTTATTATCATTGTCATGAAAAGTAATTAGCTATGTACTTGTAAAAAAAATATCCTGGCATGTAACTTCAAAATACACTGGCATGTAACTTGCTGACAGACCTAACTTGTTAACAGACCTGCCATGTAACAATAATGGAATTTGATCATTTAAGTGACTGTCTTTCAAGTAGGGAAATAAGAATAGCCTAGCATGTAACTTAAAAATGCACTGGCATGTAACTTAAAAATACATTGGCATGTAACTTGTTGAGGTGCTGGCATGTAAAACTACTGGAATTTGATCTCAAAAATACATGAATTCAAAACTGTTATGTAACTTCAAAAAGTCTGCAATACGAAATATAGTATTTAGTATTTCACCAATACATTTAAGAATTTGTCACATCATTACTAATAACTAAGTTGTACCACTAACTTCCGGTGTCAATGGACATTTTTGTGAATTGTGGCATTCTTCTCCACATTTCCTGCACCTGTACGGTCTACGTGGTCGCTTCGATGTTGCAGATGTTGCAGATGTTGCAGATGGTATAGGAATTTGACATGGTTGTGCATTCCGACAATTTTGTCGGTTGTGACCGGATTTACCACAAATCGTACAATTTCTTGTCTTTCCATTTCTATATTCCCCGACAGATTTATATCTCTTCTTTTTTAGCCTTCCAGCTTGCGCACGAAAATGAGGCGGATAAACAACCCTTGATCTCACATCTTCAGGAGTATTCCATTCACTAGGATGGCCAATAGGGAAGATGTTCCGGGAATATGCTTCAACCCAACTAGTAGTTTTGTAGCAATCCCCACAAAAATCTACAAAAGGCTTCTTCGCGAACCTACGAAATTAAAGTGTATGAGTAATTTAATGAATCACATTTGGTAAGAAAATAAGATACAATGGAACAAGAGGATAATAACGTTATTCCGGCTAATGCGTGGTGACATGGTAGTTTATTAACTTGAAATTTCATACAACTACAAGTCTTTTCAGAAAGGTTCACCAAACCATCTTTTTTTCCATCATTCACATTGAAGTTAACCAAATCAATTGGACAAACTGTGTACTTTTCTGAATCATAATTCCTTTATTTTATTAATTCGGTGGCCCATGGACTCAATTGTGTTCGAGTTTTTTCAGCCTTACCACAGCGCTTATAAAACCATTTCTGGATCATCTCTCTAATATACTCAACCATGGTTGTTATTGGCATTTGGCGAGCATGTACCAAACATGAGTTCATCGACTCAGCAATGCTAGACATCAAACAATAGCGCGGAACAGGAGAGTAAGCACGAGACCACCTTTCGGGCCCAACATTCATTAAATCTTCGAATGCTACCTTATTAACCTTTATCATCTCTAACATCACTTCCTTGAATTCAGATTTCCGGTATGCCTTCCATGCTTGTTTGAAAAAAAGACTCACATCTTTCCTTTTGTAATCGTTTTTAATGTTTGAGCCATATGAAACACACAATATCCATGCAGTACATTAGGGTATACTTTCTCCATTGCAGCCTTGATCCCAATGTGGCGGTCGGATATGATCATGCAATTCTCAAGACTACCGATAGCATTTTTAAGCTCATTTAAAAACTAAGTCCATAAGAGTTCATCTTCAACGTCCCCAAAGCCATATGCCAAAGGAAACACCTGGTTGTTTGCATCTAGACATATAGCTACAAATAAAATACCAGAAAATTTACCCTTCAAATGAGTACCATCAATGGCAATAACCGGCCGAATCACAGTACGAAATCCATGAAGTGAAGCAACATGAGCGATGAACATATATTCAAATTGATTTGCATCATTTGTCTTCATTGCAGTAACAGTCCCTGGATTTATTTCCTTCAATCAGTTATAGTAAGCAGCAATAGTTTGAATGATTCTTCGGGAGCACCGAAAACAAATGCCTCTGCATGATCCTTTGCCCTCCAAGCCTTGGTATACAACAAATGTAGTCCATGTTCCACTTGCATTTCTACCATGATGTCTTTGGGTTTTAGAGAGTGGCCATGTACTTTCAACTTCGGCACTAATAGTTCACCGACAGTCCAAGAATTTGCTTATCGAAAACGTGCATGGAAACCATTAATGTTGCAAGTATGATCCTTCACGAACATTTGAACCACCCAATATTCACCTTTTTGCATCTTATATGCACGTAATTGGAATTCACATTCACTATCCTTACATCCGACCTCATAACGTGTCTTGCTAGACCTTCTAATCCGTAGTTTAAAATTCTTGTTCAAAGCATACTTCTGCACCGTTCCCTTAAGATCTTTCTTGCATCGAAACAGTTTACCCTTATATAAGCAGCCATCATTTGAAATTGCATCGTCCATGCGATTGGGTTCTAAGGAATACCTTTCAGATCCAGGAATAATTCAAGCTCGTGGGGTTGGATGTTCACCCGATCCATCCTCACCCAATCCATTCTCTCCAAAGAAACCTTCACCAAAGGTAGCAAAACCCGATGGACTAGCACTAGCACTAGCAGAACCAGCACCTATACCATCATCCGAGTTATCGGTGTCAATGTTGGGTATCAACACATCATCCGAGTTATCGGTGTCCAACACATCATCCGAGTTCTCTTGATCATGAATGGTTTCATCAATACCTACAATTGGGTCTAATATTGGAATAGACCCACATGCTGCCAGTTTCTGGACAAACCTGCCATACCCAGGTTGTGGAGTAGGTTGGTATGATTGTTGAAAAAAATTCGATTGTAGTAGGTTGTCATCTTCATCAACTGTAGTACCATTCTGCACACAATCTGTTGGCCCCTTCTGACAAATGGTGACATAAACCGCCGATATGAACTTATCTTCATCCATCATACATGACACCTCATTGTCATTCTCAATTATCGGTCGAGCAACACCAATATTCGTAGAGACCAATGAGCATAATTCTATGGTGTGCCTAGCAGCATCAACTTTGGCAACATCTTGTACCAACTTAACCAAGGCATCATAAGTCAAACCTCTAGGAACATGGACCCACTTTGTCAAACCACCCTCGTAAGAATTGCCCACCCAACTTCCACCGTGATAGATGACCAATCTCTTTGTATCCATATTCCTGCATGTTAAGTATTTCACTATGAATCAAAATTACAAAATCACATGTAAGTTAGAAATAAACTGGTATGTAACATTAAAACAAACTGGCATGTAACATTAAACCAAAATGGCATGTAACTTCGGTATAGAAAATAAAAAAATCTGGGTTTCACTAAAAATCGAATCCACTATCTTAATCTTCATATCAAACAACATATAATTGTAAAAAAACAACAGGAGATTGATTTCACTATGAATCAAAATTACAAAATCACATTTAAGTTAGAAATAAACTGGCATGTAACATTAAAACAAACCGGTATGTAAAATTAAAACAAACTGGCATGTAACATTAAATCAAACTGGCATGTAACTTCAGTCCAGAAAATAAAAAAATCTGGGTTTCACAAAAAATCGAATCCACTATCTTAATCTTCATATCAAACAACATATAATTGTAAAAAAACAACAGGAGATTGATTTCACTATGAATTAAAATTACAAAATCACATGTAAATTAGAAATAAACTGGCATGTAACTTTAAAACAAACTGGCATGTAACATTAAAACAAACTGGCATGTAACTTCGGTCCAGAAAATAAAAAAATTTGGGTTTCACAAAAAATCGAATCCACTATCTTAATCTTCATATCAAACAACATATATTTGTAAAAAAAAAAAACAACTGGGAAGGGGATACATACATTCTAGAAGGTCGTTCGGCTCCAAATCTACTTTAAGAGAGATAAGAGACCATAAAACGAGATCGACAAAATGGGTTTCGGTTTCGGTGGAAGAACCGAAATGGTGTGGAAGAGACGAAATGGAGGTCAACAAATCATCGCTGGGTTCTGAAAGATAAAACTCACAGATCTCGTTTTTAGAGAGAGAGAGAGAGAGAGAGAGAGGAGAGAGAGAGAGAGAGAGAGAGAGAGAGAGAGAGAGAGAGCATATCAGATTTTGAAAGATAAAAGTCACATAGGTTTCTATCAGGTGAAGAGAGAGGCAAATTTTGGGAGGGAAATTGGGAGGGAAATTTTGGTCCAAGTAAAACAAAGTTCAGGGCAGTTTTGGCAATTCAAGCACAAAGATGACAAAAATAGTAAAAATAAACTTTTGGCTAAAAACAATAAGTCCATAAATTTTGTGATCATTTCTTGCAATTTCCTCATATATATATATATATATATATAAATTTTAAAAAAACAAGGTATTTCCGTATTTGTATAAAAAACCAAAATATTCATAAGTTTTTTTTTTCTTTAACTATTAATTAGTGATTGATTGAGAAAGTATGGAGATAAGATTTTTTTTTTTATTATTTTTTTTAAATTTAAGAGAGAGTAATTAAGAAAGAGTGTTTAATATGGTAAAAACAAATTTAGGAAAGAGAGTTTAGTACATATTATTTAATCTAATGATTTAGGAGAGAGAATTTCTTTTTTTAATAATTTAATTAGTTTGGAGTGTCTTTGGAATTTTTTTTATCATGTTTAGTAATTTTAATTCAAGTTAAAACTGTCATTAATAAAAAAAATAAAATTGGAGTATAAATAGATAATTTGTGGATTGTAAGGAGAAACTCTTAATGCTAGGGTTTATCATAAGTTTTTTTTGTTAAAGGTCAGTTTTTTTTTTTTTTTTTAATAAAAAAATATAGTTGAAGATAATGGTATAATTAAAAAGTGTATATAGTATTTGGTTTATTTTTAAGAGAGCTTCTCCTTACAATCCACAAATTATCTATTTACAGTCCAATTTTTATTTTATTTTTATTAATGACAGTTTTAACCTGAATTAAAATTACTAAACAAGATAAAAAAAATTCTAAAAACACTCCAAACTAAATAAATTATTAAAAAAAAATTCTTTAAACTCTTTCTCATAGATTTGTTATTACCATATTAAACACTCTCTCTTAATTACTCTCTCTCTCTCCCTCTCTCTCTCCAATATCTAATTATCTGTTATCTACTTTCTCGATCAATATCTAATTAATAATTACAGAAAAAAAAAAACTTATGAATATTTTTGTTTTTTACTAATAGTAATATATATATATATAAGTCAATACAAATACCTTGGTTTTTTTTTTTTTTTTTTTTTTTTTTTTTAAGTAGATATATAAAAATTTGATTTTTTTTTTTTGTTTTGTTTTGTTTTGTTTTTTTTGTTTTGAGAAGGTATAAAATTTGATTTGTTGCAACTAAATTCGATTAAACTCAAAATTTCTAAAATTAATGAAAGAATTAAAATTCTCTAGGCAATCACATACTTACAAAAGTAACAAAAAACATTTTCATATTTCGATTTTTAAAAATTTTTTTTTTTTCAATAATTTAATTCAAAAAAGATTACTCATTAGATAAATCCAAAGGCTATAATGATTCATCTTAACTTTTATTAAAATAAAATATAGTGTCTTTAGAAATTTATTTTTTAAAATGAAGTGTCTTTATAATAGGAATGTTAAAAGATAAAAAGGATAATCTTGGAACAAAAGAAACTAATAAAGTGTCATTAGATTTTTTTTAAATTTAAATTTTGCGGAGTATCTTTAGAAAAGAAGTGTAAAAAGAAAAATTGGATTGTGAAAAGAAGTTCTCTATTTTTAATTAAAGTAATTTGTCTTTATTTGTAAATTTTTATTGAGATATTTTTATAATTAAATTTCTTAATAAACATGGATGTACTAATAAGTTTTGAGTAATGCTAGACAATCCAAAAATTTAGCCCATATTTCAACCCAAATGATGTGGCAAGTGAGTTGTCATCACCACATACAACATGAGATGATGTGGTTAATGAAAAAAATCATTTGCCACATCATTTGTAATAAAATTTAAACTAAATTTTTGGGTTGTCTAGTATTAGTGATAAATCTCCAATGCAAATATGCATTTCTGAGTTTCTAAATAGTGACACATCAGTATTTCTATTTATTATGGGCCCACTTTTGAAATTTTTTTAGAGAAATGCATATTCACATCTCCAATGCAATTATCTAAAGTTAAATATGCATCTATTTTATGTCCAATCATAATAAAATAATTATTACACACTCTCTCCTCTTTTATTTTACAATTAATTGAGGTTTAATCTTATTGGTGGAATGATGTGTAAAATCGTGTTATAAAAACCTAACTCGCAAGTGCACGAATCGTGAGATAAGTACAGCGACAAGTAGGGATTGTTCCCACGAGGAAAAGTGATTTACTAGTTATAACTAATTCTAATTAAAGCTAAGCAATTAACAGTATTCAAGAGAGTTTGATTGATTGATTGATTGATGATTAAAACTAAATTAAACTAAGAAAGCAATTAACAAGAATATGTGAATGTGATCAAGAGGTGAGAGGACTAGGTCATCAATGCTCCCCAACTATGTTTACTCAATGCTTCGAACTGACTTTTGATAAAAGATGTAACTCAAGTTAAGGGTTCGTTCTTATCTTATTTATGATTGTTACCGTATGATCCTGGGATGAATCAAGTGCTCTCAATTATAATTTACCCATAGATCAATGGCGCAAACTACAACCGAGAATCTATTAAGTGCAAGAACTAATGAACCAAAACCTACTTGCATAGATCAATGCTAAGATCAGTTTTACCCCTTCAATTGAATATTAATTAAGGTTACGTGTAGATCAACACTCCAAACTTAATTGTTAAATTATGAAAACCCTAAATTCATGCCAACGTATGATCATGCATCAACATAAACAAAGAATTAAGACTTAGAATGAATTGAATGAATCAAAACTTGAATTAAGAAAATATAGTCAATTCTAACAAAGAGTATTCATAAAGGTTCACATTGACTCCCTAGTATGGAGTTAGTTACACATATTAGAAACAAAGAAACAAGAGGGAGAAAAGATAAAACCCATTGAAAAGCTTCAACAAATTCTTGAAATCCTCGATGAACTCCTTCGTCTTCGAATCTTCTATGAGTAAGGTGAATGATGGATTGTGTGATGAGAAGAGAGTGTGGAATGTCTGAATGGGAGGGTTGTCGATCCAGTTAAAACACACAGAGAGAAGTTAGCATGAATGAGCGAGCCCGTGCCCTAAAAGATATCATAGCCTATTTATAGGCACTGCTCAATCTGCCTACGAAAAGCAACCCTCGAATGGCCTTTATCGCACAACCGCTGTCGTGACCGCTGCCAGAGTGGCAGCGGCGCGGCAACGGTCTTGACGAGAGACGGAGAACCGCAGCTGCAGCGGCAGCGGCTAGGCAGCGGTGGGCACTGATCTCAGAGCGCTGCTGCATCGCTGCTAAACAATTGGGAGCTCTTTTAGCTGCATTGTTGGATAATTGCATGAAAGCCCCTGAAGTCTTCAAAATAGCACTTTATGCCTGATATTCTTCGATTTATTCATCTGGATCCAAACTCCTGAAAAAGCTCATAAACACACATTAAATCCCAAAAAGACCCGAGAAACAAGCAATTGATAGGAGGAATGGGGATCAAAAACATATACAATAAATGACCGATCATGGAAAGAGTTGAAAGCTTTAATTTTATTGGTGGAAAGAGTTAGAAATCCTAGTCAGCATTTCTAGGAGAGTTTCTAGAATTAGAAACCCAACTCCATATTCTCTAACTTTTTTTGGGCCATATCATCTCTATATTCAACTTAGATAATAGCATTGGAGAGAGTTTTTCTAACTTTTTTAATATCTATCCTATGCGGCACTCCATTTTCTCCAAATGCATCATAGCATTGGAGATGCTCTAAAGAAACCCAACTTCATATTCTCTAACTTTTTTTTGGCCACATCATCTCCATATTCAACTTAGATAATAGTATTGGAAAGAGTTTTTCTAACTTTTTTAATATCTATCCTATGTGGCATTCAATTTTCTTCAAATGTATAATAGCATTGGAGATGCTCTAAGTTTTATGGTGTCAATATCGACACCCTATAAATAAAATACTGTTTACAATTTATCTTTTAAACCGTTAGATGAATTTATTTGTAATCCAACGGTTTTAGAAGCTTTTAAAAACTTCAGCATCACACAGGAATCTTTTCCCTGTATAATAGATTAATTGCCATTCCCAAAAAAGGCAAAAGCCAAACATCACGCTTTACTATCTGTCAATTGTCAATTGTGCTGCTCTATTCGTCCTCCTTCACTCTCTTACCGCCGTCGGCGGCACAAACTGCCGGAATCCTACCTCTTCCCACGAAACATCCCTTTCTTTTCTCTCTTCTCCCACTTCCCACCTCTCTCTCAAGGTACTTTTTTTTTTTTCCCTATTTTTGATAAATTGATCAATGCGAATTATTTGGTGAATCTGAAATATTTATATATTCAGTAAATTGTATCAACTATCAAACATTGTCCGTCCCGAGATCAAGCATTGCATGCATTGTTATTTCTTT
This sequence comes from Acer saccharum, assembly GCA_030490815.1. Lineage (NCBI taxonomy): Eukaryota > Viridiplantae > Streptophyta > Magnoliopsida > Sapindales > Sapindaceae > Acer > Acer saccharum. The sequence goes on from CM059872.1 coordinate 27,932,438, forward strand.
TGTGGGTAATTGAAGTTTTTTCTAGTTATGTGAATTTCTGGGATGGTTTTTGGTGTTTGGTTAATGAGAAAACTGAAGAAAGTGAGATTCTCACTTTAGATGTTCTCACTGTGAGAACATCTAACCTATAACGTAACTTGAAGGGACCCACAACCCTAAATTGGATCCGCCAAAACATTCGGGTCTTATTAGATCACCCGGCCCTGATAAGTCTTTGGTCTTTTTACTCTTTTAAGACTCGTAAATCGTTTCAAATTAACATCGACTCTTTTTATTCTTCCTACACTACGACAATCTCACGCTCACATTACACTCTGTTTCTGCGATTTCCATAACTTATTTAATTTTTATCGAGTCGTGATTCAAGCATCGATTTTTATTCGAGATATCTGCTAAGGTGACCACTCTTTAACTCATATTGTCCCGCCATCTCTTCGTTTGTTTCCCGGGAAAATACAAAAAAAATTTAAAAAATTATGTCTTATGGATTTTGTTTAGGGTTTTGACCTTATAAAATCTGCAAATTAATACATCAACTGTGGTTACTACTTGTGTTACCTTTAATGATTTTGAATTTATGATTTTTTTTTTTCTTTGTTTCTACAGCTCTTACGTTGTGTCTTCTATCCTTTAGTTTAAAAATTTTTATATGGTAGATTGTATTTGTTTGTTACAAAATCTCGGCATCCAAACAGTATTTTAGGTATATTGTTATTTAGAAAAATAAATCATAATGTAATGTCTAACTTTGTGTGTTCTTATTTCTCCTGTGCAGCTTGTAGCCTTTAGAAGCAGAAACATTGTGTTTTCTTATTAGATAATAGAATGAGACATTTTCCGAGGATTAAGAATGAGCTTGTGGCGGTTGTGGAGACAGAGGCTGATTTCACATATGATGATCAGAGGTTGACTAGGCGATGGAAGAGAAGGTGCATTGCACATGAGAATCGTAAGGTGCATTCTCGTAGTAATAATGCTCCGAAGCAAACCATAATAACGAGTAACAAAGAAAATGACGTTGATATGGAAATAGTGACTATTGATTCAGATTATGAGAATTTTTTTAATGATATGGAACAGTTAGTTGTTGCTGATGATGAGCATAGTGTAGATGACAATGTTAATTGTGATGTCCCACTTACTCTTCTTCAAAGAGATGATGGTGACATCTTGGAACCTCATTACATGATGTTCCTGGACAACTTAAAAGCAGATGGGAACTCATATGTGCTTACACTTCCTTTCGGTGGTGATACATCTCTAGTTGTTAAGTATGAGAAAAAAGATGAATTTGATTTGGAGAATTTGGAAACTTTGAAGGGCTTTGCAGTCAAAGAGAACATAAAAGGTGACAATATTTTGAAGGGTCTTTTAGAAAGAAAAAACATTGAGGGGTCAAGAAGGATTTTGGTGAGTAGTTCAGGGAGAGAAAAGATAGAGAGCCCAAAAGAGTTTTTGAGGAGTGATTCAAGGAGAGAAAATGATGAAACCTTGAGTAATCTGCCTTATGTATTGCAGAGAGAAAAGATAGAGAATCCAAGAACTTTCAGAAATGCTCCAAGAAAAAAAAATACGGAAGGTCAAAAAACATTAAGGAATGTCCCAATGATAGATAAAAAGACTCCAGTGGTTGAGAAGAATGTAGAAATGGAAGCTGAAAATCTCTTTCATCGCGCAACAATTGATCACGACTCTGATTTGATGGATGAAAGCTACCAAGTATTTCTGAATTCTCTGGAGGAAGTTGGTCAAAATTTGGTATATGCAATTGAAGGGGGTGAAAAATTGGTATATGAGAAGGATGAATCAAGTGATTCAGATTCTGAAATAATTATACTGAATGATAATCCATATTCTAATGGAAATTATACTCCATTTGTGCAATCAAAATTATGTGTATGTATCATTTCCTGCTACAACTTTTTTTTTTTCTCTCCTATACTTATTTTAGTTTGAAAAATTAATTTTTTATGTTTCTGATTACTAGATCTTGTTTTCTTTTCGTTGTTTGTTTTATTTATGTTGGCAAACACAAAGGTTGATGTAGATGGGGATGGATCCAATGGTAGACTTTGTAAGGAATCTCAGTTCAGAGAGAAGCTCATGAAAATCCTTCAAAAACCTTATGACCACAAGGAGTTTAAAGATCTTAAGCGAGAAGCGTCTCGGCGAAGGCCAAAGAAGCTTTCGAGAGAACTGCGTGGTGTGACAAAAACATGTACACTCAAGTCTCTTGGCAAATCATATCTTGATGAGTACAAAGGTAAGCCTCTTAATATGCATGGTTTTCTTAGGCTTGCAAATACCATTTTTCATACATACTGAATATGCTTTCTTAGATAGACATTTTATCAGGTTTATCTTACCTAACTAGTAATAGCAAGACATAGATCTGATTAAATTACAGATTTGATGTACAGCTCAACATTTTTTATTTTTTTTTTATTTAAACAACTCAACATTCAAGCATCATATTAATTAAACTGAAATGCTTGAAAATTGTGATCAGGATCATTAGATCATAGAATCCTTGATCTTGGATTTTGATAGACAACCTGGATAGACTTAAAAATAGTAGTGTATATAAACTGATGGTAGGATCTTATGATTAAACTAGCAAACATGTGATGGAGAATTAGAGCTCCGAAAATGACCTTTTAAGGTATCTACAATTGTAGGTTAATATTATGGAGCACCCTTAACAAGGTAGGTTGAAAATGAACAAAATAATGCTGAAAAACAAAAGAATGTTTTTTTTTCTTCTTTTGGACTCAAAATCAAGGTAATCAATGGGGTTTTAGCATTTTAGCATTTGTCCATGTGTGCTCCTTGTTTGTGTAAATGCCATTGCTATGGTTTTAATACAATCATTCTTTAAGGTCTTTTGGTGAGATACTTTTTAACCTTGTATTGAATTGAGTGTTTCATCCATCTTCAGAGCCTGCAGGTTGGTCATTTGGTATGGTGTGATATTTAGGACATTGATGTTAAGTTTACTATTTGTCTTTTATTTTATTTTATTTATTTATTTATCTTGCAGATCTTGCCCAAAAGATTGATGAAGTCCGTGATCGGCGTAGAGTTTTGAAATTATTACGTGGATTTTTCTTTTGGTTGCAGGTGAATGATTTCTTTCAAATTCATAACCTTTTCTGATTATTTTAGTTCACCCAGTACCATGCCATTTTGTATTGATTGCTTAATATGTGATTTCTGTCCACTGTCAATTAATGCTACCAAATGGGAATATCCACTCAACACATATTAGTGAGAATGAAGGAATTTGCTTAAGAAATATGAGTTTGGGATCAGCAACTATTAGCTCTTACCCTGAAATTATGTGTTTTAGTATGTCTAATGACTGGCTATTGCATGTTAAAAATACCTTTAATTTACTCCTGTAGGTCTAGATCACTGTTTTGTATGATTCAATTTTCTCTCTCTCTCTCTCTCTCTCTCTCTCTCTCTCTCTACATATACTCCCTACACTTCTATCCTAGCCTTAAAAATAGACGTAGATTTGTAGGAGAAGATAAGTTCTCAATTACACACTAGTGAGGTCAAGTTCATTTCAAATAGTGAGCTCTGGGTGATTGTTAGTGTAATTTTGTAATTGTTCGATAAACAAACCACATATGCAAAGAAGAGTTATTTTGTGGAAGGTTGCCTATATATTGGATTCATGAATAAAAAAATCAGGACTTGGCCGATAAATTAGATTCAGGTATGGTGGATGAGCATTTAGAGTTTTAGAATACTGTTGATAAATCCCTAGACCCTAGTTGATTGTCTGTCAACTGCTAGTTGGTGGTCTATTCAATGAAATGCTAAAATTCTTTTTTTGTACTGGGATATTGCTATTTAACTGATTTTATTAATAACATGGGCACTCACTGTGAAAATAATGTAGCAGACATCTGCTTTAAAATATGTAGTATTTCTGGTGGGCATAGAAATTATATTATTCCTCTAGAAAATATAAAGAAAGATAGATCATTACTCGGCTTGACTTTGCTGAAGCAGAGTTTAGGAGAGAGGTATGCGGGGTTAAAAAAGAAGAAGTTAATTTAATGATAATTCTATGTAAGATGGGGCAGTGGCAGTTCAACAATCCTGATTCCACATGTAAGTTTGCTATCAATCATGAAGACGGGACTTCCAGTTTGATCTTTATTGAGCTAGCGCCCGTGCATTTTATGTGTTTCCTATGTATGTGTGTCAGATGCATATAATCATTTTTTTTTTTCTTCTGATTTACTAATTTGATATATATATATTTTCCAGAATTTGTCTTTTGAAGATGGGGCATTTAAGCCTTGGTTGGACGCATCATGCTATGCTTAAAGGCTTTGCTGCAGGTTTGACTGAGGAGGCGTCTCTGTAATAGAATTGGCAATTCCTTCGCAAAACATTTTGGCAATACAAGGATGCGAACATGGCTGTTGCATCAGGTATCATTTCAAAACGATAAAACTCTGATCGTGGTGGTGACCTTGTACATGATGCATTTTGGCACAGCCTGTTTGGAGATACTTTAGTTAAACTTTTTTTTTTGCACAGCCTGTTTGGAGATACTCTAGTTAAACTTTTTCGTAATGTAATTAATTGCACACCATAAGAAATTGGTTGATTTGGCACCTGTTTTTCTACAAGGGTTATTATTACTGCACATCTTGAGGCTGGCCTTCATTGTGATTGAACATAATCCGCGGCTTTCCCATGCTGAAGTTGAGTACCCTTGCATCCATGTTGTATTTAATTTCACCATCGTATAACAGCTTTCTTATGTAGTGCTCCAAATCCGAACCAATCAGCCGAAGTGTGTATTCTGTCAATGGTGCACCCTGCATCATACGAACAGTTTCATAAACACAGCAGCAGCTACACAGCTGTAACAAGCAATCTAGACAATGACCGCAATCTACTAGGGTGATGCTAGTAAAACAGCTCCTAAACTCACGACACCAATCTCTTTGATTCGATATAATTTGATTCATTTTTTGGTTTGTAGATAAGTTTATCATATAAATTCTCATAAAAAGAATTTAAAGTATTACCTCATAGTGATCAACAAGCTCCTGGAAGTAAGAAAAAACCTTATTGGCAGTGTCATCAGTCCACACAAACTCTTTGTGGGGATCGAGTAAGATGGTGAGTTTATCCATCTGTGTTTGATCAAATTCCCAGGTTTCAGGATCAATGTAAGCAGCATAAATCCTGATATGTCTGGTCACACTGCTCAGCCACTGTCCTCCCATTTGTGCGCTCATGTTCTTGCTCTTCACGTTCACTTGTCGTTCCACTGGTCTCAATGGTGTCCGTTGTTTCTTCACTTCATCTTTCATTTGCTGTGTTTCTTTTTGAACTTCGGCTTCTTGTTGAGCCGAAACCGATAATACCCTTCTCTTTCTCACTTCTCTTTTCCCACCTCCAATCCATCCCAACGTCGAGAATTTTGTACAAGCCACCATGCTAATGGAAGTTGCTGCCATGATAACAACTTGCTGGTTTGCAGGTTCGATTGATTTTATATTTTTTATAGTCAAGTATTTAGAAGGGCAACAGAATTGGATCCTTTTATTTTTGTGGATAAGATTTTCTTTGTTTTGTATTGAAGTGAGTGTGTGGTGAGTGTAAATTCAAAATTGGCTGCCGTTCAATGGACACAAGCAGTGCAAAGCTTGTGTACATGTAGACATGACTGCGGTTCGGTTCAAACCGTAACCGTAGGCCAAAAACCAAAACCGGACTGGAACCGTAAGGTTTAAGGTTCTGGTAACCAAAAAACCAGACCGGAACTGGCAGTTCCAAACTGGTGGTCGGTTCCAGTTCTGGAACCGTTGGTTCCACCCACTTTTATATTTATTTATTTTAAATTTCAAAAAAAAAAATTGCCGAAAATATTTATTTTCAGCTTACCCAATCAATTTCATTTACAATTTCACATCATTACACGTCTAATAATTTTGTTTAGTTGGTATATAATATTTAAAATAGAAAAAAGGAAAAAAGGAACCGGAAAACTGGACAGAAACCGTGTAGGTGGTTCCTGGAACCGGAACCGGAACCGGAACGTACATGCTTATTTATTAGTGAGAGCACTCTGAGCAGTTAGGAGTGTTCTTATAATAATAATTCACTTCCACCAGTCCATTGATGTTATAGGACAATTTTTCAGTATGAATTAAAGAGAATAAATGCCCTAGCAAAAGAGCTCTAAATTCAACTTGAGCATTAACCGTTCCTGATTCCGCATGAATGAATAAGAAAAAGGAAACAGAATACATTAGTGAAACTGATACCACAACTGGTTCTTTCTAATATCCAAATGCTTTTGTAACACTTTCATTTCTAAATTTGTAAAATTGCTATACAAAGTATATTATAAAAACATTATACCTACAAAAACCAAAACGGGAGTATGTCACTAACAGCTTTACCTAATTTAAAAAATAATTAATCCTCCAAGGCCACATACTACATTTTTTTCTAACAGTACAGTGATGCTTATTTCGTCATACTTTCCATTATTCGAATAGGTTTAATAAGCTCATCAAGATCATCCAATTGGAAATCTGAGTTATCACTGTCATATAAGGTTGTTTGCTCATTCATTGCATCATAAGTTTCTCCAGCTTCGTCACTAATAGCAAGGGTAATATAATCTGCAAAGTTTCCTTCAACGGTGACATCGCCATTATCTTGCTCAGATTGCCTTTCGGACCTCATTATTTGAGGCTCACTGTCATCCATACGCAGGGAACCAAAATAACGCCCTCGACTGTTCTTTCGTTGCCTTGATCGCTTGCTTTTCTTTCCCTTCTTTTGGCTTTTTGGGTGGTGAAGCTTGCATTTGGATCCTTGAGGACAGGATCCTGTTGCTTCGAAAAAAGGGCAGACATAGCTGTGCTTCTTCCGACACTGAGAGCAGAGATATAATTCCGTTTTACTCATTCAAAATCACTGTGGGGTTGTGTGTAGTGTGTAGAGCAGATAATTTAAAAATTTAATACAATTTTAAAATTTAAAATTTTAAGACTAATCCATTGAGTCAGAGCTACTTTCTCTGTCCTTCATGAGAAGGATGGCATGTGGGAATGTCCATTGCCAACTTCATGCAAAAGATGCAGCAATATGAGTCTACCTTGCTATTAACATTGACGGCTCAGACTCATCCTTCGCTAAAAAGAACGAAGGAGTAAAGGACTAAGCCAAATTCGTAGCATGAACCAACCATATAAATAAATGAGTGAATGACTCTTTAACATAAAAAAATAAAGAGCAGACAGAAGTAAAAGCATAATCTTCTTACAGAAATATCTTACCTCATTCCCATCAGCACAATAGCCCCTGAGAAATCCTTCGCAAGTTGAAGAATTTGGATTCACGTGTACATGTCTGTATGGACAACTCTTGTTGGTGCATAAACCTGACAGTGAAGTTGTCAGAATTCCGAATTTTCATAAATAGGATGGATAAAAGCACATAAAAAAAAAAAAAATAAGACACCTTGCAAGAAATAAGAGCAATCTGGCATTCTTTCTGGAATAACCTGCATGAGAAATAAACTCAAAAGTAAAATGTAGACAAAATATGTTAAAACTTGTCATCGCCTCAAAGAGACCACATGAAATTCTATTAACCAGATAAGTAGTAAACCTTATGAGTCAATTTGCAGTCGGAATTGGAACATAAACCATTCAGAAACTTTGTGCAGACTGCAATTTTAGAAGGATCATGAATATATGGGCATTTTCCATCATCTTTATTGCATTTCCCAAATCTTGTAAAAAACTGACAGTATTTCCGCTTCCTAGCTAATCGCAATCTGGCAGTGTGCAAACTCCATCGCACTTTCTCACTAGCCAAAACACGAGTCCGTTTCTTTGGATCTCTAATAAGCTGGTTTCCATTGCCAATACGAACATATCTGCCAACATCAGAATCCATTTACACCCAAATTACTTGAATAGAATGGATAAATAGAACATCCAAATCTAAAAGAATAGTGGTCTAAACCATCACTATAAGAATTTCATATTCAGGCATTAAGTGCAGTAAATACTTATAATTCAAAGATAACTAGGAGGTAAACTAGCAAGGGAATGAATAAAGATATATAAGCATACTCATCATTGCCAATAACTAATCTTCTTGGAATATAAGATCTCTTGCCATTTTTTTCCAAGTTGAGAGCAGCAGAGTGTGACGATTCATCATCTACATGGACATGTAAGTGGAATCAAAATTCAAGATAATGACATTTCGATAAGAAATTACAAATCTGCAATCCAGAATGATGAAAAAGAGTAGAAGAGAATACCTGCAGCCTTTTTACATCAATATATCCTTTTCCTTTTATAGGAAACAATTGTATTACTTAAGTCTAGACAAATACAATGTTTATGGGGAAACTGATTTACCATTACACTTGGGGCCTGTTTAATTTTTCCACTGAACACTTAATGGCACTTAATGTGTGTCATTAAGTTGTTTCATTTGATTTTTTAAGTTAAACAAACCACTGAATGGGCTCCTAAAACCACTTTTTATAAAAAGTGAATTTTTTTCACTTTTTACTTGATGAAAAATAACCGAAATATATATCAATTTATTACTTCCAAATTTATCCTTACAAATCTTATTTATTTCTAGTTTTCACTTCTCTCACACCCCTTAACCATATTAATATTTTTTTTCTTCTCACTATTTAAAAAACTTTAGCAGCCACTTTCAAAAAAAATAATAAAAAAATTGATAGAGATATAGATTTCATTATAAATTTGTTATTATATTATTATCCCACATACATAGTATAAATATTGTATAGATTATTGGTGGCCGACTCTAATCTATAGTTATTTCTTAAACTAATCTTCAATTAACTTGTTCAATTTTTATACTCTTAAGGGTAATATTTTATATGGCAATTTTTTATATTATAAATTTGTTATTATATTATTAAATTACTGTTTTAGTTGTCTTTAATATATTAAAATATAAATATATAACAAATAATAGTTGAAAGGGCATAGATGTAAAAGTATTTATTTTAAGATATTTATAACTTAAAAAAACAAACAAACTTATCACTTATATTCAGTTTTCAATGAAAAAAAAACAAACATGTTTTTTGGTTTCAGTTTCCGGTCAGACGAAAAATCAAACGCAACCTTAACCTTCCACCAACAAAACTTCAATCTTATTACTTAAGTGTCAACAAACCAACATTATATATATAGTCGCATGACACAAAATACATGCTCGTCCATTCAACAAAAGTTACCTAGCAGCATCTACAAAAACACCTACCCTTCTTTCAATCTTGAATCTAAATTTTACAATCTAATCATTTGATAAGAAGAAATTCATAAAATAAATTGCAAGAAACATATAGCCGGCATAATTAAACTGTAACAAAACAGGACAATCAATGAGTTGTTCACTTACCTGATGGTCACAACCTAAGTCTAGAAAACATACAATTAAATTGGAACCAACAAAGAGCAAAACAAAGATAAATCAATCAGGTACTACCTGATATCCTCTGAAGGGTCCGTCTTGAAGAATCCATTTTGTAGCGAACTGAACCAATGCGGAATATTCTCTCTCCTGTAAAAATATTAACATGTAAAAGTCAGTGCATTACCATTATGAGTACAATCATCAAAACATCCTTGTCAAAATCACACCAAACGTCGCATCAACCACTTCAGAAACATGATAAAATGCGAAGGCATCTGCCACAACAGGATTACCACTGATCCGCGGTAGATGTATGCTATTAAGCGACTTACGTGAAGAATGACTTCTGTTCTTTGTCCCAGAAGCAATAGATGCAGCACCATTTTGTTCACTCTGCTTCCTCCCCACTGCAGCAACAGCTAATGTAGCTTCCTAAATAAGCAAAAATTAATAACTACCAACACTTCCAACGGAAATTTTAATCGCAGAAAACCATTGCTGAATCACAAAAATCACTGCTTTTGTGCATTAAGGTCTGACCTCATTAGCTTTCTTTGAGCGCCTTTCAATAGATTTTGACCATTTTAGACTTGATCCACCAACACTTAATACCTTAGATTTTCGGAGTGAAAATCCATGACCTGACCTTGTATAAACTGCATCCCTCTTTCTCAGCAGCAGCAATTTCCGACTGAAAGAACCGAGCAATATTATTTGCTTGAGCAATGAATACAACTATCATAAAAACAAATAGTAGCTGCAGAAATAGAAACAAATCACAAGCTAATATACCTGATCGCAGATAAGGAGCTATTATTGGAAATAGAAGCTGAGTTTTGCATGAAACATTTCCGATAACCTGTTCTTTTCCAGGGAATCAGGTAAGGCATGACCTTCCGTCGATATGATGAATTATCATTTTTTTTCGACTGCATATTACTTGGTGTCCAAACAAGAGAGAATCTTGAAGGTCTACAGATCTTCGTTGTAACTGCAAATAAATAATGTCGATTTAAGCTTTTGTCTAGACACTGATAATGCAAAAATAAAAAATAGTATTAGTGTCCCAACATCTCTCTACATCCACAGGCAATAAGTTGACTGTAATACACTTAGAGCTGCTTGTGGGTACTAGCTAGCATAGCACGTAAAGTCTCTTATCGTTCTAAGAAAGATTTTGGGTTCAGATATTGTTCATACAAGGGTACAAAAGATATCTTCTTTTTTTTTTTTTTTTTTTTCCCTTTCTAATCTTCTTTATTATTCATCCCTGTACATAATGTGTTACATGCATTTGTGCATACTTGTATGTATGTATGCATGCAAAAGTATAGAAATATTGCTTGACCAAAATATACACTACTCATTTGATGGTTTCAACTGAACAGAGCATGTTCAATACCTATCATTTTTAATTATCAATACATTAACTTTTCATGTGTGATAAACCTAGATTTGGTTTATTAAATAGCTCTTCCAAAAAATGTTGCTAGAATTAATTACTTTATTCAGACCTTTATAAGATTGCCTCTTACTAAAATTTCTGCTGAAGCTGGCCTTGGGAGTTGTTTTCCCCTCCAAAAGCAAATTGTCATCAGGCAAGGTGACTGTCTGGTTGATGTGACTTTCCACTGAAGACCTTATTAGCTGATTTTTGCGCCTCTTGTAGTAGCCATCAGAGATAAAGCCTTGTGTCTTATCAGCATTTTGAATAGGCAGGCCACGATGACTTGAAGCTGCAACCAACTGATTTGATTTTCGCTTCACATACGTTATCCTCTTCATATTTGAAGTGGCCAAAGTCCCATCATTTGGTTCACCCAGGCTTTCCAAGCTGTTAGCTGAAGCTGTTTGATTTACAGGAGTTTCAGAGATCTTCAAAGCATCACTAGAAGAATTTGGGACATCATTACAATCTATAAATTTCTGAGGGTCCGATGTAGTCTCAGAGCAACTGTTAGGTAGAGGCTCTGCCAATGGAGAAGATGTACAATCTCCTGATGAATTGGTAGTGCAATTTTTCATTTTGGTGACAGTAGGTAAAGGGGGTGTTCTGGGCCTCTCGACTGGAACACCAACACCTCCCGTTCTCAAGATATTTGACATGTCAATATTACCAGCCCTACTGTCAGGTCCGAAGCTCTTCTTCAATTCACCAATCCCTGAAGAATTCAACCGATAAACTGATGAAGGTAGAGCATGAGACACTTTGGGAAGAGCCACAACTGGAGCAGGTTTTCTAACAAGACTGTTACCTTTGCGAATGTAAGACATACTCTGAAACTTAGCAACCTTTCTTGAGAACTGATGTTGTTTAGGAACAGTGTGTGAAAATGGTTTGTTTCCTGGCACAGGTGAAGCAGAAGACTTGTCCGAGCGATGCCATGTTAGGCGCTTTGTGTTATGAGTTAAAGAAGCTGTATTCTTTGAAGTAAAAACAGAAGATGGACAACTTGGATAAGTCCTAGAAACAGCTTGATTAGGTTGGTTCTTCTTCCCATTAGTTTCTCCACTCCTTAAATTTAGATTGTGAGAAATACTTTTAACATCCTGTGATGTCAATGATCCTGCTCTCACTACAACTGAGTGAGCACTTTCTGGTTCATAATTCGACTTTAAATCAATCTTGACATGCTGTGGAGATACAGATAAATTAGAAGTACCTTCAACTACAAGATCCTCATTAGGCATCATGACATCTCCAGAAATCACTTCGTTGGAAATTTGGCTTGGTGATTCTTTGCAACTCGATGACTGCATAACAGGTACAGAGGACAAGATTTCTGGAGTACCTATGTCAGATAGGGTATCAAACTCCATCATTTCATCATTGGAGGTAGTAGTAGAAACTCCGTCGCCATGCGCAGCGAAAGGCATAGAAGCTGAGACGGAGGGAAAATGATCCTTTTCAACAAGATAACCATTAGAATCCACATATGTACTAGACAATCTTTGATTTAAGTCTGGAGACGGATGTTGTGAAGGAGTTTTAAATTGTGAGGCACTGCAAGTCATAACTTGCACTTCTCCAGCAACTGCCTTCATTTTTTCTTCCTTCTTGCTTTCAATATACATATCTTCAATATTATCATTAATTCCAGCCAAATCTGGAACTGCATTTTCTGTCTGCTCACCTCTGTATCCTTGTGGAAAGCCGGATATTGCATTTGGAATATTGGAGTTCTCTGAATCAGCCCTTTGTTGGTCAATTTTCGAACCATCAGTCCCATCCCTAAAGGCATCTGTACCAACTGAAACCACAACCTCAGAAGATAATCGCTCCGAACTATCTTCACACAATACTTGAGTTTTGTCTAGACAACATGGCAAACCAAAAGTACAAAGAGAATCCATCTTAGAAACTTCAGTTTGCTGCTCTGGTTGAACTAGACCCTCACTAAAATTGGAGGGCATTTCTACACTAGACATAGAGAGGTCCGTTCCTGCAGGTCCCTCACTGATCTCAGATAACATGGCATTAGAGAATCCAGGATAGGAAGTAGAGACTTTCCTCCTCTTACTTTTCTCTGGTGAAGTGCCAGTGAAACCATAGTTAACCAAAGCCTTATCCTTGGAAAATCCACATGTCAAGTTGCTCTCATGCATAGCGGTAACTTCGCCAGCACAAGGTTGTAAGCTGACATCCAAACTACTAGAAACTGTAGCTTCTGCAGGATTAAAATCTTTGACAGATAAACTTAAGCTTGTATGCACACAGGTTGTATCAGCACATTGAGCAGAGCTAGCTGCATTTACAGGCCTCATGTCCATGTCTGTTATTGTTTCGGGAGAAGTCGTCACTTTGCTGTTATTAGTAGTATTGGGCATACTCTCCTCACTGCCTCCTACTGGATACAAAGTATTTTGTAATCCTTCTGTTGCATCATTCTCAACAGATGAAGTAAACCGTTCCAGTGACAGCTTCTTACCAGCATAATCACCGGTCTCAACGTTGATTTCTTCTGAATTAATGCAAACATAGTCAGAACCTCTGTCATGGTTGGAGCAGTCTGAATGTATGGAAACATTGTGAATCCCAATTTCCTCTGAACTTGACTGAGCAAATATTTTGTTGGTTCTTCCAGGAAGAATAGCCAATGGAATTCCTTCCACAGTATTGCTATCAACTGAGGAAATCGCCTGGTTAGAAATTTTCTCTTGTAAGCTAACTAAACCATCATTAAAATTTGTAGCAGCACTCATCCGATGGGCAAAGCTATCTCTGCTAACTGAAAACAAAATTTTGGAAGATTGTTTTGTGTCAGAATTATCAAGCATTAAAGATTCTTCATTGTGGAAAAATTGTTTAGTAACACCTTCAACACTGCTACTAGCAGAAACAATAGTTTCATTCAGTGAATTAGTCAGATCCTTGTCAGTGTTTGAAATAGTTTTCAAACCATGGATGGAATTATCTGCATTTTCTGAAGCCTCATCAAGTTTAGTTTCTGTGTGATGTAATGAAGCCAAAGGAGAAATTGAGCTGTTCCTCTTTCTCTTAGTCTTGGTTACACATGAACTACCTGAAATAACATCAGTTCTAACTTGATCAGATACCATGGTATGGGGCGACCCACCTATTTTTTCATTCTTAAGCAACATGGTTGGTTCATTCTGGCAAGGCGGTCGAACTGAAGCCCTACCAGCAGAAGTAATTTTTTGTTTCAGAAGTTTTTTCCCCTTTTTTGGCACAGTGGCTGCAGGTGCTTTAAAGGTGGAACCATCTTTTTTCACACGTTCATCAACCTTCTCATTTGGTTGCAAATTGGAAACATGTGTATCAGAGTGTTTGAGTTTTACAACTCTTTTCTTCTTTGTAACACTGAGCAGTGATGTTTTACTAGAACCAACATCAGTGCTTCTTGTATCCGAAGCAACACGCTTTGACCTTTCCACAGTAAATTTTGAAAGTGAATCATTAATCCCACCGGAACATGGCTGTGAATCATCATTGTGCATATCATGAATAACACAAGGGGAAATTTCCTTTTCACTTTGTTTCAAGTTTTTATCACTAGAACCAGATGCAATATTCACGTCTTCAGAACTATCCAAATTCATATTACTTTCACGGAGTTTATTCAATTGTGAACTTGAAAAATCCTTACCAGACAGCTTAACTTTTCTAATCTTTCCAGTCTTAGGTGTTAAATTTGTATCAGAAACAACAGCAGAACTTGGAGGTGTAACAATCGCCTTGGCCACCAATGAATTAGATTTGAAAGAAACATCAAGCTCGACAGGGCTCCCCTTTCTCTCTTCTTTTTCAACTACCCCATGGTCTGAATATAAAATCTGATCTTCGTCTCTATATGAGCTTATCTCATCAAAATAAGTGGAATATTGTAATTCTTTATCATCTTCTCTATTCCTATAAAAAGGTTTCTGAATTCTCAGAAGTGCACTCTTCTTTTGTATTTGCTTCCTTGGGGTCCTATTATATTCATAACTATTCTCTTTGCTCCCTCTATTATAACCATACCTTCCTGACTCTGACCAATGAAGCTCGCGCTTTCCACGATTCTCATTTTTTGACCCCATTTCAAATGATGAATCACGAATCTCTCTCTCTCTTTGCGACTGCCTACCAAACACATCTCTCAAATTACTCCTCGTTAACTCATTATCATCAAATCGTGTACCATGTAGACCATGTAGATTACTATAAGTACCCGAATTCAATCTCTCAGAATCAGATGCAAAATGATTACGACGGGGAACCATCTCGGCTCTTTGATTATTGTTGCTATTATGTTCCAAAGCAAAACCATCACTTTTGTACCTTTCTCTAAACCTATAATTCCCTTCTAATTCATGCCTAGGATTCTCAATTGACCGATATGGAGACACAGGGTGGTGATCGAATTGCTGATGATGTTCTGAATTGTTGATGAGGGGCCGGTGTCCAGGAATAACCCTGAGTGGGTCCCACGATTCGGGTCGGGATTCAAATCCTGGCAGCGGACGGTTACGATAATGATAGCGATCATCTTCGATCTGGGAAAAATCGTGACTTCGGGGGCGGTGGTGATTGGGATTGTTGGGTTTAGGGTTAGGGTTGAAATTGGGATTGAAGGTAGGGTGAGGATTGTTGGAATTGTAGGGAGATTTAGGATGAGGAGGTGGAGGAGGGGCAGGGAGTGGAAGGTGATGAAATTGCGGTTGGTGTGGTGGAGGAGGTAGTGGTGGTGGTGGTGGGAGTGATTGAGGAGGTGGAAGTGGGGATGGCTGTGGAGGGTGAGCGGGTGCAAGATGGTGGTGGTGATAAACAGGAGGGGGACCATAAAAATTAGGGTTTGATGAAATAGGGACGTACCGTGAGTGACGAACGTAAGCAGGATCCATGGAAAAGGCTTCTTCTTTTCTTGTTGTGATTGCAGTAGTTGTTGTTGTTGTTGCTGTAGATAAATTTCCTTGGAGTTTCTTCGATTAAGTATCGGAGGACAGAGAGACTGTAATCCGTATCGACTTCTTTCACTTGCCCTTTGACTTGTCTTTTCCTAACAGGTTGCTTGTGTGGTTAGTGTTGTATTCATAGGAGAAAACGTATTCATAGATTAGATACCTTCTATTTTCGACATACGCGGTTTTCCCACAAGCATATATATTTTCGACCAATCTTTTAAACAAAAATAGTATGAAGCATTATTACAAACTAGGTTACAATAATATGCATGTAGGTAGTGTTCAAATTGGGTTTTAAACCCCAATAAAAAATAGGCTTAAACAATTCCATGCTGATCTATCTCCGTGATGGGAGAATCACCAATTATAAGGAATCTATAATTGGCATAGCAGAATCAAACCTCACTTATAGACCCATTTATTTTCAATGTTATCTAAACTTCCAAATAAGCCTTAAATCTGATGACCATAAAGAAAAATGTCTAGTAGTAGACGTCCAAATCCATAACTATGAATTTACAAGGGGATCCAGTTCTTATAAACTTGTTTATAGAGTCCATTATCGTGTTTTATTCTCTGGACTTATTCCTAGTTACATACCTCCTAAGATCCCAGTTGGCCAAACCATATGTTATAATGCATCAGAATCCGTTAACATGATGGTTCCAGTACCTATCCCATGGGAAAAAATTTAATTCCCTCAGATATACAGTCATCTATGTTCCTCATAGGTGGTTTGAATTTGGGTCGGTCAAGTCTTTCTTTTATCCAATCATCTGGATGGCAACCTAAGAATATCATTCAGACCTTTAGAAAGGACCTTCTCTAGTAGAGCTCCTACAATCTCTAATAGTGATTTCCAAACACCAAGACATTCTCTATCCAGTAGATCCAGACTGAGAATAGCCGACTAAATACCTAACTATAGACCTTCATCTTCTGGTTATAGACCAAGCCATAGTGAAACTTCTGACGTTCCTGATTTAGTTCACAGAAGAAGGCGACCAATAGTATCACCAATAATAGAAAATAGAGATCCACCTCTAGTAATACCAACCAGAGAACCACCTACTCATATAACCAACATCTATAAGACACCTGAACAAGTTGCCCAGCCAATTCATGTCTATGACAATGAATGACCACCATCTCCAAACCCTTCTCAAGTCCTCACAGAAATCCCTGACCATGAACCAAGAATCAGAACAATTGATGTTCTTAATAGCCCTAGGGAAATCAATAAAAATTACTTGTCCCAAGAATATTATTACCTTGAAAATACAGCCATGAGAGAAAAGTATGAAGAAAGTTACTCTAGCCACAAGAAGAAACAATTCCACTCTAGATGGATGGAGTGTGTTGAAACATTAGAAACAGAAATACCATTCTTTGAGTGGTATACTAATAGAAAAAACCTGGAAGAACAATGCCTAGTTTTAAATCAGAAAAACTTCAAGACCTATAAATCTAGCAAAGGAGATGAAATTGGAACACATCCTCCCCCTAGAAAGTGCAAGATCAAGTATGGCAATGAAACCTCAGCAAATGACAATGAAATAGGCATTAAGTATGGTAGTAGTGGAAACAACAATGAAAACTTAGTATGCCTCCCTTTTATCCTATTTGATGAAGAAGTATCCTCAAATATTGCTGCATCTGCACACCAGATTGGTGTTATTATGAAACAAAATAATTACACCAATGAATATCTCACAACCATTGGAGACCAATTAGACAGGATAGAAAACAACCAATCGCAAACCCCTATCATTCAAACAATACCTTTGATCCCTAGCAATCCCCCTCCTAAAGATTATAAGATGAAATCAAAAATTGCTGAATATGAACCCGGAACGATTTTGTTTCCAGACACCACAGGGATAGAAAAATGTTTTGACAGTTTTACCACTGATTTAGAGCTTGTTAAAATGTTACAAGAAAGACTAGATAAAATCCCCAAACCAGAAATCCAAACTCTTGATGACCATATCTCCCAATCCGACATAGAAGTCTTAGATTTAGAAAACATGGTTCAGAGATTGACGACTTCCAGAATTGATAGCCATGTCTATAATAGGTACAACAATGACACAAAGCCATATTATACGAGACCTACGCCTCCAAATCTTCAATATGAAGAATCTGTACCCTATAAGGCCTATACTAGCAATGCTTGTTATCAATTTAATATTGATGGCTTGTCAGAATATCAGATTATGACTGTTATCAGACAAATGTACACCATAGGATATATTTATATCAAAAAACAAAATATGTCCCATAGTGATGCAGTTAATTCACTTGCATCTGGTTTTGAGGGACAACTCTTAGGTTGGTGGACTTATACTTTATCCCTTACTGCTAGAACTAATATTATAAACCATACGAAAGAGGTAGCCACCTCTACACCATTATTTAGAATAACCACTGCTACTCCTGAAACTTCCACCACACCAGCAGCTGCAACTGCCGCATCAACAACTTTGTCTTATACCACTATAACTTCACAACCCGATGGTATAGATGTCTTATGTCATACCATAATCCTCCATTTTATTAGAAATCCTAACAGATTTCAAGACAAGGAATATTCCAAATTATAAAACCTCAAATGTAAAAAACTTAGTGATTTCAAATGGTATAAGGATATTTTCCTTACTAGAGTTTTACAAAGAACTGATAATGCAAATTCCTATTGGAAGGAGAAATTCATATCTGGATTACCCTCCTTATTTGCTGACAAGGTAAGAGATAAAATAAGGGAACAAATGGCTAGTCCAGATTTCAAGACAAGGAATATTCCAAATTATAAAACCTCAAATGTAAAAAACTTAGTGATTTCAAATGGTATAAGGATATTTTCCTTACTAGAGTTTTACAAAGAACTGACAATGCAAATTCCTATTGGAAGGAGAAATTCATATCTGGATTACCCTCCTTATTTGCTGACAAGGTAAGAGATAAAATGAGGGAACAAATGGCTAGTCCAGATTGGTCCCAAATTGATCTCAATACCTGGACTTATGATGAAATCATAACAACAATCAATATTGTTGCTATGCAATTATGCACGGACATTAGACTTAAAAGCCAGCTTAAAAAACAGAAACTCACTACTAGAAAAGAACGTGGTTCTTGGTGTGAGCAATTCGGTTTTGATAAACTTCCTAGCCATAATAGGAGAAAGCATCAGGACAAGAAAACAAAACCTCATAAAAAACATACAACTCGCAAACCTTTTGAAAACCTTAGAAATAGAAGCTTTAGAAAGTCCAATAAAGGCAAGAAAAACAAAAAGGATGCTTCAAGTGTGGCAAAGAAGGACATTTTGCCAAAAATTGCCCCGAATTGAGAAAAATTAGAAACAAAATTAGAACCCTAGATATCAGTGATGAAGCAAAAGAAAGACTTATCCAAACCCTTTATGAAACAAACATTGACACTAGTAGTGGGGAAATAGAACCCAATCATGATGATGGAATATTAGCCCATGAAGAATTAGACTTTGAATTCTTAGCCAACAGTAGTGATGATAGTTCACAAATCTGTGATAAACGAGCTTGTACTTGTCAAGAAATCAACGTTCTAGATCAATCTGACTATTCTTTAATTATTGGAATGATCACCATCCCAGATCTCCAGAAAGAAATCCAGAATATTAAAAAGGAAATTAAAGATTTAAGAATTTCAACCCAAAAATCACAACAACAGTTGGAGTCCCAAAAGACCAGGAAGCCTAAAAATAGGCCACAACCCGAACCTAGTTTTAAAAGTTCCAGTGATTCTGATTCTAGTAACACCAGCATAACCCGTCCAGAACAAGAACTAGCCAATATCCTCTGCAACAAGGAAATGGAACCTGTTGCGACTTTAGCCAATATCACTAAATCTTTCAGGATACAGAAATGGTATTGTGACATAGATATTAGGATTTCTTCTGACTATAATCTAAGGGTAAACATCTTAATTGATTCAGGAGCTGACCAGAACTGTATCAAAGAAGGATTAGTACCCACAAAATATTTGGAATCAACCACATAATCATTATATGGAGCCAATAAGCAGAAAGTTGATATCAGTTATAAATTAACCAATGCCAGAGTTTGCAATTTTGGAGTTTGTTATAACACCAGCTTCCTTATGGTTAAGACATTATCCCAGAATGTCATTATCCCAGAATATCATTCTTGGCCTACCCTTTCTCTACCTCATCACTCATTTTACTACTACTGACGAAGGATTAGTAACTGAATATTTAGGAAAAAGAATTTTATTCCCTTTTACTTTCCCTGTCCTTGAAAGGGAATTAAACTCTTTAAAAAAAGACTAGTATAGGAAGAGATAACTCCATCTTTTTGGAACAACAGATAAATGATCTCAGCATGAAAGAAAATCAATTGTCTTTCCTGAAGGATGACCTTAGATTTGAGAGACAAAAGAAACACATAGAGGAACCTAATACTCAAAAAAGAATCAGTGACTTCAAAAGCAACATAGAAAAGGAAGTTTGCTCTTCCTTCCCTAATGCTTTCTAGAATAGGAAAAAACATATAGTTAGCCTTCCCTATAACAAAGATTTTTCAGAAAAAGGAATACCGACTAAAGCTAGACCTATCCAAATGATCTCTGAACTCCTTGAATATTGCAAAAAGGAGATTCAGGACTTATTATAAAAAGGACTTATTAGGCCTTCTAAATCACCCTGGAGTTGTCCTGCTTTCTATGTCAAGAAAAATGCTGAAATAGAAAGAGTAGTTCCTAGACTTGTTATCAATTACAAGTCTTTGAACGAAGCTCTCCAATGGATCAGATATCCAATACCTAATAAAGCAGAGTTATTAAAAAGACTTTATAATGCTAATATATTCTCAAAATTTGATATGAAATCGGTTTTTGGCAAATTCAGATTGCTGAGAAAGACCGATACAAGACTGTTTTTACCGTTCATTTTGGTCAATATGAATGGAATGTTATGCCCTTCAGATTAAAGAATGCTCCCAGTGAATTTCAATGCATTATGAATGATATTTTCAATCCCTATACTGCATTTTCTATTATTTATATTGATGATGTGCTAATCTATTCTGACAATGTTGATCAGCATTTAAAGCATTTAGACATATTCCTAAAAACTGTAAAAAATCAAGGTTTAGTAGTTTCAGCCCCAAAAGTAGTTTTATTCCAAACCGAAATCAGATTCTTAGGTCGCAACATCAAAAGAGGCATTATCGTACCTATCCAAAAAAGTTTAGAGTTTGCTAGTAAATTCCCAGATGAAATCAAAGACAAAACATAACTTCAAAGGTTCTTAGATTGTCTAAACTATGTGGCCAACTTTTATAAAGAATTAAGAATCATTTGCAAACTCTTGTTCCAAAAACTTAGAAAAAACCCTTTACCATGGACAGACCAGCATACACAAGCAATTAAAACAGTCAAAGAACATGTCCAAAAACTTCCTTGTCTATCCATCTGTCATCCTAATGCTCCAAAGATAGTTGAAACATATGCTTCTGAGTTAGGATTTGGTGGGATCCTTAAACAAACCATTGAAGGAAAAGAATTCCTTGTTAGATATGTTTCGGGATCTTGGAATGATACTCAGCAAAAATATTCTACTGTTAAAAAGGAAATCCTAGCAATTGTTTTAACTATCCAAAAATTACAAGATGATTTGATCAACCAAAAATTTGTTTTAAAGGTAGATTGCCAATCTACAAAATTCATTTTGAAAAAAGATGTCAAAAATCTTGCTTCAAAACAAATATTTGCTAGATGGCAAGCTTTATTATCTGTATTTGATTTTACTATTGAGCATATCAAAGGGTCAGAAAACAGTTTACCAGATTTCTTGACCAGAGAATTTTTGCAGGGAAAATACCCATGAGTAGCAGCAAAGGCAAGCCCCGAGGCCCCAGGCCCACTATTAGGCCAGACTTATCATCCGACTTATCGCCCAACAACAGACTTATTACGACTTATCAGGTCAACAACCAGGTTGCACTAACTTACCATGAAGACAATACTTTGACCCCAACTACCCAAAGCCCAAAACCTAGTCACAAAGATAAATATGCCCTAAGCTTATTGCCCTCATCTCACAATCCAAGACCATCAGGCCAAATTGTAGCTACCTCCCCCAGACCTACTATAGCAGGCCCAATTCAGGTTTCAAATAGTTTTTCTCCACTAAGATCAGAATCTCCATCTTTTAAAACTATTACCTCTTCCCACATCAGCCCCTATTCTTCCAAACAAGATAAATTGGCCCAAACAAATCAATCCTAGATTGCTACATCATCTTTCCCGAGGATTAATTCTCCAGTCTATCATTACCAGATTAAACCCTTTTTTGACAGATATTTTACGATGGAAATACCACTATTACTCGACCATTATTTTAAGGAACCCAAAAAGCTGGCGGATAAGCTGGCGGATGCCGTCATCGACCCCCAGTTTTGTAGGATTCCTGAGGATATAACAAAAAGACACATATTCTATGAATTCATCTTAGTAGACACCGATTCTATCTATGTGTCTGATGTTTTCGAAAAAGTAGACAAAGAAAAATTGATTTTCAGAAAAATTAAACTTTGCAAAATCATCACCTTAGACCAATGGGGAGGTGACCCCAACAAGAAAAACAGATTTTCCAGACCATTCCATATTTTTGAATATTCCTATTGGGATTACATAGATGCATGGACATATGTTTTATATGGACAAAACCCAGGTAATTCCTTATCTTGGTTTGTTTATTTTGACAAAGATTTTCCTTTAAAGATCCCTTTTTGGTTTCTTGAATGGTGGGACAAATATGGTCCAACTATTGATATCCTTCCTCATCCTGTCAAGGAAGGATATGCTCAATGGATGACTTATCTTTCCAAACCAAATGATTGGGATTTCATCCCCGACTTATTGCTCTTTTTCAAGCATTTCAGTCTCACCTGGATTCTAATGCTTGATTATGCTATCAAAGACAAAATGGTGGGAAATGTCAATATTCCCTATTTTGGTAGACAAACAAAAGTTAAATGGTGGAGTGGCATGAATATTGCAGACCATGGCAAAGATAGGGTAAATAGATGGTTCTCAGAAAACCCTACTCTCTACAAATCAACTGACCAATCCCAGTTTCTAATGGCCAAGTCCCAAAATCAACCAGGATTGCTGCTGCTAGCACCCCTGCAGAGCTAAGGAAAATAGCACAAGACATAGAGAAGACAATGACAAATATGTCCCAAAAAGACTCAGGATCAGAAACTCAAGATGAAGATGATGATCTTCTTGATGATGATGACCCATGCAATGATGCCCACAGCTATTTCGGTCATGACCTATCACCTCAGCAGAGGCTTTAGCCTCGTCAGATTCACCAAGCTTATTTTAAAAGAACATGGCATCCATCATCCGTTTCCATGACCCATCATGACTTATCAGAGTGCCGGTATATATGGACAACTAGTAAAGTAAAAAAAAAAAAAAAAAAAAAGTGTCGGCAAGTATGGACAATTCAACTACAGACAACTCGTGAAGAAAGACATCTCCAACAGTTTCAATTACCCATCATGACCTAGCTAGAATTTATAAAGGAATCTATGTGTTGTAATAATGATGTTCACGACTATATCCTGTCAAGGAAGGATATGCTCAATGGATGACTTATCTTTCCAAACCAAATGATTGGGATTTCATCCCCGACATATTGCTCTTTTTCAAGCATTTCAGTCTCACCTGGATTCTAATGCTTGATTATGCTATCAAAGACAAAATGGTGGGAAATGTCAATATTCCCTATTTTGGTAGACAAACAAAAGTTAAATGGTGGAGTGGCATGAATATTGCAGACCATGGCAAAGATAGGATAAACAGATGGTTTTCAGAAAACCCTACTCTCTACAAATCAATTGACCAATCTCAGTTTCTAATGGCCAAGTCCCAAAATCAAGCCAGGATTGCTGCTGCTAGCACCCCTGCAGAGCTAAGGAAAATAGCACAAGACATAGAGAAGACAATGACAAATATGTCCTAAAAAGACTCAAGATCAGAAACTCAAGATGAAGATGATGATCTTCTTGATGATGATGACCCATGCAATGATACCCACAGCTATTTTGGTCATGACCTATTACCTCAGCAGAGGCTTTAGCCTCGTCAGATTCACCAAGCTTATTTTAAAAGAACATGGCATCCATCATCCGTTTCCATGACCCATCATGACTTATCTGAGTGTCGGTATATATTGACAACCAGTAAAGTAAAAAAAAAAAAAAAAAAAAAAAAAAAAGTGTCAGCAAGTATGGACAATTCAACTACGGACAATTCAACTACAGACAACTCGTGAAGAAAGACATCTCCAACAGTTTCAATTACCCATAATGACCTAGCTAGAATTTATAAAGGAATCTATGTGTTGTAATAATGATGTTCACGACTATTTGTAACTATAGTTAGTTTAACCTAAGTTTACCTTCCTATATAAGGAACACTCAGGACGAGCTTAAGGGCAGGTTCAGTTTTCGGATTGTTCCCTCCTCTTTGTAATTTCCCCCCCAGTTGTAATCTTTCCTCTCTAACCTTCCTCCTTCTGTTGTAAAAATTTCTGAAATATAAATAAAGTGTGCAACTTATTCCTGTATATCCATTGTTCATCACTGCTGTCAGACATATACTGCTGCAGTAAGTATTAATTTCCTAGTTAAATTATTTTTCTTGTTCATTCCAATTTATGTTTTTACTTTTGCTTTATATTATGTTGTCTATACTATCATATTTGCTTGTTCTACGTTTTGGTATTTATATATATATATATATATTTACAGAAATTCTATTATCAGTTTGAACTGACAAAAGTTATATCAGTTCTTTGCATGTGGGCCACTGGATTTAAATACTTTGACTTGGCTGTATGCACTTGTCAGTCAAAGTATTTAAATCCAGTGGCCCACATACAAGGAACTGATATAACTTTTGTCAGTTCGAACTGATAATAGAAAGACTGTGTGTGTGTGTATATATATATATATATATACAGAGATTCTATTATCAGTTCGAACTGACAAAAGTTATATTAGTTCATTGCATATGGGCCACTGGATTTAAATACTTTGACTTGGCTGTATGCACTTGTCAGTCAAAGTATTTAAATCCAGTGGCCCACATACAAGGAACTGATATAACTTTTGTCAGTTCGAACTGATAATAGAAAGACTGTATATATATATATATATCATATTAATATATATCACTATACTTTTACGATATGTGTTCCAATGCATATTTCTATTTAAAATACTATTTTATTTATTAAAATTATAAAAGTCAACACTTATCAATCCAACATTCACTTTTGCTTAATTAGTGGTTCACAAGTAATAATTATTTGACATTATTATAAAGTCTTTTCTCTGTAGGTTTCTCTGAAACCCTAGAGTAAAAGTGTGTTTTCGGCGGCGAGAAGTTTATTGAGAGTCTCTAATTACTTCTTTCTTTTCGACAAAGATGAATACGGATGAGATTGCGAGGTTATGCGCCACCATGTATCTCAGAGACAAGGAGGGACCGGTAAGAAGATTGAATGAGGATTTGAAGAAGGGAGGGATAATGATAATGTCCACGAGTTTGGTGGGAAAGATCTTAACGACTAAACGTGTGAATAAGGATGCCTTTCGGACGGTCATGAGAAAGATCTGGCAGACGAATGGTGGAGTGGAGATTGAACCAGTCACTGATAATATTTTTGCTTTTCACTTCCAAGTTCATAGTGATAAAGCCAAAATTATAGCGGGAGGACCTTGGTGCTTTGACGGTGCCCTTATTGTCCTTGAAGAACCAAAAGGACGAGGAGATATACATGGGATGTTGTTCAATCGGGTGGAGTTCTGGGTGCAAATCCATAATGTTCCTATGCTTTGCATGACTGTGGAGATTGGACGTTTTCTTAGTAGTATTATTGGGAATGTAGTGAAGGTTGATGGTGGTGAGTCCAGGACTTGCATGTCTAAATACCTATGAGTTTGAATAGACATGGTGGTTGATAAACCATTACGGAGATATCTGAGAATCGATGTATTGGGAGATGGAGTGGAGACAATTATGCTGTTGAAGTACGAACGCCTCCCTGACTTTTGTTTCCAATGTGGATGAAGGAGTGCCTTAATAAACCATTAGATGCAAGGCGAATAGTAGGGGGGGAATTGTTATTTGGATTTTGGATACGTGCTCTTAATCCAGTAAGACAGAAGTCTAATTGGGGAAGGAGGTAGGAGCCAAGAGAAGATAGAGGTGGTGAGCATAGGCCTTTTGGAGATCGTGAGCATTGGAGGAGGGAGATATGGCCGGTTACGAACAAAGGCAACAACCTGTGGCTGGATCCACGGAAGGAAAGTATGGGGGTCAACGAGTTCAACCAGTTATGGAAACTGCTGACAAAGGAAAAGAAATCGTGAAGATTGATATGATTAACGAGATTGGAGGTCTTGATGTGGAAACTGAAGATATTGTTTCTCCTAAAGTTCAGGAAGTGGTGGACTTGGGAGATTCAATATTTAATAGTGGTTATGGAAGAGTGCATGTGGAAAAAATGGGTGTTAAGAGAGCAATTAATTCTAAGACAGGCCAACTCTCTAGCGTTGGGCCAATGGGCGAATTTGGTGTGGATGGGCCCAAGAATCTTGTTAACCAGGTGGGAAAGCCTACTGATTGCTATAAGTCTGAATGGGCTTCAAGGTAGGAGCGGATATAATGATGGGGGAGCCTTTTGTTTTGGGTCTTCAAAACAGATTAAGAAGTCTCCTAAATATGAGCTTGATGGGAAGGAATTGGAAAAGAAAACCGACTTAGGGAAGGATTTTGTCTGGAATTTGGAAGCGCAGAGCTAGGGCTTAAAAGAAGGAAGAGGTGTTGCCAAGCGATGGAACCTTGATGGGGAAGAAGAAGAAGGGTGCGGTGTCAAGAAGAGGAATGAGGTTACGAAAAAACAAAAGTGTGTTTCCACTAATGAGGAAGCTACGACGGAATTTAAAGTATCAATGGGTCGGTCTCAACCGGCTTGCCGAGAGTAATAAATTCTCTAGTTTGGAACACTCGGGAACTCGGGAGTGATCGAGCGTTCTGGGTTCTACGTAAATTGAAGCAGGACTATTCTCCCGACATCGTCTTCTTGATGGAGACAAAAGCAAATCATAGTAGAATTGAGTCTCTTCGTGTTAAATTAGGGTTCATGGCTAAATTGGCTTATGCATGTTTTGGTCTGATAAGGTGGTGGTTTCTCTTCTCTCTTTCTCTCAGTTTCATATTGATGCCAGTGTTTGTTCTTCTAGTTCTTGTAATTAAAGATTAACCAGGTTTTATGGGCACTTGGATCTGGCTCAAAGATACCATGATTGGACGTTGCTGAGTCGACTACATGGTTTGAACAGTCTCCCGTGGTTATGTATAGGGGACTTTAACGAAATACTTCATGATGATAAGAAATCGTGTGGTTTAGTTCGGAACCGAAACTTGATGGAGGGGTTTTGGGAGGCTTCGGATTACTATGACCTAGAAGATATGGGGTTCAAAGGGCCGAACTTCACATGGAGTAATAAGTGTGATGGTGAGGATTCTGTTTTGGAAAGACTAGACATATGTGTTTGTTGTTTTGAGTGGAATAAGATGTTTCCGTGTGTGGTGGTTCAACATTTGGAATTTTGGAACTTGGACCATCGAGCTCTATTATTGAATACCACGGGGCAAACTAAGAAGGTTAGGTTCAGAAGGCGTTTTCATTTCCAAGCTGCTGGGCGGATAAGGAGGACTGTCGGATTATGATAACTAAAAACTGGATTCAAGGCATTACTATGAGTAATATGCAAGATGTAAGGATTCCCATATCTTGATTGGCTTATTTCGTGGACAAACCACGTGTTGGGGATTGTATGTAAGGGTAGATTAAGTGATTCATTATCAAGCTCAAGACCCTTTCAAGTTCTCAAGGTTATCAAACACTCCAAAGGTATTCTTCTAGTGCTTAACTTTCTTTGAAGAGATTTAGAAGCACACACACACTTTGCATTCTTACATTTGTGTGCATTCTCTTCATATGTCACATTACACACTAGCACTTTGATTGTTATATCTTGTTGTGTATTTATGTGTCTTATAATTCGATTCCCGACATTGTTCGGAAACGTCCACGCATGCACGAAAGTGTGCTTGGTTCAGCGCGATGATCGCCGATGGAGAATGCCTTGGCTTCTCCTTAGGATTCACCTTCAGTGGTGATTCGACGGTTGTGATCGGTGGCCTGGCCGCCAAATGAAACCGCTGTTTGCGTCCATAAGTGTTTGGAGCAATTCTACGGTTACGATCGATGGCCACGACCACCGTTCGAAATTGTCGTTCATATCTAGTTGATTTATATCCTCGGGTTTGATTCTACGGTTTAATTGACGGTTGCGAAAGAATGAAACCGCACGGGCTCAATTCGACGGTTGTGATCGGCGGCCTGGCCGCCGAATGAAACTGCCGATCGGTGTATTTTAGGGGCAAAATTGTCTTTTCACATGCCCATTTCTTGATGTCTATAAATATCTCACTTTCTCATTATCTGAACAAGTTCTTTTACTCCTTAGAACCCTAAACTTCAAAGAGAGATATTTGAGAGAAAATCAAATCAAGAACTCACCTTTAACCACTCAAATCAAATCTTTTTTGCATCAAATTTCATATTGGATCTTCTATGTCTATATAGAATGCATCAATGCATGGGTTTGCATCATCACAACTTGCTTGGTAAGATTTTGATTAACTTCATCTTATTTTAGTATTTTTACTATCAAGCCATCTCTTTTAAATTACTTGTATGTTTTAGATCATATGCTAAATACAAGAAAAGAGAATTGATTGTGATGAATTGATTGAGTGTTGTATTGTGATAACTAATTAGGTTTTTGCTTAATCTTGATTAGCTAAGCTATTTGACATGTCATCTAGTTATTGATATCTAGGGTTGATTTAATTGATTATATCGTAATCCTAGATAATCATCTAAGGTTCCCTAGTCTTGTTTGTTATTTGAATATTCATATATATTCACATAGGTTGCATAATCTCTTCATTGAGAATTAAGACTTGGGGTTAAGATTGCTTAGGCCTCAAGCAATTAGAAATAGAGCCACTTTTAAAGGCCCGCGTGGTAGAAGTGGGGGGTTATTGACCGGAGTGTTAGACAAGGTCTACATAGGTTGTAAACTCCATTTCAATTAGTGGATTTCGAGGTTTGAGTGTGGCGCACTAAACAGCCCGTGGTTTTTCCCAATGGTTGGGTTTCCACGTATATATCAAGTGTTATTTAATTTCCGCACCATATTACACTTGCTATATTATTGTGACTAGTTAGGGGCATTTTCGTTAAATTGACATACATGCGAAAATTGGGTAATAATAGTTAAAATCTATTCACCCCCTCTCTAGATAGTTTTATACACACCGAGTATTTGTGTTTTCAATTGGTATTAGAGCGGGTTCCTAAATATACTTAGATGATCCTAGCTCATTTTTGGTGTGTTTTGCATTTGTGTGATTTTTGTTCATTCATACATTTTGCATACATTTCACTTCATTCATTACATACAATGAGTGGATACGGTGGCAATCACGAGGGTGCGTCCAGTACACAACCTCCTCTCCTCACCGGTGTGAATTATGCCTCATGGAAAGGCAAGATGGAAGCATACGTGTGCCAAATCCATGATAGGGCATGGATGACTATTGAAGATGGGTATGCGCCTCCTAAGATGACTCCCACTGGTGGTGGAGAAGAAGTACTCAAGCTTAAGGCTCAGTGGTCCACTGAAGAGTTTGAGACTGCAAAATGGAATAGGAAGGCATGGCACGCTCTTTTATGTGCAGTGGATGAAAATCAGTACAAACTGATTCGGAACACTAGGATAGCCAATGAGGCATGGGATATTCTAGAGGTTGCACACGAAGGAACCGATGTCGTCAAGGATTCCAAGCTACAAGTCCTTCAAACGCAATTTGAGTTGCTTAAGATGGAGGAGGACGAATGCTTCAATGACTTTGAAGTCAAGTTGATGGATATTGTCAATCAAAGCCATCAACTCGGTGATCCTTATTCGGATAGGAGAGTTAAGCAGAAAATTATGAGGTCTCTCCCCGCTAGGTTTGAATCAAAGGTGACGGCTTTAGAAGAGAATAGCACTTACAAGGATATTAAGCCAAGCGAGGTAATTGGAAGATTCCTCACCTATGAATCTAGGAAAGCTCTTAGTATTACACCTTCTAAAAAGCAAAAAGGAATTGCTTTGAAAGCTTCCAATGTTGAGAAGGAGGAAAAAGGTGACTCGGACGAAGAAACGACATTGTTGCTAAGAAGATTCAAGAAATTCGTCAAGTTCGAGTAGAAAGGCTTTGGATCCAAAGGCCAAGACTTGAAGAAAAAGGCTCCCTTCAAGAGTTTTGAGCCTAGGCAAGAGCATAGTGAAAAGAAAGGGGTCCAATGCTATGAGTGTGGTGGTATAGGACATATCTCACCCGATTGTGGGAATTTGAAGAACAAGATGGCAAAAGTGATGGTCACCACTTGGAGTGAAAGTGATGACTCCGGAAAGGGAGACAAGTCATCAAGTGATGATGAGCTTACCATCAACTACACGGCATTTGGAGCCACTTATGTAGAAAATGAAGTTGTTGGTAAGAAAGCCTTGTCTACTGATCCTATAGAAGAAATAGATGAAGAAGTAGCTCTAAAGGAGATAGGTGTAGCTACTCATTGGGACATGGCCCTCATTAACTCAAGAGACCAATGCGAAGGTCTTAATGAGGGAAATGACTCCATATGTGAAATGGAGAGTGAAGGAGATAACTCAAGTGAAAATGACTCCTCATCTAACTCTACAAATGGAAATGTAGAGAAAATG
This sequence comes from Acer saccharum, assembly GCA_030490815.1. Classification (NCBI taxonomy): domain Eukaryota; kingdom Viridiplantae; phylum Streptophyta; class Magnoliopsida; order Sapindales; family Sapindaceae; genus Acer; species Acer saccharum. Next base: position 27,963,235 of record CM059872.1, read on the forward strand.
GATGTTCATGACTTTATAGTCAAGTGTGAAAGTTCATTGAAGAAGAACAATAGAAAATTGAAGATGTTAGAGGATGAAAATCTAGAACTTTCAACACACAATGACCACTTAAGTAAACAAGTGGAAACATCCAAGATGATTGAAGACAAGCTAAGAGATGAGCTAGCTTTGTCTAAGAGGAATGAAGAAGGGTTGAAGATGGAGCTTGATGAAGCTAAAGAGTCATTGACTCGGATGACTTCAAGCACCAAGAAGCCACATACTTGGTAGTGGAAAGAACCCTTGTGACAAGAGAGGTATTGGGTATGAAGATAACAAGGAGATCTCTACTCCAACCAATACTGTCTTTGTCAAGAGTTTGGGCAAGATAGAAGCCTCGCCGGTGCACACTCCTAGGAAGAAAATTGATCTAGGACAATGTTCAAGAAGTGCACAAGTGAAAGAAGCCTCAAGGAGACAACCTCAAGCTCAACGCATTAGAGTCTCTCAAGTCAACATTTCTCATCAAATGACTCTAAATGGAAAGAGGCCAATCATGCAAAATGAACTAAGGAAGCAAGCTAGACCGGTTCAACAACAAAGAAGGTTTGAACCTGCTCAACCACAAAGTCATGGGAAGGCTCCTATGCATGCACAAGGACATGGTATGAATTCTAAATTTATCCCTACATGTCACTTTTGTGGTATTGATGGTCACATTAGACCAAATTGCTTTCATTTCATTAAATTATGTAGAATCAAAAGCATGATTGAAAAGAGAATGACAAGAGCTAGAATGCAGGTTAATAGGAAGGAAAAAATTCATGTTTATGATCCTATAATTTCTAAAACTCTAGAACCGTTGACCACTAGAAAGAAAAATGTTATATCTATGTGGATTAGGAAAGTTGAACCCACTTGCTACGAGACAAACTTGTCTCACAAAGGTTCAACCAAGTCAAATGGACTTGGTAGGTCCATAGGACCTTATGACCTTCATTGATGAAGGATGGTGATGACCCCATATGGGGAACTCAAGCAAAAAGAGCTAATTGTCACGACCCGTAAAGTCCAAGATTCGAATTCCAGGCAAAGGGCTCAACATGTCCACAACAAGGCCAAGCTCCTGGAAGACTCTAGAGATTTCCACACACTAAGGGAAGTCTCTAGTTGACGGAAGGTTCTAGAGATCTCCGAAGAAGCCTAGCAATGGATGCTTCCGGATGTCTCTAGCCACAAAGCTTTCTAGATCATTCTTGCACTTTCTTGTAGGAAGGATCTAGACATGTACATATTTAGATACATGTAGGAGTGTTCTAGATTTATGTAGATCATTGTATAGAATTCTTGAGGCATGTACATATGTGTAGAGAATTCTAGAAAGGTAAGGATATTTCTGGAGGCTAATCCTCCACCATTGGATCAAATTGATCCTAGCCGTCCATTGAGGAGGTGGACAACTATAAATAGCTAGCTCCTCTCATTTGTAAGGCATCCAAGCCTATCTAAGCATTTTGTACTCAAAGCCTTGTAAAGTTTTCTTGTTAAGCAATACAAGTTTCTTTACATTCCAACCAAGCTCTTCTAACCCATTCCTCTAGTCTCTCTTGTGAGTTTGAGAGTGACAAGCAATACTTTAAGGCTTACTTAGCAACATTCACCAAAGTTGCCTAAGTGCCGCACGGGATTTCCGCTGCATAATTCTAAGCCCGTGACAGTTGGTATCAGAGCCTTATCAAAGCAACCACAGCTAGTTCACGAAGCAATGGCGTCCGATAGAGAAGTTGCTGCTAGAGTGGAGGAGCAAGCGCGAGGTCGTGGCGAGCAACGCACCCACACCAAGCGAAGCAAGTCCAAGGGTCCGTCCACGGATGCTTTGGAAGCTAGGATGGTCGGCTTGGAGGAAGCCATCTCCGGGTCACAAACTACCTTGAGCGAAGTTGTTGGACGTCTCGACGGTCTAGAGGCGGACTATGGCGAAATCACTCAAGCGACCAAGTCCGTGATCTGCGAGTTCCAAAAGGGCTTCAAAGAGGACCTATGCTTCCTCACCCAGGAGCTCCGCAACCTCCGCACATTCGTGGAGCACGAGTTGCGAGCAATACGTGCGGAAGTCGATGAAATCTGCACTGAATGGGCTTCACACCGGAACAGCCCATCCGTCAGCTTTGGTGCCTCCACAAGCACCAACACCATTCAAGTCCCTAAGCCATCCACTTACAGCGGCAACTGGAAAGCCATGGAAGTGGAAAACTTTCTCTTTGGCCTAGAACAATACTTCGAAGCCAAGGGAGTTAGGACGATGCAACCCGGATCGCCAATGCTCCCGCCTTTCTTCGGGAATCCGCCCAACTATGGTGGCGACGCAAGCATGGTGACACCATCAATCCCATCCGCACATGGGATGACTTCAAGCGAGAACTCAAGAAGCAATTCTCGCCAACCAATGCCAAAAAGGAGGCCCGCGGCCGCCTCCGTTGCCTCAAGCAGTCGGGAACCATCTCCGACTATGTCAAGGAATTCACAACCTTGACCCTTGAGATCGAAGACATGTCCGACAAGGACCAGCTCTTCTTCTTCATGGACGGCCTCAAAGATTGGGCAAGGGTAGAGTTAGAAAGGCGGAACGTGCAAGACATTGGCACCGCTATTGTTGCTGCCGAGTCACTCGCCGACTACAGCCGACCCAAGGAAAGAAGTGACAACCATAAGGAAGAATGGGACAAGCCGAAAGACCACGATCGCAAGGAAAAATGGTGCTCCAAGTCCGATAATGGCAACATTCGTCAAGACCAATCTAGCGGAGGCAAGCCTGAAAAGATCAAGCCAAAGAGTTCATGCTTCATTTGCAATGGGCCACATTGGGTACGTGACTGCCCACAACGGAAAATGCTTAATGTCATGGTCACCCAGCTCGAGGAGTCCAAGGCAACCGAAGGCCAAGCAAGCATGGGTTCCATCCAACAAATTTATACGATCGACGGGCAAGCCAAGCCTCTAACGCTTGCCAAGAAAGGCCTAATGTTCGTAAAGGCCACCATTAAAGGTAAGCAAGTTCGTGCGATGCTGGACATCGGAGCAATGCACAACTTCATCTCGGTGGACGAAGCCAAACAACTTGGCCTTCGTATCACCAATGACGAAGGTGCCATCAAAGCCGCCAACTCTCCGGTCAAGCTAATTGATGGCACAGCGAAGGGCGTCACTGTCCACCTAGGACCATGGAACGAAAAGCTTGATTTTTCGGTAGTGCCCTTGGATGACTACCAAATGGTTCTAGGCATGGCATTCTTCCAACAAGCCAACACTTTTCCCCAACCCGCCGCTAATGCACTTAGCATCCTCGATGGAACGCTTGACCACATCCGAGTTCAAGACGTTATCCGCCATTCAACTTGTGGAGAAGTCTAATTCTCCCACCTCTTCGAAGAACATCAAGCCAACCAAAGGCATTCGGAAGAAGAGGAGCCGTGCAAGACATGGGAAGCGACAATCAAAGGCAACAGAGGGAGGCGCCACAAATGCCAAACTCCCATTCCAACCACGCAGGCCCACTTGCACCAAGCCGAAGGAGTCGACGCCCCAGCAGCACACGTCCGACTCTTGAAATGAAGGCAACCCCTCACGAGAGGCTTCCTAATCCAAAGTCCACTCGTCCGAAGGGGCCAATACATGGAAAACTCCAGCATACATGGCGCCCACGCGACGAGGACGTCGCGAAATCAGGTGGGGGAGGATGTCACGACCCGTAAAGTCCAAGATTCGAATTCCAGGCAAATGGCTTAACATGTCCACAACAAGGCCAAGCTCCTGGAAGACTCTAGAGATTTCCACACACTAAGGGAAGTCTCTAGTTGACGGAAGGTTCTAGAGATCTCCAGAGAAGCCTAGCAATGGATGCTTCCGGATGTCTCTAGCCACAAAGCTTTCTAGATCATTCTTGCACTTTCTTGCAGGAAGAATCTAGACATGTACATATCTAGATACATGTAGGAGTGTTCTAGATTTATGTAGATCATTGTATAGAATTCTTGAGGCATGTACATATGTGTATAGAATTCTAGAAAGGTAGGGATATTTCTGGAGGCCAATCCTCCACCATTGGATCAAATTGATCCTAGTCGTCCATTGAGGAGGTGGACAACTATAAATAGCTAGCTCCTCTCATTTGTAAGGCATCCAAGCCTATCCAAGCATTTTGTACTCAAAGCCTTGTAAAGTTTTCCTGTTAAGCAATACAAGTTTCTTTACATTCCAACCAAGCTCTTCTAACCCATTCCTCTAGTCTCTCTTGTGAGTTTGAGAGTGACAAGCAATACTTTAAGGCTTACTTAGCAACATTCACCAAAGTTGCCTAAGTGCTGCACGGGATTTCCGCTGCGTAATTCTAAGCCCGTGACATAATGCATACTTGTTGCATGCAAATTTTATTTGAAAAATCTTATGCTTCTTTGTTGATTGCTTGAGTAAGCTTGGTTGCACATATGTATATATGTTTTCAATTCAATAAGTGTGAACCTTGCTTGTCTACAATCCATGTCATATTTATGTTCAAACATGCATTTTTGGACTAGGAGATCTACATAGGAAGTATGAATTGAATGACCTATAGTTATCTCTATGACATGATGATTCTTTTATAACATGCTAATAACATATGAAAAGCATGAAATTCAAATGACATGCTCAAATGAAAAAGCATGAATTGATGATTGCATATTCTTAAAATGCAAAACTTGTGTGAAAAAGCTTATGAGACTCTAAATGAATAAAGGATCTTGTATCCGTTCAAAGGAATTTAGATTCCAAATGTCTCTCTTGCTTTATTAGTTGAACATGGCTACTATCATACGGGTATCATTCCCGGAAAAATCGAATAGGGTGCAAAGTTGCTCCTGCCATGTTTCGCCTATAAAGTTGGATATAGTTGCTCATATATTGAAAAATAATAAAATCTCTATATCCTTGCTTCTCCCATGACAATGGAAAAATTGGTTTGAATTCTTATTAGAAACCTTTATCATCTGCTGTGTCAAATACCATTGTATTTTGGACTTGAATGCTATATGTCTTGTATGCAAAGCATGTTTGATTCACATATTTTCTTTAAATAAATTTCCTTGTTTCTCTCCAATTAATTGAGTTGCATAAAGTGGCTTATATGATTATGCAAGTATATAGTATGCTACTATCTCTCTTTGCTAAGTGACCCGGTTGGGGACTACTCCTTTGCCTATATCATGACAAAAAGGGGAAGTATAATGGTGGTAAGGGGAGTTGCAAATTGTGGTAGCAATTATGCATGTTGGGGAGATAATACATTGAGGGAGAGTAACCCATTGAGGGGGAGCATTGCATTCACAATTATTGCATGATGTTGTAGTTGTACTTAAATTCTTAGAATGCAAATGCTTGTTTATGCTCTCACTTGATTCATCTCACTTTTTACTTGTATTGGAAAGTTTAGAAACTTTGCTTTCAGGGATTGATTGTTCTACAAGAGATCGAAGACTTCAAGATTTTTTTTAAATATCTCTTTGTAAAGTAGATAATCATTGTTGACATGTAGTTTCTAATTTTTGTGAGGAATCAATGTGAGTGGTGGTTTTGTCATGAAATAGCCAAAGGGGGAGATTGTAAGAATTCCCATATCTTGATTGGCTTATTTCATGGACAAACCACTTGTTGGGGATTGTATATAAGGGTAGCTTAAGTGATTCATTATCAAGCTCAAGACCCTTTCAAGTCCTCAAGGTTGTCAAGCACTCCAAAGGTATTCTTCTAGTGCTTAACTTTCTTTGAAGAGATTTAGAAGCACACACCCACTTTGCATTCTTACATTTGTGTGCATTCTCTTCATATGTCACATTACACACTAGCACTTTGATTGTTATATCTTGTTGTGTATTTATGTGTCTTATAATTCGTTTCCTGACATTGTTCGGAAACGTCCGCGCATGCACGAAAGTGTGCTTGGTTTAGTGTGATGATCGCCGATGGAGAATGCCTTGGTTTCTCCTTAGGATTCACCTTCAGTGGTGATTCGGCGATTGTGATTGGCGGCCTGGCCGTCGAATGAAACCGCTGTTTACGTCCAAAAGTGTCTGGAGTAATTCTACGGTTACGATCGGCGGCCACGACTGCCGTTCATACCTGGTTGATTTATATCCTCGGGTTCGATTCTATGATTTAATCGGCGGTTGCGAAACCGCTGAATGAAGCCGCCGTTGATGCTCTGTTCTTCACGGGCTCAATTCGACGGTTGTGATCGACGGCCTGGCCGTTGAATGAAACCGTCGATCGGTGCGTTTCAGGGGCAAAATTGTCTTTTCACATGCCCAGTTCTTGATGTTTATAAATATCTCACTTTCTCATTATCTGAACAAGTTCTTTTACTCCTTAGAACCCTAAACTTCAAAGAGAGATATTTGAGAGAAAATCAAATCAAGAACTCACCTTTAACCACTCAAATCAAATCCTTTTTGCATCAAATTTCATATTGCATCTTCTATGTCTATATAGAATGCATCCATGCATGGGTTTGCATCATCATAACTTGCTTGGTAAGATTTTGATTAACTTCATCTTATTTTAGTATTTTTACTATCAAGCCATCTCTTTTAAATTACTTGTATGTTTTAGATCATATGCTAAATACAAGAAAAGAGAATTGATTGTGATGAATTGATTGAGTGTTGTATTGTGATAGCTAATTAGGTTTTTGCTTAATTTTGATTAGCTAAGCTATTTGACATGTCATCTAGTTATTGATATCTAGGGTTGATTTAATTGATTATATCATAATCCTAGATAAGCATCTAAGGTTTCCTAGCCTTATTTGTTATTTGAATATTCACACATATTCATATAGGTTATATAATCTCTTCATTGAAAATTAAGAATTGGGGCTAAGATTGCTTAGGCCTCAAGCAATTAGAACTAGAACCACTTTTAAAGGCCCACGTGGTAGAAGTGGGGGGTTATTGACTGGAGTGTTAGATGAGGTCTACATAGGTTGTAAACTCCATTTCAATTAGTAGATTTCGAGGTTCGAGCGTGGCGCACTAAACAGCCCGTGGTTTTTCCCAGTGGTTGGGTTTCCACGTATATATCAAGTGTTATTTAATTTCCGCACCATATTACACTTACTATATTATTGTGACTAGTTAGGGGCATTTTCGTTAAATTGACATACATGCGAAAATTGGGTAATAATAGTTAAAATCTATTCACCCCCCTCTAGATAGTTTTATATACACCGAGTATTTACGTTTTCACAAGGTATGTTCTCTAACATTCGTCGGTGTACTAAGGTACAGGTGCACCAACTTTAATCTTAAAAGAGATATTGATAATAAAAGGAACAAGCTGCATAGTGCTACTGATAATGTCCAGCACGGTTCTTGGGTGCGCATTAATACTATTGAATCTCAGTTGGATGATCTCTTGGCTTGTGAGGAGGTTTATTGGAAACAGCGTCCGCGTATTGATTGGTTAAAGGAAGGGGATTGCAACACGAGATTTTTTCATCTGAAAGCTTTTGAAAGAAAGGCCCGAAATAGTATTCATGGTTTGTTTGATGATAACGAAAGGTGGCAGATTAATAGGGGAGACTTGACTGACATAGTGAGTAAGTACATCTCCAATTTATTCTGCACATCTCAGCCTTTGGATTCTCATATGAACCAGGTTCTAAACTGTGTCCATTCCCAATTATCTCCCCGTAGCTCGACTCTCCTAGACTGTGATTTTTCGACGGAGGAAGTAAGGGTTGCTGCCTTCGCAATTGCTCCTTCTAAAGCTCCAGGACCTGATGGTCTACCGGGTTTGTTTTACCACAGATTTTGGGAGACAGTAGGGCTGAATGTTGTTTCTGCTTGCTTGAGGTGACTGAACAATGGTGATTCCTTTGATGGGGTCAATGATACTCTTGTGGCTCTCATCCCAAAGGTTAAGAATGCTGTTAGGATTAATGAGTTTATGCCAATCCGTTTATGTAATGTTATCTATAAGATTGTTGTGAAGGCGTTGTTGAACCATTTGAGATTGGTTATTGGTGAGGTTGTTTCCGAATCCCAAAGTGCCTTCATTCCAGGGAGAATAATTACGGACAATGCTATCATTGGTTTTGAATGCATTCATGCATTGTGGTTTAGGAAGCGTAAGGAAGGTTCGATGGCACTAAAACTAGACATGTCAAAGGCCTATGACTAGATCGAATGGAAATTCCTTAAAAGGATGATGTGTAACCTTGGTTTCTTAAATAAGTGGGTGGCTAGAATTATGAATTGTGTTTCATTGGTTTCCTTCTCCTTCTTGATAAATGGTGAAGTGTGTGACAAGTTGAAGCCTATGAGAAGCATGCACCAAGGAGATCCACTGTCACCTTTCTTGTTCTTGCTTTGTGCGGAAGGGCTGTCAAGTGTGATTAATTTGGCTGTTAGTAGTGGTGGTTTGAATGGTTTCAGGTGTATTCAGAATGGGCCAAACATCTCTCATTTATTTTTCGCAGACGATAATCTGTTGTTCTCAAAGGCTATGGTTAGGGATTATGTCACAATTAGGAGTCTCCTGGATATTTATGCTGTAGCCTTTAGGCAAACTATTAACTTTGATAAGTCGACGGTTTGTGTCAGTAGTTCGATTCCTTGGAGTGAGGGTCCTCAGCTTGCTAGTATCATAGGTGTCCGGCTTATAAAGTGCCATGAACGGTACTTGGGTCTTCCTAGCCTGAATTGCAAAATAAATGTCAGCTCTTCAACACTATTAAAGATCGGGTTTGGGCTAAAATAAAAAGTTGGAGAAGTAAAATCATCTCTATTGGTGGCAAGGAAATTCTGCTTAAGGTAGTCATTCAAGCTATCACGTCCTACACAATGGGGTTGTTTAGGCTTCCCAAATGCCTCTTAGGCAAGTTACATAACTTGTGTAATCGTTTTTGGTAGGATGACGCTGAGCAGGGTTCAAAGATGCACTGGTGCTTGTGGACAAGGTTGTGTTATAGTAAATTGAGTGGGGGTATTGGTTTCCGGGATTTGGAGACATTTAACAGTGCCTTGCTTATGAAGCAATGATGGAGGCTTGTTAAAAATCCTAATTTGTTGGCAGGTAAGGTCTTCAAGACCATTTACTTCTTTGACACTTCCTTCATGGATGTTGATTCAAATTCGAGGGGATCCTTGATTTGGAAAGGTTTGATGTGGTGTTGTGGTATTATTGAGGCGAGGTCCCATTGGAGGATTGGTAATGGTGATTCGGTCTCCGTTTATAATGAAATGTGGCTCCTTATACCCACAACTTTCAAGATTTTGTCTCCTATTTCTCTTTTGATTAATTCTAAAGTTGCCTATCTCAAATCTGTTTATGGGGGGTGGAATCTAAGCTTACTGTAGGAGAACTTCTTGAAAGAGGATGTGGAAATGATCATTAACATCCCTATTGCCCTTTCTACTCAAGAGGATGCGCTACTTTGGCATTTTGACAAGAGTGGGAATTATTCGGCTAGAAGCGGTTACCATGTTGGTAGAGGTTTGAGTGCTGATCCTAGCTCCTCGGATATGAAAGAGCTAAATTCCTAGTGAAAATCTTTGTGAAGCCTCTGAATTCCCCTAAAAGTTAAAATCTTTGTTTGGAGAGCTAATCACCACTGGCTCCCTTCGAATGTTAATTTAGCTAGGCGTGGTATTCCTATAGCAGACTGGTGCCCTTGTTGTCGTTATTGCCCTGAAACAATGTATCATGCTCTCTAGGGTTGCCCTGATCTTAAAAAGGTGAGATCCTTTTGTGATTTCATGAAGGGTCTACGCTGTGCTGAGAACACTCACTTTCATGACTTCTTTCTTCTGTGTTCTCACTGTCTTCGTGTTGAGGAGCTGGAGTCAATTTGTATTATTTTTTGGAGGATTTGGTACCGCAGGAATTCCTAGGTTCATTCTTCCCCTTGCTTATCTGATGAGAATCTAGTTCAATGGGCTAATGACTACTTTTTGAATTGGCGGAAAGCCAATGAAGTTCATGAGCCTTATATGGTTTCAAGATGTGCTGTGATTCCTAAATGGAAACCTCCTGACCTAGGCGTCTTCAAAATTAACACTGATGCAGTTATCTGTACTTTAGAGCAAGTTATTGGGTTGGGTATTGTGATTCGTAATGAGTTTGGTATGGTGCAAGCTTCGAGTGCCCAACGCGTAAAGGCTATGGTCTCGCCCCTTGTTGCTGAAGCAATGGCAGTCCTATATGGCATTCATCTAGCTCTGGATAGTGGTATATGCCCTTTCTAGGTGGAAACTGATTCTTAAAGTGTGGTGAACTTTGTGGACAATGGCTACTCTCCTCTTGCTGATATTGGTACTATTATCAAAGATATCTTGGCTTTGCTTGATTCTCTCCCTACTTGCTCTGTTATTTTTGCCCCTTGTAAAGCCAATGTTGTAGCCCACTATTTGGCTAAATTGGCCCTTTATTCTGATGTTGATGTCTTCTGGTCTAATTTTGTCCCTCCTTGCGCGGAGGCTTTGGTCCAGGCTGATGTCCTGATTTAGTTTCTTTGTTTTTGTTTGGTTGTTTCATTCTCATTAAAATAAAAAAAATATATAAAAAATATAAAAAATAAAGGTCAACACTTATCATTAATGCATTTATAGAATAGTTATAGATGAAATAGATTTTGATTGAAATATCATTGATGTACATTAAATTTAAATTATTTTAAATATTTAAAATATATATACATATAATAGTATTTTTGTAATTAAAAAAAAAAATGCATTTCCGTGCCAAATTTGGCATATGCTATACTGTATGTCAAATTTAACACAAAGTATAGCATATGTCAAATTTGATACAACATTTGGCACTGCATTGGAGTATGATTTTTATACTCTGTGCTGAATTATAACATTGACACAATAATTTAGCACAGCATTGGAGATGTTCTAATGTGTGTCCATCAGAGAAAAACTCGCGGTTTTTCTATATTTATTTTTTAATTTTTTTTAATCTAAAACCAAACAAGTCAAATGGATATTGGAATCTACTGATCAAATACTTCAAAGTAGATGCAATTAGCCATAGGGGCGTAGCTCAGTTGATAAATGAACGAGCTTAGGGTTTGGGTAAATGACTTTCAAATAAACGGTCCGAATCCTATCAATAGCAAAAACTTCAAAAACATACATGATCTAGATAAGTGGATAAATGATACCGTAATAAAATAATAATAATAATAATAATAATAAGATGCAATTAAGGCCCAAGGCTCAAGCCCCCATTGGGCCAAAACAAATTTTCTAATTATTTTTATATAGCTTTAAATTATTTTTTGGACTTGAATTTGTTTAATAGGTTTATAATTTTAATCTGTGTTAGTTATCTTCCAATAATTAATAGACAAGGCATCTTGCCTTGGTGGTTGGAGCCTCCCAAAAGAGGTTCCACCACCAAGGTTCAACGCCTTGGGGTGTATGTATATATATTACTATTATCCCACCTTTGGCCTTTAACTCCTAAAGTGTGGGTGTTGTCTCCCGATTCTATGGAGTTAGCCCTCTCTCCAGTGGTGAGAGTTGTATTTCCATTTATTCCCTCTCCCCAATAGTGGGAGTAGTTTTCCGGTCCGTGCTTGTAGAGTCTGATCTCGCTAGGTCCCGGCAGTTGTTATAATTCAAAAAAAAAAAAAAAAAAAAAATTAATAGGGTCTAAAATTCTAAATCTATCTATAACAAATCATTACAACCAAAGCCAAAATTATATAACATTATAATGACAAGTTTAACGATCAAGTTTACCAAGTTCAAAAGTTCAATCCAACGATTATATGGACTTCTCAAAATAAATAGATAAATAAATAATCTGACAGTTATATAGCAAAATGTGAAGGAATGTTATTGCAATTTTCCCTCTTTTTATCTAAATGTAATCTACTTTTATTCCAATGTATTCTCACACGATTATAATATTACTCGTCTTCCCCTCATTAAAATAGATAGTCGTACGCTTGGATCAAATAAGAAATAGTATTGGTTTACTTCGTGAGAAACCAAAATCTTTAAAATTTCAGAATAAACTAACACTAAAATTCAAGAATAAACTCTAATCATATTATTTCATTATAGCAAGTCCTAATTTATACAATAAATTAAAAAGATAATAACCTAACCGATAAGCATGAAATAATAAAGACATCTTATTAGATTGGGTAGCTACAATCTTATCTTATTTAATCTAACAACTATCAAAAACTATTCCTAAAAAATCAAAAAATTAAATTTATCTTTTATCTATTTGACTTGCACATAATATTCTTCCCCCCTTAAAATATCTTTGTTCTCAAGGATACTGATTGATGGAGAAAATCTAATCATCCCACTCCTTTAGCCCACTTTTTTATTTGTTAAATTTGCATCTTCTTCAGCAAACCAGATTCCTTCAAAAAGAAATAATTTCTTGCAATTGTGGTTAGATCCAAATTTATTATTGCAGATAAAGCACAAGCCTTTCTCCTTCCTTTTCTTCAATTCGTCCAAACTTAATCTTGTAACTGATGAAGAGTTGTTCTTGCAAATCATTGGTTTGTTCGGAACGAGCCTCTTTGTGTCTATTTGAATTTAACCACTTGGAGTTGAAAGTATTGTTAACTTGCATGCTTGTACATCCATCGTATTTGGTTTGGACAGTTGAACATCGGTCATTAATGCTTTGCAAATTTGAATGTAGTGTTTGATTGCAAAACCATCAATTTGTAGATCTCTTTGTTTATGAACCTCCTTGTTTATGAACCCGAGTCTAAGACACAAGGAGTTGCTCAAAGCGAGCATTCAAAGCCAATAACATTTTTCTAATCTCCTTACAGAGTGTTAACAAATTAATCTTCAAATGATCTAGCCTTTGATCCATAACCAGCTTCGATACCAACTGTTACAAGCACAATTGGATCAAATAAGAAATGGTACTGATTTACTTCGAGAGAAACGAAAATCTCCAAAATGTCAGAATAAACTAACACTAAATTTCAGGAATAAACTCTAATCATATTATTTCATTATAACAAGTCTTAATTTATACAGTAAATTTGATAAAAATGAAATAACTAAAGACATCTGATTAGATTGAGTAACTACAATCTAATCTTATTTAATCTAACAACTATTTTTTAAAAAAATAATCTAAAAACTAAGGCCCCGTTTGATTTTTGGTCTGAAGACTGAGCAGTGCTGAATATTACTGAAGATTGAATAGTGACTGAAAACTGAAAACTGAAAAACATGTTTGTTTTATTTTTCATTGAAAATTGAATATAAGTGATAAGTTGTTTGTTTGTTTTTTTTTTTAATTTAAATATCTGAAAAATAAATATTTTTACATCTATGCCCTTCTAATTATTATTTGTTATATATTTACATTTTAATATATTAAGGATAGCTCTAACATGTAAATTAATAATTCTAAAATAAATTTATTTAATTATTAATAATATTTCAAATTTATATTATTCTGGATAGGTTGGTTGGTATTTTTTTTTTTTTTTTGTTCTAAATTAAATATCATTATCAATGAATTACAGCATGATTAGTTTCTCACTGTAATGGTTACTGTTGTTTTACATCAACCAATACTATTTAATTGATAAATACCCATCGGTACTACTTCATTGATAAATGCTCCGGTATTATTGTACACTTAATGATGTTAAATGTTAAATGAGACAAACCATAATACCATATATATATATATATATATATATATATATATATATTAATAATAATAAATATTGTATCCTTGGAAATATATAGGGTTTTAATAGAAGACAAAATTAGAAATAGATTAAATTAGTAAGGATAGTTTTGGAAGTAAAACTTTTTATTAAATTCCACTGGATTTTAATAAGTGAAAAGTGAAAAAAAATTCACTTTTCAAAACAAGTGGTTTTAGGAGTTTTTTAAGTGATTTTAACACTTAAAAAATCAAACAAAATAACTGAATGGAACATATTAAGGGGTCGTTTGTTTTTTTCACTTATAACTTAATGGGTCTGAATCATAATTATTAAGTTGTTTTGTTTGTTTTTTTAAGTGGTCAAACAACTTAAAACTACTAAAAAACAACTTAAAATAAAAAGTAAAAAATCTTGACTTTTAACTTAATTGTAAATCACTGAATTGCATTAAATGCAATCCAAAATCTTTTCTTCCGATACTATCCTCCATATATAACATATATCTAATTTCATAATAATTATATATTGTATAGAAATCTTTATTTTAATATATTGCTTATTTTAAATAGCTTTAAAAATAAAAAAGAACCCTAATCACTTCTAATATTGGTGTTTAATATCAATAATTTATTATGATATTAAGGTGATGTATTTATATATTAATTTTTTTAGAGTGATTTGTGTGAATTTTCCTGTTGCCCCTTTTATTTTTTGAAACTTTTTTTTTCTTAGAAAAGATAAAGTTTGTTTGTAATCGAAGAAGATGATCATGATCATATGTATTCATATATACTTATTATTTTTGGATTGTTTTTATTCTATATTATATGTATAATTGTTTAATATGGGTATAGAAGTAAAATTACTTCTTTTCAGACAATTTTATTTTTAAAAAACAAATATATTGACAGTACATTCAGATGTGAGAAAAAAACAAACAAACATGTCATTTAGATTCAGGTTTCAGTCACTATTCAGTCTTCAGTAAAATTTAGGACTATTCAGTCTTCAGACAAAAAAACAAACGAAGTGTCATTCAATGTTAATTGGAAAAATCAAATAGGGCCTAACTTTATCTTGTATTTACTTGACTTGCACGTAACAAAATCATAAGTCATTAGCCTACTTGACCCTGATTTTACTGTTCAAAAGGTTTGTTTAATAACTAATGTTTCTATCACTTACTTAATTTGCGTTATTATTATTATTATTATTATTATTATTAGATTTGATTTCGCATGCTTTCATGTAATTGTTTTTTTTTTTTTTTTTTACAATTCATTATTTTAAATCTCTGAAAACTGGATTCGGCTCACGGTAAAGATTCAGCCCAAATTATTTACGATTGTTTTTAATAAAATCACCAAATTCAAATTGAAACTGAAAATTTTGATTTTCTTAAAATATAAACCAAAACTGAACTAAAACAAAACCGAACTGACTCGATTTTGATTGTTCGACTCGTTATCAAACCTTTTACCCATCTCTAGATTATGTAGACATGAATTTTGGTGGTGCGATGATGTTGCAATGACAATGAAGGGTTTGATAGAGGGAGAAGATCTCCAATGGAGCTATTTTTCTTGTTTTTTTTAAGGTTAATTGCAATAACATATCTTGTGTTTTAGAATAAAGGCTTAATATTCAACTAGTTTGATTAATTGATGCAGCCTTGTTGCCGTTAGTCAAAAACCCTTAAAGATAACGATCGAATGGATTGCTAGGGGTAGTGTCATCATTTAGTAAATTATTTTTGGGCAAGAATTAAAAAAAATATATTTATTTACTATTTAAAAACTAAACAAATTTACTGCTAAAAAAAACTTAACATATATTTGTTTTCAAACAAAAAAAATAAACAAATTTTTTGATTTTTCTATAGAGAAGATCTCCATAATCGAGATCCAATTCTACTCCAAAAAAAGAGCTAGATCTCCTTCAAAATGGAAACCAAATCTCTATTAATGGAGATTTGGTTCTCTCCATTAGATATCTAGATATCTGCTCATCCGTGAGGAGCAGACGTTCCTCCTCGCGACGTGTGATTTGCTCCGGAGCAGATCCTCTGTTGCTGGTGGAGTGACTCTGGTGGTAGAGTTGTTTTTATTGTTTATTTTTCTAAATAATTAATTCATACTTTTGTGGGTTGATGATTGAGTTAATAAAAATTGTATATGGGTTGATGATTGTTTGTGGTTTATTTTTATGTGATAAAGATGACGTTTTGAAGAATTGTTTGGGTGATTAAAGTAGAAGAGATGTTTGGATGATGAAGATAAAGTTTGGTGAGGTTTGATCGATAAAGATGATTTTTGAAATCTGAAAATTTGGGTGTTTGGGACGTGAGAAAATGAAAATGAGGAAAGAATTTGAAAAGGAAAAAAAAAAGTTCAAAAGGAAAAAAAAAATATGTATATCATTTTTCTTGAATGTTTTGTCATTTTTAATTTTTTAAGGGCAAATTGCACAAACTAAACCTAAAGTCTAGCAATAAAGCTTAATATTCAACATTTGCACTTAACTACACAATAGTACCTTGTTGTCAAGAGGTGTTTGTTATTATTTAATAGTGCATGGGTAAAT
Organism: Acer saccharum; assembly: GCA_030490815.1. Lineage (NCBI taxonomy): Eukaryota > Viridiplantae > Streptophyta > Magnoliopsida > Sapindales > Sapindaceae > Acer > Acer saccharum. Next base: position 27,979,511 of record CM059872.1, read on the forward strand.
TGGTCTTTCTGTTGAGAAAGAAAATAAATCGGCGATGAGAGCTTCTCTTTACAATCCATAAATTATCTATTCACACTTCAATTTAATTTTTTTTATTAATAACAATTTTAACCTAAATTAAAATTATTAAACAAGACAAAAAAAATTAAAGACACTCCAAACTAATTAAATTATTAAAAAAAAAAAAATCTCTCTCCTAAATCTATTATTACCATATTTCACACCCTCTCCTAATTAATCTCTCTCCATTTTTCAAAAATAAATAAATAAATCATATTTCCTTATTTTCTCAATCAATCTTTGATTAATAGTTAATAAAAATTAAAAATTAAAAAAAAACTTATGAATATTTTAGTTTTTTACTAACAATAATATATATATATATATATATATATATATATATATATTAAAAAGTCAATTTTCAAAAAAAAAAAAAAAAAAAGATATATGAAAGCTTGAATTGTTTCAACTAGATTAAATTAAACTTAGAATTTTTAAGACTAATGAAAGGATTAAAGTTCTCTAGATAATCATATACTTACAAGAGTAACAAAAAACATTTTCATATTTTGATTTTTTTATAAAAACAAAAAAACAAAAAACCAAGGTACTTGTTTTTTGAGTTTTTATTTATTTATTTTTTATTTTTTTGTATATACATACATATGGTTCCTAAAAATCAAGTTTATTAGTAAGTTTTTTTTTTTCCTTAACTGTTAGTCTTACTTGAGAAAAAATGGAGATAGAAAATTAAAGATATGTATTGGAGAAGAGAAAGTTTAATATGGTAATTAAAAATTTAGGAGAGAGTATTTAATATCACTACAAAAAAAAAAAAAAAAAAAGGGGGGGGCTATTGGGACGTTTTTTTTCGTCCCAATAGCCCAAAAATCGTCCCAATGGGTCTATTGAGACGAATAAAATTCGTCCCAAATTACGTCACCTCAGGTGGGTCGCAATAGCTTCTTTGGGATGAAAATTGAAATTCGTCCCAATAGACTACCTGCAGGGACGATTTTTGTTCGTCCCCTTTGACAACTTGTAGGGACGAAATATTTCGTCCCATTAGATAATATTTCGTCCCATTAGATAAATTTTCATCCCTTTAGATAACCTATATGGACGATTTTTGTTCGTCCCATTTGACAACCTATAGGGACGAAATTTAAAAATTAAAAAAAAAAAAAAAAATTTGTTGCCCACTCAAGCCAGCCACCCCCACCCCACCTACGTACAACACACATTACAAATAATATGTGTTGTTACTGGGTGTTAAACCCAGCTCGCCCACGCTCACCCACCCTCCTAATCCACCATGCTGCAGCTTCAAATGTGATAATAAAAGCATAAGTTTTATATATAACCTCTAATTGTTATTAAATTTTTTATTGATTTTTTTTTTCAATCAAAATTTTATTTGTAGATCGATTCCACTAATTTAAATTTTATTTTTATTTGATAAACAAATTGATATTAAAAACCATTTATTATAACATTTAATTAAATTATTTTTTTTAAATCATATATTGTCAGATCAAATGGTCAATCGTTAATCGTATTCGGAATTAGACATGACCTCGGTTCCGGTTCTTGATTCGGAACCAACGGTTTCGATTTTCAATTGGGAACCAGTGGTTTCGGTTTTTGATTCCGAATAAATAGTTTCTGTTCCAGTTCCAGTTCCGATGATTCGGTTCTTTTCTTTTTTTTAATAATAGAAAAGCTTTCAAGACTAATAATTATTGATCCTTATGAAGAATTTATTGGAAAAAAACAAAATTCATCTCGATAGAAAACCACTTTAGACGAACAAAATGATCCATATTGCATCATTTTCTAATTTATATGGTAATTTAATTATTAATCTACCTTTAAGGAAAAACTTTTTAAAAAACAAAATCAAGAATTTTCAACAAAATTAATTAATTAGTTCTTTGTTTTTTTTTTTTTTTTTTTGAATTTTTGAATGGATAACATATTTTATATCATAAATTCCAGTATTTTGATTATGTCAAAAAAATTCCAGTCAAAAAAAAAATTCGATTACTTTGAAGAATTTTTATCAACTATGTATTTATTTTATTTAAACATTTCTATCAATAAATAAAAAAGAATGCCACAAGTGAATATAAAAAGAGATGAAATAAGAAATGTTATAAGATGAAAAGAAAATAATAGTAATAAGAGAGGAAAGAGAGAAATAAATGACTAGAGAGAAACAAATAAAATGTTTAGGAAAAGAGAAAAAATATGAGAGAGAGAAACAATTAAGATAATTAATGATCATGAAATCTTGATCATTCAGACAAGTATGATCTAATGGATACATAAGTGTGACAAATTCTGTATAAAATAAAAAAATGGTTAAGATGTACTCATAACCATAAATACAATAACTATTATACACATCAAAATAATATATAATTTTTTACCTCTATTATTTACCTCATTTTCTCTCATTTCATCTTAAAGTAATATTTTCTTCATTTTCGTCTTCTAATACTTTTTTCACGTTTCTTTCTTCACTCACATTCATCTAAGTCTTTTGAGGATTAATTGAAAACACTACAAAAAAAAGGGCTATTGGAACGATATTTTTCATCCCAATAGCCCTAAAATTGTCCCTATAGACCTATTGGGACGAAAAAAATTCATCACAATATGATGTCTATTGGGACGAATAAATTCGTCCCAATAGGCAGTCTATTGGGATGAATTATATATTTCGTCCCAATAGATATCCTATTGGGACGAAAAAAATTCGTCCCTAAAGATCATACCACATTGGACAAAATTTGTCCTAATAAACATTCTATTGGGACGAAAATCTATAGGGACGAAATATTTTCGTCCCAATAGGCAGTTTATTGGGACGTTTTTTTTTGTCGTCCCAATAGGATGTTTATTGGGACGAAATATATAATTTGTCCCAATAGACTGCCTATTGGGACGAAAAAAATTCGTTCCAATAGACTGCCTATTGGGACGAAAAAAAAAAACGTCCCAATAGATTTTTCGTCACAATAGGTCATTTTTCTTGTAGTGTATGCAATAATTAATCTAATGATTTAGGAGATATTATTTCTTTTTTTAATAATTTAATTAAAAAAATAAAAAGGATAATCTTGTAACAAAATGAAGTGTCTTTAGAATTTTTTTTAATTTAAATTTAGAGAATAGAGTGTTTTTAGAAAAGAAGTGTAAAAAGAAAAAATTGGATTGTCAAAAGAAGCTCTCATCGGCGATTGAACAACTATCATCACTCTAGTCCCTACTTCATCAGAACTCAACCGCTCGTCATTAGAGGAAGTGAAGTGGCGGCGTGGTGCCATATTTGCGCGCCAATTCTATCATCACTCAAGTCCCACCTTCATCAGAACTCCACTGATCATCTTCGGAAAAAGTGAATTGGCGCCATATTTTTGCACCAATTGGCACACCCCCTAAAAAATTCTTAATTAAAATCCGTTTCTTAAAAATAAAATAAAAAAATTTATCTCTTAAACCCTAAAATGTGCTCCTTTCACACATACAAAATATTGTAGAAGAGTCTGAGAAAGGTATTAAAAATATGGAAAAAATTGTTTGAGAACAATATCAAACATCTTGAAGAATTATCTAAGAATGACATAAAGCATAAAGCATCTGCAAGAATATTGTCTGACAATGATAGCAAGAATTGGCTAACAATGATAGAAAGCATCTGGAAACAATTCCATCTCTAAAAGTAAGTTTGAAGTTTATTTTTTCTTTAGAATAATATCAAGCCGTCGTTGTGTTGCACCCTGTTATGTTTTCTTTTTTCTTTTCCACCATGAAATAAGAAGAAGAAAAAAACTAAAAAAATAATAATAAATAAGAAGAAAAAAATATATCGTTCAATGGTGAGAAAGAGACGTATTTATAGATCAAAGATAGAGAGATCATATATGAGATGTATTAAATTTTAAAAATAAGTAAAAAAGGTAGTTTTTTAAATAAATAAAAATATTTAATTTTATTTAATTACATCAAAATTTTAAAAAGTAGGGCATAGATAAACCGATAGAGGGTGTGCCAATAGCACCACTCCGTTAATACCCCCACCAAACAACCACCATATATAAAACATCGAGGGTTTGTAAGTTTTGTGTTAAAATTTGAGAGCCAAACAATCACGTGGGTTTTTCTACAGAGCGATTGTTGCCTTTGATTTTACCAAAATGATGGTATTTTGCTTTAATGTTGATGTAAGTAGGTTGGATGAGTTTTTTTGTTGAACATATGTGCAAAGTTGGCAAAGACAGTATTTTGTTCTTCAATTAGATGAAGTTTTATTTTATTTTATTTTATTTTATATTTTTTTTTTATGTGAACTTATTATCCTTGCTGAATGCTGAATCATGTAACTACTTTTGAGTATATTTTGTTGATATGGGTACAACTCGGGTGGTGATAGATTAAATACAACAAATTTTTACCGATGGTAATGTACATCTTCAGTATTTCAAACATATATTACATGTAGGAAAATTTTCTCCTCAATGTGTACCGATATATATATGGGTCAACTTCAAACATATATTACATGTAGGAAAATTTTCTCCTCAATGCGTACCGATATATATATATATATATATATATATATATATATATATATATGGGTCAACTTCATAACTAGCCAAAAAATTAGTGTTTTTATTGTTTTTGTCTAAGATTATGAATTGTAATGTTTTTGTCAAAATTTTCACTTTTTGGACAAGATTGCCCTTCTTTATAAAATTTTTTCCCTCTTTCTCTCTCTCCTTTTCTCATGCCAGATTTTTTTAAAAAAAAATCAGTTTTTTTTTTTTTTTTGAAGTTTTCCAGATTTTTTTTTTTTTAAATTTCAGTTTTTCTTTTTTCTTTTCAATTTTATTTTCAGATTTTTTAAAAAAGGTTTGGATTTGAGTTTGGGTTGTGATTGTTTTTATGAATTCTGAGAGTTGTGTTTGGGTTTGGGTTTTGTTAAAAAAAAAAAATTAGATTTTTCGGATTTGATCTTTTTCAAGCAAAATTTTCAGATTTTATTTTGTTTAAACACACCAGGCCACGAATTAAACACACCAGACAAACGAATTAAACACACTAGGCAAAACTCATTAAACACACTAGGGCAAAACGAATTAAACACACCAGGCAAAATGAATTAAACACATCAGGGAAAAAACAATTAAACACACCAGGCCAAAACGAATTAAACACACCAGGCCAAAACGAATTAAACGCCTGGGCCTAGTGTGTTTAATGAGTTTTGCCTGGTGTGTTTAATTGATAGCCTGGTGTGTTTAATTGGTGTCCTGGTGTGTTTAATTCGTTTTGGCCTAGTGTGTTTAATGGGTTTTGTCTAGTGTGTTTAATTGATTGACCGGTGTGTTTAATTAGTCTGATGTGTTTAATTGATTACAACTGGTGTGTTTAATTAGTCCAGTGTGTTTAACTTGTTACAACTGGTGTTTTTTATTGGTCTGGTGTGTTTAATTGATTATAACTTGTGTGTTTAATCGGTAGTCTAGTGTGTTTAATCGAACAAAATCTGGAAAAAAAAAATTAACAAACAAGAAATCTGGAATTTTTAAACAAAACAAGATATGGAATTTTTAAAAAAAAATCTAAAAAAAAAAAATTAAATATTCAAATCCAACACTCAAATCCAAACATTCACAATTACAACCACCCTTAAAATCAACTATATTCACAACCACAACCACATTAAATCTGAAAATTTTTCAAAAAAAAAAAAAAAAAAAAAAAACTGATTTTTTTTAAATAATCTAGAAAAAAAATTTTAAAAAAAAATCTGGAAGAAGAAGATAATCTGAAATTTTTTAACAAACATAATCTGAAATTTTTTAACAAAAAAAAATCTGGAATTTTTTCAAAATCAAAAAAACCTGAAATTTTTTTTTAAAATCTGGAAACAATTTTAAACAAAAATAAAATATGAAAACAATTTCAAAATTAAAAAAAAAATGAAATTTAAAAAAATCTGGAAAAAACATGAAAGAGAAAGAGAAAGAGAAGAGAGAGAGAGAGAGAGAGAAGAAGGAGGGAAGATCGGACGACCGACGATCGGACGTTGGTCGTCCGATCTGAAATTTTTTTTTTAAATCTGGAAAAAAAAAAAAAAAAGAGAAAGATAAAGAGAAGAGAGGAAGAAGAAGAAGAAGTGTTGAAGATCGGATGTGAGTGTTGAAGAAGAAGAAGAAGGCGTGACAAAAATGAAGAACAAGAACAAGAACAAGAACATGTGAGAGAGAAAGGAAAAAAAAAAAAAAAGATTCCAGTGAAAATGAGAGAGAAAGGAGAGAGAAGGGGTTTTGAAAAAAAATAAGGGCAATTTTGTCTTCACAGCCACATTTTTGACAAAAATAGTAAAAATGATAATGTTTGACAAAAATAGTAAAGCCCCATAATTTTTGACTAAAAACCCCTATTTCCTATATATATATATATATATATATATATGTATATATATATATCAGTGACTTGTATGTGAACCATTAGATTCAATTGCTTTGACTCAGTCTACTTGCACTTGTCAATTCTTATCTATAATCTATGGTCCATATGCAATACACTCAGGGGCGGCTCAAGGGTATCCGGGGCCTTAGGCGAAATTATAAAACGAGGCCTTGGATGTGTATGTCAAAATATATTAAATATACAGTAAAAACAGTTTATTTAAAATTAATTTTTCTTGCTTTTTGGGATGCAAAATTGTTTATTAAATTTTTGAATTCTAAATTTTCTAACAATTTTTTTTCAATAGATAATATAGCTAATCCATTCAATCTTTCTTGTAACATTGTTGATCTCAAGTAAGATTTTATTAATTTTAATTTTGAAAAACTTCTTTCTCCTGAAGCGACAGTTATTGGTATGGTTAATAATATTCTATAAGCAATGAATGCATTTGGAAAAGAATCAACTCTTTTTATATAGTTAAGTACTTCAAGAGGAGTATCTATGTCATCTTGTAAAACTTCTTTTAAAACTTTTAATTCAGAAAATAAATCTAAACCATCAATATCCGAAAGCATGTCATGTTTCAAAACACTTTCAAGATTTTGGCAATATTTTTTCAAATTGTCATCATCTAATGACTTTAATTTTTTAAACTTAAATAAAAACCCAAAAATATTATCATACAGTTGAAATTGCTCAAACCTTTTCCTAATTGAAGAAATAGCTTGATCTACTAAGTATAAAAAATAATCAATTCTAAAAGACTCTTCCATAGACAGAATTCTCTCATCATTATCATTCTCATCAAACTGTTTTTTCCTCCGAATAACACGTTTTTCATGAAAAATAGGTTTAATGTCCATTTCTTTTGCAATCTCTACAGCTGAAATCATAGCATTTGCAAATCCACTTTCTCTAAATTTTTCGAAAAAAGAAATTAGACCTTTTAATTGATCTATGGCAACATCAATTTGCATATCTTCATTTTGTAAGTTCTTACTAACAGAATTAACAGCAAATAATATATCATACCAAATAATCATACCTAACAAAAAATCAAAATTTTCTAATTCATATGTTGCTAAACAATTTGCTTCACTCTTTGTTTTAGGATCTTCACTAGTTTCCGCTAGTTGAATTAAAGCATCTCTAATTTGTGGAGCTTGAAATCTTATTGCTTTAACACTTTCTATACGACTCTCCCATCGTGTTTGTGACAAAGATTTGACAGTTAAATTGGGGATATTATCTTGTAAAATTTTCCATCGTTTTGTTGAAGAAGAAAATAATGAATATATACGTTGTATAGTACCAAAAAATGAAATAGCTCTAGGACAAGATTTTGCCATATCACAAAGAACTAAATTAAGACTGTGACAACCGCATGGAGTATAAAATGCTCTAGGATTTATTTCTAATAGTCTTTTTTGTACACCTTGTTCTTTTCCTTTCATGTTAGACCCATTATCATATCCTTGTCCTCGTACATCATTGATATCAAGTTCTAAACTTTTTATTGCACTCACAAGTTCATTAAAAAGGCCTTTTCCCGATGTATCAACTACTTTTAAAAATTCTAAAAAATATTCTTCTATTTTTATTGGAATTTTTGAAACATCTACACATCTTAGTATAAGTGTCATTTGTTCTTGATGACTTGCATCCGGAGTACAATCAAGTATAACTGAAAAATATTTTGCGTCTTTAACTTTCTTAATAATTGAATTTTTAATTTCAAGTGCTAGCATTTGTATCAACTCATTTTGTATATTGTGTCCAAGGTAATGATTATGAATTTCACCATTTTGAATTCGTCGAATATGTTCTTGCATTGTTGGATCAAATTCTGCTATCATTTCAATTAGACTTAAAAAGTTTCCATTATTTTCTTGATAGATTTTCTCATTCTTTCCACGAAAAGCCAAATTGTTTTTAGCAAGATTTTTCACCACAGCAATAATCCTTATTAATACTTTTTTCCAATGTTCTCTTTCCTTGTTAATCTTTTCCTGGATATCTTTATCAATTGTTTTATTCTTTAACAATCTTACTTGTAGATCAACCCATGCATTCATATTAGTTATATGTTCGTTGCTTGTTTCATGACTTTTAATCTTAGTGCTAAGATTTTTCCAATCTTTAGTGCCATCATTACCTAGTTGATTTTTGTTAAACTTTGTGTTAAACAATTTGCAACAAAAACAATAGACTTTATCAAATTCTTTGGAATACACTAACCATCTTCTATCATGTTTTTCTCCGTTGGGCAATTTTCTAATATAGTGTGTGGCAGAGAAATGCCTACAATTTTCATCTTTTGGGAAAATTATATTGTTTTCTCTAATTGGGCCCTTTTCTATTATTAAATCTCTTATCTTATTATCAATGTTATCCCAATTTCCAGGATCATAGATACTATCGGAGATAATTGTTTCTACATTTTTTTTATTTTCCCCTGTATTTTTTTCATGTTCTTCATTTTGTTCAATGTTATCTATCAATTCAGTTGGATTTGATTGTTCAGCCATTAAATTTTCATTCAAGTCTGTACTTTTTTTGCTACTTGTGACAAATTTATCCAGAGCCCCTTTTTGCGATTCAACTAATTTTTCTATTCTTCTCCTTTTTTTGAGTTTTTCGTATCCGGATTCGTATTTTCTATTAGACATGTCTTCTATCTATTGTCTAATATCAGATTATCAATTATAAACACTTAAAAAAAACAAATAATTAAGTTATAGATGAAAATAAATAAATAAAATGACAAAAAAAAAAATTAAAGTAACAGAGTTTAGAACAATAAAACCTGGAAGGCCGGAATGTTGATAGAAAGAAGATATAGTAAGAGAGTTTGATTGCAACATGTTTGATTTCAATTTGCAGATTGCAATAGAAGGATTTGATTGAATATATAATATATAAAACAATAGATTTATTAACAATATATAATAAAAAATATATATAACCGTTGAAACTTGAAAGAAAAATAAATAACATTAATGAGTATTTAAGTCCACTTAAATGTGGTTTACTTGAAAATAGGAATATTTTACTTGAAAATAGGAATAAATGGTAATGTAGAAGTAAAAAAGAGATATTTTTTGAATAATAAATAGAAAGAAAAATACTGAAATTAATTGTTAAGATATATATGCATATTTTTTGATAATGAAAATATGGGGCCTTGATTTTAGGTGGGGCCTTAGGCAACTACCTTAGTTGCCTATAGCATCAGCCGGCCCTGAATACACTGAGGAGAAAGGGACTGATGGACTGATTACATGTATGTCATTTATATACCTATATGATTTGTATATATATATATATATTACATGTATGTATTATGGAAAGCAAGTTATTATAACAAAGTGCCAACATTGTGACTAAGGCTTGGCAAAAAAGACCATAAACCGCTGAACCAGACTAAATCAAACCAAATTGCTTGGTTTGGTCCCTTTTTTTTATGAGTGGCGATATTTGTACCCTTCAAAAAGGTACATAAAAGAGAAAAAGTGAGGGAAGAGAAAGAAAAATGATATAATTAAAAATAATACTGAAATTTTAAATAATAATAAAATTGATTAAATAACATAATAATAGGTGTAAGTGGTGTATACTTACAAAAATTGATTAAATAACATAATAATATATTATAATTTTAAAAAGGATATTTTTGGTATTAAGTGGGGTTTATTTAGAAATTATAAATTAAAAAGAAAAATCGATGGGTGTGATTACGAAAGAGGTGTACATATAGTTTTTAAAGGGTGCCATTATCGCCAATATTTTTTTATAATAAAACGGTATGGTCCGATCCGATCTATGGTCCAAGCTTATAACACCCAGACTAGACCATAAACCAAATATTTATAGCACACTTTTTTTTTCTTTTTTTTGATAAACACCCTCTTTTTTTTTTGTTACATACCACACCTAAAACTACCATAGATGAGAAAAATTTGCAATGTAAACTACCATAAAATCATTAAAAGAGCAAGCAAAATTGTCTTTATATAGGCAAGCCAATTGATGACCAACGGTTAAAAAAAAATGTCACTCACTTGTTGAAAATATACAAATTGTGTCTAATACAACTTAGGGGGTGTAATTGATTAATATCCAACATTTTCGATTAGTCAATATTTATTACAATTAACGAACAAATAACAAAAATCAAATGTAAAGTGCAAAATTAAATGAACACTTGATTTTTGCGTGAGAAACTCTCAACAGGGAAAAAAATCCACGGGACTAACCTCGTTAGCCACTTAGTCACAGAACTCCACTACTTGAATAATTGCTTACAACCAAAGTTGACAACCTATTCACACTTCAAGGTTTGTAACACAATCCATCCTACCCGCATACCTTTAATAGTGAGCCTTGACAAATGCTCGCCAACCAACCCTTAGTTGCAAGACTTCACTTGCTTGTGCAATTACCACATATAGCCACAAGATTTTGACTCATTGAAGAGGAATTAAAGTCTAAGTGAATATATCGATATTCTAAATGCAATAAAGTGCAAGACTAAACACTATATACTTAATTAGATGTTAAGATGCAAATCTAACTACCTAATTATCAAACAAGCCTATATGCCTAATTATCAAATCTAACAACCTAATTATCAGTTAAATGTATAATGATTCTAGCAACCTAATTGTCAAATAACATGCATATAAATATTTATGAAATTGACTAGATGAATAAAGCCAACCTAATCTTCAACTAAGCATACATGAACATTTATGGATTAGCTATTTAGGCATAAATGACCTAATGATACAAGCTATCACAAACAAAACCCAATCATATAATAGAACTCATAAATAAATGCAATAAAGAGAGTCTTAGCATTTAATCATACAATAAATGCAATAAAAACACAATCTTGGAAAGTTTGAACAATTAATAAAGATAGTGTTTGTTCAACTCACCAAGTTAGTTAATGATGAAGACCCATGCCTTAAAGATGCTCAATGATGCATGATGAAGATGGATCTTGGGGTTAGATAGATAAAAAAGCTATCTTGGAACTTGACGCAAAACAGAAGTTCAAGGGTTTACAAGTGTAAGCCCTAAATCACACAAAACTGGAATCCACCAGTAAATTCAATTGAAAACCGAAAATGATAATATTATTCAATGATTCGAAACTGAAAACAAAGAGTCTTAAATAGTCTCTGGAAACCCTAAATTAAGCAAAAAGACCAAAATGGCCATTTACTAAACAAAAGAAAATTAAAAACGAAAAACAAATAAAACGATAAAAACTTCAACTGCCCAACAGCCTAACTAAAATAGCGAATTTGAGGATGGAAATGATGTCAACTGGAGAACTTGGGTTGGGACGGTATGGAGCTCCCAAAACCCTTTCCGAAAATATATTATAATAGGAAATCTGACAACCGAGCTAAAAGTTATGCCCGTTTCTTTGGAGCAGCTCTTTTAGCCATTTTTCTATCAATCTCTTCTTCAAACTTCAAAGCCAATTGTCCTACATCAGAACTTCTCTCACAAGAAAATTTGTTTCTCACTCTTATATTTTATTTTTAAAGTTCTAAATCGACTGGAAGGAGTAAGAGAAGTATATATATCAACCCAGGACAAAACTGTGTCGTTTTGATAAAACAGCCTTTTTCGTGGCATGAAGTTCGCGGGACAAGTAGATGAAACTTGTCTTGCGAAAAACACTAATAAAGTATAACATGCTTTTTCACGGCACAAAGTTTGTGGGACATGTAGACGAAACTTGTCTCACGAAAAGCATTGATAATTTTTTCGCGGGACATTTTCGTAGGTCAAGTAGGTGAACAATAAAGTTGCCAAAATTCATGGTATAAGACCATGTGACCTAAGACCTATCTAAGAGGAAAATGGGACCTTATTAAGAGTTCAAAAATCGTACTAAGAATGCACACCATCGTGTGAGCATGGACATTTTCGATCACACAACCAGAAACAAATTAAGACTAATCTCCACAACCAGGACATCATTGTTGTTAGCGACTTGATGACGGCTATCTCTTGGGTGAACGATGGGGACTTTGGTAGCTTGCTCCATGTTGACAATATTTATGAGATTCGTAGTTTTTTGAATTCATTGGAAAAGATTGTGTTGATTCATGATTCCAGAGCTTTCAATTCCTTAGCCGACTCCTTAGCTAAACAGGGGTCTAGATCGCAGAGGAAAATCCTTCATTGAGGTGCTTTGTGATAAGTTTTCTTGTAGCTTTTCTGGTGTTCTTTGTTCTGTTGTTGTTCTTCGTTTTTGTCTGATCTCTCTTCTTTTCCTATTGTTGTTGTTGTAGTTTGTAGGTTTGCTTTGCTTCTTGCTTTGGGGCCTTTTCTTTGGTGTTTTGGTTAGTTTTTTTTTTGTTGGCTTTTGTTGCCTCCCCTATGTGGTGTTGTCCGTTGCTTTGCTGGCCTTTGTGGTCTTTAAATATAATTCAGTTGTTCAAAAAAAATGATTTTTTTTTCATCTTAATATACATGCAATTTTGAGATGGGCATCAAAGTTTGGAAAAATTCATACATGCTTTGAGTGTTTTCTATGCGTAATAACATATGGGATAATAGATGGAATGGCTGGGTGGTTACACTTATATACTCTAATTGGCATTTTTTTTACACAAACGTAATAACATATGGAATGGCTGGGTGGTTACACTTATATACTCTAATTAACATTTTTTTTTAAGCTACTATGCATTTGATTTTTAAGAGTTGTTGATGACTTTATGCTTGTGTTCTTGGCCTAGAACCAAGAAAACCAAACCGACTCGAACCGACTATAAAATGTTTGGTTGAGTTCAGTTTTCCATGTTAATTTCAGTTTGTTCGGTTCTAATTTCTAAAAACTACAATTTTGTCGAGTCGGTTCTGTTTTACCAAAAATTGAACCAAACCAAAATATGTCCAACCCTATTTATCCCTAAAAAACAATAATAAAAAGGGATTTGAAGATCCTATGTTGATGCAGTGTATTAGATGTTGTGTTTGACTTTTGAGTAAGCAAGTATTATTATTATTATGGTAATCTAGACTTCTAAAAGAATACAACAATTATTAAGTAGGTAATTCAAAATGTGCATGTAATTTACATTTTATTTAGATGATGCAATATTAGGATTTATATTTTTATGTATTATATTTATAAAACTTGTGTTAGTTGTCCTTTGCTCTATTTATGTTACGCCCTAACCCGAAGTCAAGACGTGACCTTACTTATTAACAAATAGCTTACAAAATCTCAAACAATAATTCCAAAACAGTTACATACTCCCAAATTTTCATATCTAAAAAAAATATAAATGTAAGGACTTCTATTTTGTGATTGGCTTATTTTATGACAAACCACATTGAGGATGATTGTGTAATGGGTAGCTTAGGTCTTCTTGATAATTATCAAGGTAAGCTTCCAAGTATCTCCGTGACTTCAAGAGCGATAGGTATATTCACTTGACTTTGCCTCTTGAAGAATTTAGGTGCACACACACACACACACTTCATGCATGCTTTGTTCATCTTGCAGTTGTGTTCTAATTGTTTATATGTGTGCATCCATTACACCCATCACACTTGCACTTCATTCTTAGACTTAAGTGTGGTTTTGTGTGATGTAATTTGTTTCCCGATGATTGATCGGAAATGTCTGCACATGCATGATAGTATGCTTGTCTTAGCGCGATGAATGACCATTTGAGAAGGTATTCTTCTCTTGGTTTGGTCTTTGATCACATGGTCTTATACCAAGAGTTTTGGACATTTTGTTGTTATCCATATTTGACCTTTGGTCACTCTTTTGACCATATCTCTTTCTATGGACATCGAAACCTCATTTTGTATAATAGAGTAGAAAGTAGACATCCATACCTTTCTAATGATATATCATACGAAAGGTTTGGATGTCGTTTGGTCTTATTTTGATCCGTTTGAAAACCAGCTTGCTATGCTAATTTGCCAGTGCCCAGGTACTACGCGGGTCCCTACCTGTGTAGTCACCAGCAAAGTCAGTTTCATGATTTTCCTGGTCCTGGTGCACTGGTAACTTTATGGGTCCATACCAGCGCACCAAACCCGCGCATTGCAATGTTTTTTTGCCCTATTTTCTCAAAACGACGTAGTTTCAATTAGGGCTTCTACATAACCATCTCTTTCTCATCTTCTTCACTAAGAGCACAAAATTAAAACCTTAAAGAGAGAGATTGAGTGGCTCTAGAGAGAGAAAGCTTTAGGCTTCATATATTGACTCTCCAAACTCAAAACACATCTTCTTTATGCATCATTGAACATCTTTAAAGCATGGGTCTTCTTCGTTTCATGACTAGGTAAGTTGGAACTTCATTGAATATCATTTATTGTTCTTCTTACTCTTGATTAGGTATTTATTACTTGATTAAATACCTGGACTCTCTTTATTGCATATATTTATGAGTCTTAATTGCATGATTGAGTTTGTTTGTGATAGCTTGCATTATTAGGTCATATATGCCTAAATAGCTAATCCATAAATGTTCATGTATGTTTAATTGATGATTAAGTTGGCATTGTGCATCTAGTCATGTTCATGAATGTTTATGTGAATTTATTTGACAATTAGATTGCTAGAATTACTCTACATCTAATTGTGTCATCATTTATGTACATGTAGGCTTATTTGATAACTAGGTTGTTAAATTGCATTATCTACATCTAGTTAAGCATTATATGCATATTTTGTATTGAACATTCATTTAATGTCTTACCTAGACATTTTTAATTCTCTTCATTGAGTCAAAGTCTTATGGCTACAGGTTGTAGTTGCACAAGCAAGTGAAGTCTTGCAACCAAGGGTTGGTTGGCAAGCATTGCCAAGTACCACTATAAAAGGCTTACGAGTATATTAGGAGGTGCTCATGCCAAGAGTAGTGAATCGGGGGATATCACTAGGGATTGAACCAAGAGTGGTGAGTGGTAGTGTCCATAGCTTGAGGTTATCTAGAGTGAGAGTCCGTGTATCACTTGAGGGTGTAACTTTCTTTTTGTATAGTGGATTTATGTGGCTCAAGTGGCTACCATAGCTAGTCCTGTGGTTTTTCCTAGTTGGAGGGTTTCCACATAAAAATCAAGTGTTATTTATCTTTCCACCCATTTACTTGATTTTTGTTGTATCTTTGAATTTGGTTTTATTGTTAATATTAACTAATCGAAAAAAATTGGTAATAATCAATTAATAACTCATTCACCCCTAGGTTGTATTAGACACATGCGTATTTATTTTCAATAAATAATAGTTCAAAAATTATATAAATTCCTATCGCCTAGGGTACTAAGAACTAAACACCGATGTGATACCGATCCATGCTAGGTGCGAATCACAAGCTCAAGAATTTGGAATCACAATATACTAAGTGAGTTTGAAAACTCGGTGACCATACTAAACATGTTTTTATACATATACAAAAATATCACAAAATATGAAAAGTCATATCTTTCAAAACATAGTTCATAAATTTTTCGAATCATATACTTATCAAATTTTGCTAGATTCCCTTTAAATCCATTATTGTATAGTAGGACTTTGCACATAATACATATCACATATTAGAGCCAAAGATACCCATCAGCAATTAATTTATATAGGGAAAGTGCAAGTGAGGATTTTTTTTTTTTTTTTTTTTTTTTTTTTTTTTTTTTTTTTTTACAGATTAATTGCACAAACGTCCCCTAAGTTTAGGCATAATTGCATGCATATGAAACTTTTACCCATAATTGCATAAACGTCCCTTACTGTTAGTTGACTTCCATTAACTCTAACCGTTGACCACAATTTTAACCCACAATGACTAAAGTGCCCCTAGTTACCTATTTTATTATTTAAATTAATAATTAAAAATAAATAAAAAAGACAAAGAAAACAAAAAAAATATATATATATATCAATCACTTTTTTTCTCTTTCATTTTCTCAACCCCCAAACACAATCTAAAAATAAACTTAACCAACAAAAACCAAAACTCAATCCCACAAATCAAAACCAAAACTCAAATCCTCAAACAACAACCAAAAATCAAACCAACAAATAAAAACCCAAATCCATCAATTTCACAACCAGTTAACCACATCCATTTAAAAATAATAAATAAATAAAATTAGAACTTTAACCTAGAAAGTTAAAAATCTGCTCAAACAAAACACTCCATGGAAGAGCAAATCCACTCCAATGGAGGCATGGAGCGTTGTTCCATCTTCAATGACGGAGTTTTTGTGCGATTGAGTTTTGGTTTTTGTTTG
The DNA here is from genome assembly GCA_030490815.1 of Acer saccharum. NCBI lineage: Eukaryota > Viridiplantae > Streptophyta > Magnoliopsida > Sapindales > Sapindaceae > Acer > Acer saccharum. Next base: position 27,996,275 of record CM059872.1, read on the forward strand.
TTAAGTTTATTTTTGGATTGTGTTTGAGGATTGAGAAAATGAAAGAGAAAAAAAATGATTGATTTTGTTTTTTTGTTTTCTTTGCCTTTTATGTTTTGTTTTTTTAATTATTAATTTAAATAATAAAATAGGTAACTAGGGGCACTTTAGTCATTGTGGGTTAAAATTGTGGTCAACAATTAAAGTTAACGGAAGGTAACTAACAGCAGGGGACGTTTGTGCAATTATGGGTAAAAGTTCCATATGCATGCAATTATGCCTAAACTTAGGGGACATTTGTGCAATTAGTTCTTTTTTAAAACACAAAACATTCATGCCCGAAGGTAAGAGCCAAACCCTCATCGTGATCATTGACAAGTCTTCCACATGCACTAATACGTCCACACACAAATGTGAAGACTCTTTAGTCCCTAGAGTACATCAGAGACACTTCCCATATGCCACACAGTTAACAAATCATATATCACAAAGGGCTCCACAAAAAGTCACAAAGGTGCCTACGAGAAACAACAAATAAAAGTAGCATAGCGAAAACATATTGTATGGTACTATTTATTCACATTTCAAAATACATATTTATCATATTTCAAAGAATTTTAAACACACTTCGAAAACATACACAAATAAATTTCATATACATATAATATTGTGATTCCATTTTTGAAAATGGGTTTAGTTACCTCTTAGCAAACCATAGAAAAGTAATAGCCCATGAAACTAACAATCCAATCCTTAGCCTAAAATCACATAATCATATGAATATCAAAGTCTAAATAATACATAGGACTGGAATAAGGGCTGCCATAACATTCCACGAACTGAAATCCTAATATTAGAACTAACCAGTGCTGTTTTGAAAACCAAATAGTGTCCAATGTAGGATTTTTAATTTATTATGAATGTACTGGAAAATTATAAAAGTTTGTAAGAAAACTTTAAACAAATATATCTATTGATATAAAATTTTCATAATTTTATAAAATATGTAGATACCTTAAACTAATTAAATTTTTGTAGTATTCTGGTTTGTCCTATAATGGACAGTACTGAACACTACTCACCATTAGAATTTTTAAAAATTATACATATATCAAAATGACATGAAGTGCTTGTTTGGTTAAGCTTTCCACTGCTTCAAAAGGTTTACAAACGTTTATTTGAGTTTGTTTACAGTTGGTTGGTTGGACTTTTGAGATTGTCTATTTTAAATTGAGAAGAGACTAGTAGAGTTTAAACCTCTACTAGGCAAAAGCTCATAGGGAGGTGCTTCTCCAAATAGGCCTTTTATATATAAAAAAAAAAAGAGTCTACAAACCAAACAACTATAATTTATTTTTCAAAAACTTTATTTCTACTAGATCTTTTACCAATAGAGGTTTTTCAAAAGCCCAAACAAACAAGAAATCTTCAAAATAACGTAAGGTTCCAAAATAAAAGTGAAAGTTCTCAAATAAACTAAGTGTGAACTAATATATTAATCTAGAGGAGGGGTGAATAGATTTTAACTATTATTACCCAATTTTAGCTATTATTACCCAATTTTCGCATGCAAGTCAATTTTACAAAAATGCCTCTACTAGTCAAAAATACAAGCAAGTGTAATATAGTGCGGAATTTAAATAACACTTTATGTATACGTGGAAACCCAACCATTGGGAAAAACCACGGGCTGTTTAGTGCGCCACACTCGAACCTCGAAATCCACTAATTGAAATGGAGTTTACAACCTGTGTAGACCTCGTCTAACACTTCGGTCAATAACCCCCCATTTCTACCACGCGGGCCTTTAAAAGTGGCTCTAGTCCAATTGCTTAAGGCCTAAGCAATCTTAGCCTCAAGACTTAATTCTCTATGAAAAGATTATGCAACCTATATGAATATGTATGAATATTCAAATAACAAACAAGGCTAGGGAACCTTAGATACTTATCTAGGATGATAATATATTCAATTAAATCGATCCTAGATATCAAATGCTAAATGACATGTCAAATAGCTTAGCTAATCAAGATTAATCAAAAACCTAATTAGCTATCACAATACAACACTCAATCAATTCATCACAATTAATTCTCTATTCTTATATTTATCATATGATCAAAAACATACAAGTAAATTAAAAGAGAATAGCTTGATAGTAAAAATACTAAAATAAGATGAACTTAATCAAAATCTTACCAAGCAAGTTGTGATGATGCAAACCCAATCATGGATGCATTCTATATAGTCATAGAAGATGCAATCAGAAATTTGATGCAAAAAGGATTTGATTTGAGTGGTTAAAGGTGAGTTCTTGATTTGATTTTTTCTCAAAAATCTCTCTTTTAAGTTTAGGGTTCTAAGGAGTCAAAGAACTTATTCAGATAATGAGAAAGTAAGATATTTATAGATATCAAGAATTGGGCATGTGAAAAGACAAGTTTGCCCCTAAAACGCATCGATCGACGGTTTCAAACGGCTGCCAGACCGCCGTTCTTAACCGTCGAATTGAACCCGACAAGACCAAAGGAACAATGGCGGTTTCATTCAGCGGTTTCGTGACAGCCGATCCAACCACCGAATCAAACCCGAGAGAAAAATCAATCAGGTCAAAACGGCGGTTTCGTTCGACAGCCAGGCCGCCGATCACCAACAGAGGTGAAAACCAAGGAAAAGCCAAGGGCATTCTCCGTAGGCGGTCTTTGCGCGAAACCAAGCACTCATTAGTGCAAGCGCGGACGTTTCCAAATTATATCAGGAAACGAATTACTAAGCACATATACACACAACAAGATATCAATCAAAGAGCTAGTGTGTAAAGTGACATGTGAAGAGTATGCACACAAGAATAAGTATGCTAAGTGTGTGTGTGCTAAAGAAAACCAAGCACTAGAAATTATACATTTGGCGTGCTTGTCCCTTGAGGTCTTGGAAGGGCCTTCGAGCTTGAAGATCAATCACCTAAACTACCCTTACACAATCAACCCCATCATGTGGTTTGTCCACGAAATAAGCCAATCAAGATATGGGAATCCTTACAAAAAGTTTCAAAGTGAAATCATTCAAATGCGTATTTATACTTTTGGTTTCTGGAATTTGTCTAACACTGGACAAATTATAGTACTCAGTTTTGAAAATTCATAACTAATTCAATAAAACCCTAAATATAGTAAAATAAATTCAGAAACCCTTTTAACACGTTGGTAAACATTAGTACAAAATTTTACAATTTTTAAATACGTATAACATAGCGAAAAAAAATTTTGAAATCGAACTATATTACAAAAACCGATATTTTCAGTAATACTATTTCAAACTCAAAAATTCATAAAAATTACAATACTTATTATTTTGAAACAAAGAAAATTTCTTTGGAACTCTTAGGTAGTCCATTTCAAAAGCTCAAAAGACAAATCACAAAAATATAAAGATTAAATTAACTAAATTTTTTGGAATAGGCACTGGTCCTCTAAATACATTGATATCGTAAAATAGGAACCAATAATCACTCTAATATTCTTATAGGGTTACTACACAATCAAAACCCTAACTTTGATTCCACTAAGAATTTAAGTAAGAAAGAAAATACATAAAAACGAAAAGAAACACACCTTGAAAACCACTTTATTCTTCTTGTTTAAAAACTCGTTCTTTACCAAAAATATGGGAGTTGTTTTTTTTTTCTTCACTTGCCGTTCACCAAAGAGAGTTTTAGGGTTTTCTTATTTTCTTTTAATCACAAAATGAAGAAAATGTAATCTCCCTTTTATAAAAATAGGTGCAACATTTAGGGATAATAAAAAGGTAACAAAATCACTCTTAAAAGAAAAGAGTTGAAAAGGATATGATTCCTAATCAAATCAAAATTCATTTATTATTATTATCATTTAAAGGAAAGAGTTATATTAGAAATAAAACACTTATTCAACTCTAATTTTTATTTTAAAACTTAAACCCCGATAAAACAATATAATTTACTAAAGTAACAAGTGTTTTTTTAAACTTAAACGCTTAAGGAACTAATAAACTAAAATCAGAATTTGGGTCTTACAATTTAAATTGTATTATAAATGTTCAATTTTTACACTAGGTATAGTTCTCTTGTAGATAAAGTATTTTGAAAATTCGCACTTTTTTAAAACTTATCTCATATGCCATGAGTTAAGAAGCTGTGTGAATGAAGACTATTATACCGTAAAAGTGGATACTAAAAAGTTCAGCGTCACTATTTCTAGGATTGATTTAAAGAACTCATAACTGACCCAATGAGTTTGTAGTAACATCAGTAGTTTTATTTAAACTATCAATTTTTATTTGTTTAATATATTTATGTTATGTCATCTCAGTTTTTTATCCCAGAACGACAATAAACTTGTAACAAAATTGTGTGACATTGTAAGTTTTTTTCATACTTACAATATAAGTGATGGGCTGCCGAGACGGGATGCCCAAAAGAAATTATTTTTTTTCTTCTTCTTTTTCATTTTTTCAATAAAAAATATTCCTTCTACTTTGTCTTCTTTTTTTTTTCTTTTTTTTTTTTCCGCGGTTACTCTACTTTAATGTAACTGGAATAATTGTTAGTGACCTTGTACGGATGTACCATAAGAAAATCAAAAGGATGACAAAGTAAGTTTTACCTCCTATTTTATTGTGTTGTTCAATTGGTTTTTTTATTTTATTTTTTATTATCAATTTGATTGTATTCTTTATTTTTAATTTTAGTGTTAGCATGTACGTGAATTAATTGCAGAACTCAGTGCAAATGATCATTTAAATAACTATTGTTACAATTATCAAGAAAAGAAATTCACTATACAGGTAATTTGTTTAAAATTTAAAGTTGATTTGGAAATTAAATAAGAAGCTACAACTAATAACTACCCTTGAAGTTACAAGAATTAAAGCACCACCATTCTACCGGAAAAGATCTATATGATTACGCATACAACAAAACATTAAAAGGAATGAAGAAAAAAGGATTTGGAAAAATGTTTACATTTACCTATGCAGCATCTATGTTATATACCAAATATTTTGAGGAGGAGATGAAGCCAAGGAAGACTATGGTACCTTAGAAATGGGCATTAAAAATGTCGGCGTCGCTATTTCAAGCATGGATTTAAAAGAACTCATGGCCAACCCAGTGAGTTTATAGTAATATTTGTAGTTTTATTTAAACTATCAATTTTTTAAATATATTTATGTTATGCTATTTCAGTGTTTTATCCTGAGACGATGATAAAATCGAAACAAAATTGTGCGACATTGTAAGTTTTTTCTTACTTACAATATAAGTGATGTGTTGCCCAAAGGACACTTTTTTTTTTTTTTTTTTCATCTTTTTCATTTTTTCAATAGAAATTATATCTTCTATTTTGTCTTTTTTATTTTATTTTATTTTTATATATTTTTTTTAATAGTTATTCTATTTTAAAGTAGTTGGAATAATGGTTAGCGACCATATACCTGGAGAAAATCAAAAGGATGCCAAAGTTAGTTTTCCCTTATATTTTATTGTGTTGTTCAATTATTTTTATTATTATCATTGTCAATTTGATTGTATTCTTTATTTTTAATTTTAGTACCAGAATGTATATGAATTAATGTTGGTGTAAATGATCATTTGAAGAACAACTATTACAATTATCAAGATAAGAAATTCACTACACATGTAATGTGTTTAAAATTTAAAGTTGATTTGAAAATTAAATAGGAAGCTACAAGTAATAACTCTCCTTGAAGTTACAAGAATTAAAGCACCATCAATCTATCGAAAAAGAGCTATATGATTACACATACGAGGGAATGAAGAAAAATGAATTCGGAAAAATGATTATATCTACCTATGCAGCCCTTATGCTATATACCAAATATTTTGAGGAGGAAATGAAGGCAAGGAAGACTATAGTACCTTAGAAGTAGATATTAAAAATGTCGGCATCGTTATTTCCAGCATGGATTTAAGGAACTCATGGTCGACCCAGTGAGTTTATAGTAATATTGGTAGTTTTATTTAAATTATCAATTTTTTTTTTTTTGATATATTTATGTTATGCCAATTCAGGTAATGTGTTTAAAATTTAAAGTTGATTTGGAAATTTAATAGGAAGCTACAACTAATAACTACCACTTGAAGTTACAAGAATTAAAGCACCACCAATCTACCGGAAAATATTTATATAATTATGCATACAACAAAACACTAAAAGGAATGAAGAAAAAGAAAGTCGGCAAAATGTTTATATCTATCTATGCAGCCTTTATGTTATATACCAAATATTTTGAGGATGATATTAAGCCAAGGAAGACTATGGTACCCAAAAAGTGGGCATTAAAAATGTCGGTGTCGCTATTTTTAGCATGATTTAAAAAGAACTCATGGTCGACCTAGTGGGTTTATAGTAATATTAGTGGTTTTATTTAAACTAAATTTATTTTTATTTTTTTTGTTTAATATATTTATGTTATGCTATTTCAGTGTTTTATCTTGTGACGATGATAAACTTAAAACAAAATTGTGCGACATTATAAGTTTTTTTGTACTTACAAATAAGTGATGTGCTGTCGAGTCAAGGTTCCCCCAAGGACAATTTTTTTTTTTTTCGTCTTTTTCATTTTTTCAATAAAAATTATATTTTCTACCACTGTTATTCTATTTTAAAGTAGTTGGAATAATGGCCAACGACCCTATATCTAGAGAAAATAAAAAAGATGTCAAAGTAAGTTTTTTCCTCATATTTTATTGTCTTGTTCAATTTTATTTTATTTTTAATTATTATTTTCAATTTGATTGTATTCTTTATTTTTAATTTTAGTGCAGGCATGGACGTGAATTAATGGCAAAACTCGTTGTAAATGATTATTTAAAGAACTACTATTACAATTATCAAAACAGAGAAATTCACCACAAACGTATGTGTTTAAAATCTAAAGTTGATTTGGAAATTAAATAGGAAGCTGTTGGGGATAATCCTCTAAATACCGATGAACGCGAAAACGCCGTGCCTAATATATGCTCATAACTCATAGCAAATAATAACGTCAATAAGCAGAAAAATGGACGAGAGAAAATAAAACAATCACAACACAAGATATACATGGAAAACCCAAAACAGGTAAAAAACCACGGGCCGTTAGGACGACAGATAAAATTCCACTATATGATAAATTATTACAACCATATACTCCAGGATTCTCTCTCACACCTCAACCCCAAACCCCACTCACAAGATCCTCACCAAGAACCCCACAATATCCCCTAGGTCTCCCCTAAATATCACCCACAGATCTTTAACTTGATCCACCGATATTCTCTTGGATCCCTCCTCAGATATTCCCATTGGGTCTCCCCGGATCTCACTCACACTCACAGATGTTTACATGGTGTTCTTTTTTGCTCCACTCAAAATAACCTAAATACAAGGTCTATTTATACTAGTTACAGGGAGTTTAAGATAAAAGGAAATCCTACTCCTAAACGTACAAGACTTACTTGTTCTACATAAATACTATTTCCTTTTATGACAAGTCTTCTTGTAGGGAGTAAATCCTTTTCCTTCAAGCATAAGAACTTCCAGAAGAATACCTTTTTCCTATTATGCGCAACATTCCTAATCTCAGCAATACATCGTTTCCGCCGTATTGGTTACGGTGTGCACCCCGCTTCCAGCACCACGAAACAATTCAGCTCTCGACCGCTCTCGCCACGACCTCCAGTACCGCTGTGGAAGCCACAGAGTTCTTCACTGGACAAGGACCGCTCTCGTTGCGCTGCCGAAATTCACAGCGGTGTGGTACCGCTGCCATTACCTCTGCCAAAGCCACAGCGGCAAAGGCAGCGGTTTGAGCTGTTCTTCGTTTCTTCTGTTCTTCTGTTCTTCAACCTCCCTCAGACACCATAATTCAACTTCCAAACGTATCCCACGTCTTCCAGGAAGCTCCACATCAGTTGAGTCTTGTTTAGTTCACTTCGGGTTCATTTGAGAATACGAGCCAAAACCTAACAAAAGCTATAACTAACAACTACCCTTGAAGTTGAATTAAAGCACCATCAATCTACCGGAAAACATCTACATGATTATGCATACAACAAATCATTAAAGGGAATGAAGAAAATGGAATTTGGGAAAATCTTTACATTTGCCTATGCAGCCCTTACGTTATTTATCAAACGTTTTGATGGGGAGATAAAGCAAGGAAGATTATGGTACATTAGAAGTTGGCATTAAAAATGTCAGCATCACTATTTTCGGCATGGACATAAAGAACTCATGGCTAACCCATTGAGTTTATAGTAGTGTTAGTAGTTTTATTTGAATTATTGATTTTTTATTTAATATATTTATATTATGCCATTTCAGTGTTTTAACACGGGACGACGATAAACTTGCAATAAAATTATGAGACATTGTAAGTTTTTTCTTACTTACAATATAAGTAATGTGCTGCCGAGTCAAGGCTGCTCGAAGGACAAACTTTTTTTTTTCTTCATCTTTTTCATTTTTTCAATAAAAATTATATATTATAATTTGTCTTTTTATTCACAGTTAGTAATTGGAATATTCGTTCACGACTTTATATCGGAGAAAATCAAAAAGATGACAGTAAGTTTTTCCTCTTGTTTTATTGTGTTGTTCAATTCTTTTTAATTTATTATTATTGTCAATTTGAGTGTATTCTTTATTTTTAATTTTAGTACCAGCATGTACGTGAATTAATGTATGTGTAAATGATCATTTGAAGAACTACTATTACAATTATCAAGACAAGAAATTCACTACACATGTAATGTGTTTAAAATCTAAAGTTGATTTGAAAATTAAATAGGAAGCTACATCTAAAAACTCCCCTAGAAGTTATAGGTATCAATGCACCACTAATCTACAGAAAAAGAGTTATATAATTATGCATACAACAGAGCATTAAAGGGAATGAAGAAAAAGGAATTCGGGAAAATATTTATATGTCTAAACAGCCTTTATGCTATGTACCAAATATTTGAGGAGGAGATGAAGACTATGGTACCCTAGAAGTGGACATTAAAAATGTCGGTATCGCTATTTCCAGAATGGATTTAAAGAACTCATGGTCGATTCAATGAGTTTATAGTAATATTAGTAGTTTTATTTAGACTATCAATTTTTTTTTGTTTGATATATTTTTGTTATGCCAATTCAAGTAATGTGTTTAAAATTTAAAGTTGATTTGGAAATTAAATATGAAGCTACAACTAATAATTACCCCTTGAAGTTACAAGAATTAAAGCACCACCAATTTACTAGAAAAGATTTATATGATTATGCATACAACAAAACATTAGAAGGAATGAAAAAAAAAATTCAGGAAAATGTTTACATCTGCCTATGCAGCCTCTATGTTATATACCAAATATTTTTAGGAAGAGATGAAGTCAAGGAAGACTATGGTACCTTAGAAGTGGGCATTAAAAATGTTGATATCACTATTTTCAGCATAGATTTAAAAGAACTCATGGCCGACCTTGTGAGTTTATAGTAATATTAGTAGTTTTATTTAAACTATCAATTTTTTTTGTTTAATATATTTATGTTATACTATTTTAGTGTTTTATCTCGAGACAACGATAAACTTGCAATAAAATTGTGTGACATTGTAAGTTTTTTCTTATTTACAATATAAGTGATGTGCTGCCGAGTCAAGGTTACCCAAAGTACAAATTTTAATTTTTTTTTTCATTTTTTCAATAAAAAATTAAATCTTTTACTTCGTCTTTTTTTCATATTTACTATATTTTAAAGTAGTTGGAATAATCGTTAGCAACTCTAGAAAATTAAAAGGATGGCAAAGTAAGTTTTTCCTCATATTTTATTGTGTTGTTCAATTATTTATTTATTTATTATTATTGTCAATTTGATTGTATTTTTTTATTTTTTATTTTAGTGCTGGCATGTATATGAATTAATGGCAGAACTCGGTTCAAATGATCATTTGAAATCACTACATAGGTGATGTGTTTAAAATTTAAAGTTAATTTTGAAATTAAATATGAAGCTACAACTAACAACTACCTTTGAAGTTACAGGAATTAAACCACCACCAATTTACTAGAAAGAGCTATATAATTACACATACAACAAAGCATTAACTTTAACACTATGTTTAGTAGGAGGAAGAGAGAGTAGGAGAGATGGATGAATTAAGAAAAAGAGAGTAGGAGGGGTGGAGAGGATAACATATATCCTTCATGTTGTGAAGAGAGTAGGAGGGATGAAGAGGATAATATATATCCATCATGTTGTTTGGTATTGAAAAGAGAGTTGAATGGATGGATTGGTATATAATTTCTAAATTTACTATATTACCCTTTTATAAATTGGAGGGTAATATTGTCATTTCCCACCCATTATACTTCTTCTTTTCTCATCCTAATGGGAGGATTGATTTTGGTGGGCCCGAAAGGATTCTCCCTCCCTCCTCTTCTCCTCTCCTCTCTATTGTCTCTCCAACCAAACAATGGATTAAAACTCTCCACCCATCCCTTTCCCTCCAACCCTCTCCCGCTTACCAAACAAAGCCAAGAAAAAGGAATTCAGGAAAATGATTATATCTTCCTATGAAGCCCCTATGTTATATACCAAATATTTTGAGGAGGATAAAAAAAGCCAAGGAAGACTATGGTACCTTAGAAGTGGGCATTAAAAATGTCGGCATCGCCATTTCTAGTATGGATTTAAAGAACTCATGGTTGACCCAGTGAGTTTATAGTAATATTAGTAGTTTTATTTGAACTATCAAATTTTTTTTTGATATATTTATGTTATGCCATTTCAGTGTTTTATCACGGGACAATGATAAACTTGCAACAAAATTGTGTGACATTGTAAGTTTTTTCTTACTTACAATATAAGTGATGTACTATCGAATCATGGCTACCTAAATGGCAGTTTTTTTTTTTTTCTTTCTCATTTTTTCAATAAAAATTATATCTTATACTTTGTCTTTTTTTTTCGCAGTTATGTTGGATGTGCAATCAAAGTCTCACATTGACTAGACATGGAAATAATCTTGGATATATGATTATGGAAACAACCTCCATTGGTTTGAGGTCTTTTGGGTAGAGACCTAAGAGCAAATCCATGCGGGCTTAGGCCCAAAATGGACAATATCATACCAATGTGGAAAATATGGGTTCCGTACTTATAACAAGTTACTTTATTTAAAAGTAATTGGAATAATTAGTAGAAAATCAAAAGGATGACAAAGAAAGTTTTTCCTCTTATTTTATTGTGTTGTTCAATTGTTTTATTATTATTATTATTATTATTATTATTATTATTATTATTATTATTATTGTCAATTTGATTGTATTCTTTATTTTGTATTTTATTGCTGACATGTACGTGAATTAATAGCCGAACTCGGTGCAAATGAAGTACTGTTACACTTATCAAGACAAGAAATTCACTATACTAATGATGTGTTTAAAATTTAAAGATGATTTGGAAATTAAATAGGAAGCTACAATTAATAACTACTATTGAAGTGACATGAATTAAACTACCACCTATCTACAGGAAATGAGCTATATGATTACACATATAACAAAGCATTAAAGGGAATGATGAAAAAGGAACTTGGGAAAATGTTTACATCAGCCTGTACAACTCATATGTTGTTGTAAGAAAAAATCGCACACACAAATCTAAACACACACAGATAATATGAAAGTAATAAGAAGAAAAAGACGACACCAAAGATTTTACGTGGTTCATCAGCCTAGGTCCACGGAGCGCACCGCACTCAATCCACTACTTTCAGATTTAATTACATTCTCTCTGTCTCTCCATCTCTCTCTCTCAATCTCTCTACAATTTGCTCTCTATCTCTCTAGCAATTATTCTCACACACATTAGGATTTACATAATGGTGGTATTTAAATGGGAGCACTAGGGTTGGCCAAATCCTATTTAGAGTCTATTACTTTTTCCTCTTTCTTCACTGTGCAAATCTCATCGCACGTGGATTTGTGTATGACCACTCTAGGTGCCACAGCGCTCCTCACAGCGTGAACCTCTGGGACAAAACCGCTCTCAAAGCCGCTGTCGAAATTCACAGCACAACACACAGTGTGAAGCTCTAATGTCTGACCGCTGTAAAAATTCACAGCACAACACACGGCGCTACTCATAATTGGCGGACAGCTCTCATGATCGCTGTACACTCCGCTGTGAAAAGACACAGCGTGAAGTAATTCAATTTGCTTCCTTTGTTGACTTTGGTTTGCACATTGATTCACCAAACTCCAATAAAGCTAATTTGCTTTTCCATTTCACAAAGGACAAAAAAAAGGTTGATTTGCTTTGTTGACTTGAAGTCTTCATTAACTCCAACATATGTTATATACCAATTATTTTGAGGAGGAGATTAAGCCCAACATTTGGAAACATAGTGCAGTCTGTAATGACATCCTAGGATATAAGTATAGCCCATTCAACCACAAGAACTTTTTTTTTTCTACATAACCTACTTTGAATTAACATGCTTCTTTCACAACTCAATGAATGTGACGAAATACTATTTACCTCCGGTTGACGAGACTGAAGCTGGACCCCAAACATCGGTGTGCACTAGTTCCAGCTTCTCCTTTGCCGGTACCCTTCCGGTCTTCTTGAAGCTCACTCGCTTCTGTTTCCCAACTCGTAGCTCTCACAGAAATCAACCTCAACACTCTTCAAATCTGGCAATTTACCTTTCAAATGTAGACACTTTAGCCCCTAACTACTCATGTGCCCAAACCTCTGGTGCCACAAGTTCGGATCATCTTTACTTTCCACCATAGCGATTGAACCACAACCATCTGTGGTTGTGTAAAGCGACCCCTTCTTATTTCCTCGGGTGATTGTCATAACACCCTTCGAAATCTTCCACTTATCATCTGTGAACGTCGTCATGTAACCCTTTGACGCCAGTTGCCCAATGGAGATCAAATTCTTCCTCAAATCCAATATGTGTCTCACATTGTTGAGCTTCTAAACTGACTCTTTCAACTGAATCTTCACATCTCTCTTCCCGATAATGTTGCATGCTTGATCGTCACCAAGATACACCTTATCCAAATTTTTAGAGACGTAGTTCTCAAATAACTCCCTATGAGGTGTGGCATTGAATGACGCTCCTGGATCCAGAACCCAAGACTCTATCTTACTTTCCAACGAGCAGATGAGGTAGTCATCTGACTCCTCTGACATACAGTTCCAACTGTCCTTGCCCTTATCTTTCTTCTCAGATCTACACTTATACGAGAAGTGGCCTTTCTTACCACAGTTCCAGCACTCTACATCTTTCTTGTTTCGTTGCTGATTTCGTGAATAATTAACCTGATACCTGGATTTAAACTTACCTCTTGACTTTGATCTTCTCTGATGATTCGTGTTTCGATTTCTGTTTCTACTTTCTCTACCTTCCATATTCAATGCTGAAGATGTAGACGCTCCAAATCCCTCTTCACGCAACCTAATCTCTTCGGTCATGATCATGTTTACAACCTGTGAGAAATCCAATTTCTCTTTCCCGAACGAGTTAGCAATTGACTAACATGTCATCTTCCAACTTTCTAGCAATTGGGTGAGCATAAACACCACCAAGAATTCCTCATCGAAACCCATAGACATAGAAGTTAACCCATCCTTCACTTCATTGAACTGGTTTAGATACTCTCTAAAACCCTGACCTTTCGTCATCTTTAAATTTGATAGCTTTTTGACAATATGGACCTTCCTTACCGCAAAAGGATGTTCATACAGGTTTGATAAAGTCTTCATCAGATCTCTAGTAGTTAGCTTATCCTTTACGTTAAAAGCGACCTGCTTCATCAAACTGAGACGAATTGCTCACAATGCTTTCCTGTCCAAAAGTTCGAGATCCTCTTCATCCATGTTCTTCGGCTTCCGCTTCTTTGAACAATCTACATCGGTCATACCCTTATGCTTCTCTTTTAACGGCCAATGCAAGTCCTTCTGGTATAGATAATCCTCCATCTGCATCTTCCAAAAACTGAAATTCATCCCATCGAATTTCTCAATCTTGTGAGAATCCTTCTCCGATCCCATCTTTGCGACAAAATCGTTGACCTCGAGAAAACCTAGATTTGTGTGAAAAATAATTTGCCCAACCTAGGGCTCTGATACCAATTGTTATAAGAAAAAATCGCATACGCAAATCTAAATACACACAGATAATATGAAAGCAATAAGAAGAAAAAGATGGCACCAAAGATTTTACGTGGTTCAGCAATTTGCCTACGTCCACGAAGCGCACCGCACTCAATCCACTACTTTCAGAGTTGATTACAATCTCTCAGTCTCTCTACAATTTGCTCTCTATCTCTCTAGCAATTTTTCTCACACACATTAGGATTTACATAATTGTGGTATTTATATGGGAGCACTAGGGTTGGCCAAATCCTATTTGGAGTCTATTTCTTTTTCCTCTTTCTTCATTGTGCAAATCTCATCACACGCGGATTTGTGCGTGACCGCTCTAGGTGCCACATCGCTCCTCACAGAGTGAACTTCTGGGACAAAACCGCTCTCAAAGCCGTTGTCGAAATTTACAACACAACACACAGCGTGAAGCTGTAATGTCTGACCACTATCCAAACCGCTGTAAAAATTCACAGCACAACACACGGCGCTACTCACAATTGGCGGACCGCTCTCATGACCGCTTCACACTCCTCTGTGAAAGACACAGCGTGAAGCAATTCAATTTGCTTCCTTTGTTGACTTTGGTTTGCACATTAATTCCCCAAACTCCAATAAAGCTAATTTGCCTTTCCATTTCACAAAGGACAAAAAAAAAGGTTGATTTGCTTTGTTGACTTGAAGTCTTCATTAACTCCAACATATGTTATATACCAATTATTTTGAGGAGGAAGGTCCTTTCGTTTGCTCTCTCTTCTAGAGAAATCAGACGTAGAGGTAGTTGTACGATAGGTCGATCTCTCTGTCCTTTGGAGTAGATTTTTTCACTTCCTTTTTCATTTTCACTCTGATCGTTCTTCTTGTTTCAATTCTCTAGCTTGTTTGTGAGATTTCCACTGGTGTTTAGGGTTGTAGGGTTCTAGTGGTCTTCAAGGGAACTATTCATTCTAGAATCTTTCATTGATATCGTCAATTTCTGAGGCAACCAGCACCAAAATTTGGGGGTTTTTGTACGGTTGTGTGGAGTTTTCATTTTATTGGCTATTCAACGTCCTTTCAGCTTGGTTCGGCGGTGATGGATGCTGCAGATATAGCTAAGCTTTATGCTTCACTTTCAATTTCAGATGTCGACGGTCCGATCCGATCAGTTTCAAGGGATTTGGTCAGCGAAGGCTTTAAAGATGTTGAACACTGTCTTGTTGGGAAAGTCTTATCGGGGAAACGGATAAATCGGGAGGCTTTCAGGAGAGTTATTGAGCAATTGTGGAGTCCATTCGGGAAGGTTGAGATTGAATCGGTGGGAGACAATACTTTTATGTTCTTCTTCCCCAATTTGGAAACTCGGATATTGGTTTGGTCTAGAGGTCCATGGCATTTCGATCATTGTCTCATTGTTCTGGAAAAGCCGAAAGGAACTGGTGACATTTCGAAGCTTCCATTTAATATGGTGGACTTTTGGGTTCAAATACATAACCTCCCTTTGATGTGTATGAATCGCAGGATGGCAAAATATTTAGCGGCACAAATAGGTAACGTGGTCGAACTACCAGCAGACTCAAAGGAATGTTAGGGTCGTTTTATCCGAGTCAAGGTAAGTATGGACATTACTAAGCCTCTAAAAAGATGTGTACGTTTGAGTGTGGACGATACAGGGGAGGTTATTACAGCAATACTTTTGTATGAACGACTTCCGGAATTTTGCTATGTTTGTGGCCTCATAGGACATGGTTTGAGAGATTGTCCTGATGAGGAAGCTAGGCTTGGAGCTCTTGAAGGGGAATCCACTACATATGGTTCGTGGCTTAGAGCGTCAACAGTGGAACAGTCAAAAGCACGAACTCCAAAGAATGATAGCAATGGATCAGGTAATGCTTCTCATCTAAATCCGTTGGAGAACCAGACTGAACGAAACTCAGGATCTGACAAGATTAGTGGCCATAATAGTAATGAGTCTGTTAGCCCACAGAAAACAACGCTACAACTGGTACCAACACAAACTGGTAGGCAGGAGTTTGAACTGGGGATTGGGATAGGTCCTCCGACTGATGCTGTGCCGAGGGTATTTTCTATGAATGTGAACCAAGGGGAAGGACATAATTTGCAATTAAGTACTTATAGTAAGGTTGCTCAGACAGATGGATTCCCTGAGAATGATGAAGGGAAAGATATGGAGATAGTGATAGTGGACAATCTGAGTTCTTTAGCTACAGAGTCTCAACCTGAGGTGCCTGAAAGTCACGGGGATTCTAGCAAAGTGGGAATAAGGAAATGGAAAAGGATAGCTCGAGCAAAGGGCACAAATCTAGAACAAGACCCCAGCGGCGATCTGAATCTTGTCCAATCCTCTCTCTATGCTGCCTCTCCTGTTCTAGGTGATGGGGTATTAACTGGACGAAGAGATCCTGGCTTAATGATTTCTGAGCACCCTTTACAGTCAACTAGTGATGGCGGGGCGAAGAGAAAAGTGTCTTTCATTACTCCAGTTGAATCACCAACTTCCAAGAAGCAGAAAGAATTCGAGTCAGATGATTTTCTATCTCTATCGGCGGAGCCTGGGAGCCAGGCCCATCGGGAACGATGAGTATCTTATGTTGGAATGTACGGGGGCTGGGGAACCCTCGTACATTCTATGCCCTGAAAAGGGTGGTGCGGAAACACTCCCCAAAGTTGATTTTTCTTTG
Organism: Acer saccharum; assembly: GCA_030490815.1. Lineage (NCBI taxonomy): Eukaryota > Viridiplantae > Streptophyta > Magnoliopsida > Sapindales > Sapindaceae > Acer > Acer saccharum. Next base: position 28,013,118 of record CM059872.1, read on the forward strand.
TGAAACAAAACTTCATGATGGAGTTGACAAGATAAGAGATTAGTTGGGTTTTGTTGGTGGAATCCAGGTTTCTTGTAGAGGACAGAGTGGAGGTCTCCTCATGTTTTGGAATGGTGATTGGGAAGTTACTGTTTTATCTATGTCTCTGGGCCACATTGATGCTCGTATTCGAATGGAAAATGGATTGATGTGGCGCTTTTCAGGTTTTTATGGCAACCCAATCCCTTCTCTAAGGAATACCTCTTGGGATTTACTGCGTAGACTCAGGGCCGTAGACAGCTTGCCTTAGGTATGTGGGGGTGATCTTAATGATGTTTTATACTCGCATGAAAAAAGAGGAGGTCTAGTCAAATCCACAGCTGAGATTTTGAGCTTTCAACAGGCTGTTGATGATTGTGATCTTATGGATTTGGGGTTCGCTGGACCCAAATTTACTTGGAATAATAAAAGAAATGGGGATGATAATATTCAAGAGAGGTTGGATAGATTTATGGTGGATCGTAAGTGGCGTGAGGTATTTACAACCCATAAAGTTCAAAATTTGGGTTTTAATTTTTCTGACCATCGACCCATCTTTCTATCTTTTGCTGTCCAAAATAGAGAGACTATTCATAAAGAGAAAGGCTTTAAATTTGAGCCATTTTGGCTCAAGGATGAGGAATGTGACTCATTAGTTGAATCGGTGTGGAAAGAAAAGGGTCAGGCTCAGTCTTTATACGATTTTCGAATCAAACTTAGTTGGTGTGCTTCGAAGCTTACAACCTAGAGCTTGGAGAAGTTTGGCTCCTTAAGGAAGAAAATTTCTGATAAACAGAAAGAGTTGGAGACTCTTTATAATCGGAGTAGTGAAGCAGGAGTAATGTTTTCTATAAATAGGATGGAGAAGGAAATAGAGGGTCTGATGGCTAAGGAGGAAATCTATTGGCGCCAGCGAAGTCGTGCGGATTGGTTAGCAGCAGGGGATTGCAATACAAGGTTTTTTCATGCTCGTGCGACAGCTAGGAAAGTGACAAATAGAATTTCTAGACTTACTGATGAAGATGGCAGATGGATTGAAGATGAAGAGGATATTGCTAGAGAAACTTGTAAGTATTTTTCTAATCTCTTCTCCTCTACTACTCCCAGTCATAGAGATATTCAAAATGTTATAGACCTTATGGACAAAAGTTTGTCTGATTCCATGAGGGAATATCTTTCAGCTCCTTTCACTGGGGAAGAAATTAAGGCTGCAGTTTTTCAATTGGGTCCTACGAAAGCCCCAGGTCCAGATGAGTTCCATGCTTTATTTTTTCAAAAATTCTGGGATTTGCTGAAAGAGGAAATTACTTTAGTTTGTTTACAGGTTCTTAATGGTATAGCTTCTATTCGAGACTTCAACAAGACTACCATGGTCCTTATTCCTAAACAAAAACAACCAGAAACATTAAGAGATTTTCGTCCTATAAGCCTATGCAGTGTTGTCTACAAAATTATCACTGAGGTCCTTGCAAATAGGCTGAAAAGTATTTTGCCTGATCTTATCTCTTCTAGCCAGTCGGCTTTTGTTCCAGGCCGTCTAATATTTGATAATGTTATTGCTTCTTTTGAGGTCTTACATTCTATACAGCGTAAAACGATGGGAAATCGGGGATTGATGGCCTTAAAATTGGATATGAGTAAGGCTTATGATAGGATGGAATAGGGCTTTTTGAGAGCTATCATGGTAAGGATGAAATTTCCGCAACATTGGGTGGATTTGGTCATAGATTGCGTCTCTACGGTGCATTTCTCAATAGTTCTGAATGGCAAGCCAATGGGTAATGTGGTCCCCTCAAGAGGTTTACGGCAAGGTTGCCCACTATCCCCATATTTATTTATTCTGTGTGCTGAAGTCATGTCCTGTCTTATTAGTAAGTCTGAGAAGAATGGGAAGGTTCTTGGTATCAGATGTTATAGGGGTAGTCCCTTTGTTAGTCATTTATTATTTGCTGATGATAGTATCCTATTTAGTAGAGCTTCTATGGACAGTGGTATGGAGGTTAGAGAAATCTTAAGTAAGTATGAACGAGCTTCAGGTCAGCAAATCAATTTGTCAAAATCTAACATAACCTTTAGTCCAAACGTGACAGAGGAGTTGAGGAAGGGTATTCAGGACTTATTGGGGATTCCAGACAGCCATATCCATGATCATTATCTAGGTCTTCCCACTCTTGTAGGTAGAAATAAAAAGAAAATATTTCAAGAAATTAAGGAGAAGGTCTGGAAGAAAGTTCGCAGCTGGAAAGGGAATTTATTTTCTCTAGGCGGGAAAGAAGTCTTAATTAAAGCTGTGGCACAATCAATCCCAAATTATATTATGAGCGTCTTTAAAATTCCGTCTGGCCTGTGTAATGACATAAACTCTCTGATTTCCAGATTTTGGTGGGGATCCAGGAATGGGAAACGTAAGATGAGTTGGGTAAAATGGGACACTATGTGCCTTCCGAAATCTCAAGGAGGTTTGGGGTTCAGGGATCTCTCTGCTTTCAACCAAGCTCTATTGGCAAAACAGGCTTGGCGACTTATTGGAATCCATACCTCCCTTGCAGGCGAAATTCTGAAAGCCAAGTATTTTAAGAGGTGTAATTTTCTCCAAGCTCCAATTAAATCTGGCTGCTCTTATTTATGGAGGAGCATCATTTGGGGTAGAGATATTATCCTTAAAGGGATTCGGTGGCAGGTTGGGTCAGGAGAAGACATTTTAGTATTTAAGGACCCTTGGCTCCCTCGCCCACTATCTTTCAAGCCCATCTCTTGCTGTACTGATAGTTCTCTTCGGGTGTGCGATCTAATTAATCGTGATTTGTGTTGTTGGGATAATGATATGCTTCAGCGTTATTTTCTTCCAGAGGATAGGGACATCATTCGATCTATTCCTCTAAGCTCAGCTGGAGACCATGATTGTCTGATATGGCATTATGATAAGAAAGGACAGTATTTAGTCAAAAGTGGATACCGATTGGCTTTGAAGAATAAAAATTCTGCTTCCTCTTCGAATCCTTCTATGGCTCAAAATTGGTGGAAGACAATGTGGTCTTTAGGTATTCCTCCAAAAACAAAAATTTTCGTTTGGCGAGCTTGCTTGAATGCCCTTCCTTCTTTGGCCAATTTATTCACCCGAAAAGTGGTTACAGAGCCAGGATGTGTTCAATGTGGTGCTATTGCTGAGACTGTAGATCACGTTTTGTTTTGGTGCAAGAAAGCACGGCAGGTATGGAATCATACTGTTTTTGCTTCCTTAATTGACTCCTTCTATGGTCTCTCTTCTTTGGAGGTTTTATATGGCATTTCTTCTATGGTTTCCCGTTCAGATATGAATTGTATTTGCATGAATATTTGGTGTATTTGGTGGAATCGTAACCTCTCGAATTCGAAAAGAAATCCTAAATCAGCTGCAGATTTGGTGGATTGGGCTGTTTGCTTTTTGGAAGAATTTCAGGGGACTCGGCTAGTTATGGCCCCAAGCTGTCAGTCTCCCAAGGGTCCTCCCAAGTCTGGTTGGGTTCCCCCTCCCTTTGGTTCTCTTAAGCTTAATACTGATGTGGCAGTTCGAGAGGGAATTTCGTTTATCGGTTTGGGGGCTGCTATTCGAGATCATAAAGGATCAATTATTGCAGCTGTCTCCAAGCCTTTGCAAGGCTCTTTTAGTGTGGCTGTGGGTGAATTTCTGGCCCTTAGGGAAGGTTTGGTTCTCGCTAAGAACTTGAATTTAGCTGTGCAGTTTGCTGAGGTAGATGCTGTCAATGTTGTCCAAAGTTTATACTCCTCTGGTTCTGTTTTTAGTGATGTAATTTTCATTGTCAAAGAAATTTTAGCCTTATTAAAAGAGGTGGGAAATTGTAAATGCTATGCTATTTCCAGGGTAGGAAATACGCTGGCTCATGTCCTAGCCTCTATGGCTGTCTCCTCTCGTCAGGAGAGTTCTTGGCTGCACAACAGCCTTGTTGTTCCTTGAGCTTGTGTTAATATATTTGTCTTTCTTCAAAAAAAAAAAAAAAAAAAAAAAAAAAAAATTATTTTGAGGAGGAGATTAAGCCCAACATTTGGAAACATAATGCAGTCTACAATGACATCCTAGGATATAAGTATAGCCAACTCAACCACAAGAACTTTTTTTTTCTACATAACTTACTTTGAATTAACATGCTTCTTTCACGACATCATATATGATTAGATTGGTCATTTGGAACTGCAACCGCACTGGCTCTAGATATGGAATGGTTAGTTTATAATCGTTGTGAGTTTTTTGTAGTTTATTTTGGTTGATGCTGAACTGGTTTTGTTTCAATAATTCTATATCATTTTTTTTAGTGTTACTTATTCAGTTTCTTCACATTTGAGTATTGGAAAAGCCTTTTTTTTTATTTTTTTTTTCTAGATGATGCATTATTCAAAACAGCTTAGACTATTGGATTTGAAAATAATAACTAATAAGTGAAGATGAAGGGTCTGTTCGCTAGTGTTTGCCAAAATGCATTTTCTATTTTTTGAGTTTAAAAGCAATAAGAGTAAGGATGACAATGAAACAAATGGAGGATGGATACCCTATTATCCACCCCCGTATCTGTTTGAGATATATATATATATATATATATGTATATATATCCGTATCCATCCTCATTTATAAGTAAACGGATTATTCATCCTTGTATCTGCTGGAGATATATATCGACATTCCAGTATCTATCCCCATTTATAAGTAAACGGGACGGATTTAGAGAATCCCCGAATTGAGATAGGGATATCCATCCACACTCTATAACAGTATAACGATACATTTTGGGATATATATAAAGGAGAAACAAATCTTGAAAGATATTTCAACAATTTCTATAAATTAAATATTTTAAATAACTCCACCAAATATTGTACTGTGAACTCCATTAAAAGTTCAAATAACATAGATTTAAACAAAGAAAATCAAATCAAATAAAATTTCACAATTTAAATTCTCCAACAACTTAATGAAAAGGTCTACAATACTCTCATTCCTTCGTAGGACAATTAGACAACAGTCACAACTCACAACACCATAAATAAAAATATACAAAATAACTTATATAATTAGAGTCGATAATTATAACATATTAAAATTGATAATAGAGTCAATGTGGATGTATATCCATATCCTTGAGAATAAAATGAATATTAGAATTGTATTCATTCCCGCTCCGTCCCCGATAAAATATTATTCATCCTCATTTTAAATGGAACGGATCCTTATGGATATTCGTATCTATGAAAATAATAAATAAAGATAAAGAGTTTGTTCGGTGGTGTTTGCCAAAATGCATTTTCCTTTTTTAAGTTTCAAAAGCAATGGTAATATGTCCGGTAAAGTTATGCACACAAATGAAATTCGGAACATTCAATTTAATGCTTCGGAACATGCCGTTTCTGAAAACATCAAATTGACATTCCAAACATTTTGATTTCTTTTGTTTTTATGGGGTTCACATTTTAATCATTTTGTTTACTTAAAATACATTAGTTAAATTATTAAAAATTAAAATGAGATAAATATACTATGCTTCCTAATTAATATTTAATCACATAGCATAATAATTAAAAGAAGAATTATATATTATAAATAATAGTTAATCGTTTTTAATTATACAATGATGTACTTCAAAAAAAAAATACAACGATGAAAAAAATATTAAGTATTATATTTTTTTAGAAAACAATTATAAAAACATAAATAAATTTTTATTTACTTTAAATTATGTTATTTTAAATATATAGATGTGGTTGGTCATCCTGAAATAATCAGATTGGAGAAATATATATATATATATATATATATATGAGATTTAAATTCGACAATAGAACGTGGGTTGTTGGATTTTTATTTCTCATGGTCATGGTGCCGCATCAACCGACATGAGAAAGCTATAAATCATAAATCATAGGTTTACAATTTCACAGTTGTAAAGATATCTCCTAATACATGTGCATCCCATGTTTTGCTTTGTAAATGAGTAGGTAAGGTTTTAAATGTTAGTATTGTATGATTACTCGGTAAATTAGGTGTGATAATATGTGGAAATTGCCAAAACTGACCCATCTACTTATGGGATTTTCTTTTTTAACCACATGCATACTTTTAATTGTTTTTAACCATGTTTTGAGAAATTACTCAAAAGCCCTCATATAAAAACCCCCAAATCAGCTCTCTCTCTCTCTCCTTTTGTTATAGGTAAAAATTAGTGGTGAAGGACACGTCATCAGCACGAAAGGCCAGGAAAGCAAGGGTCAAGATAAGTCAACTTATGGAGCAGAAACCTCCCACGATAACCTACTCGGAAAAAAGAGTAAGTAGTCCGACCACAAACGAAGACGATCAACTCGGGCAGCAAATCTCACTCGGGCACATTCGGACATACTCGGGCATACATACTCGGGAATCAATGAGATAGTCACCAACATTCGTATGCCAATCATAATCAGCGACCCGCACATCCATGATAAGCAACGATGTGGACTATTAGAGTTTAACAAGGAAACAAGCAGTTCTCCCGCGAATAAAGGAGAAAGAATCTCGTCCAGAATCAGACTCAGCCAAAAGAGGAAACATAATCTAATTAGGACTAGAAAACCGCTTGAGACTTGGGCACCACAATACCAAACCCTAGCGGCCACCTTAAAACCCTAAAAACAACATGTATAAATACCCCCTCTATACACAAACAGGGGGGTACGTGAAAAGTAGAACGAGAGAGAAAAAGAGAGAATTGTATTGAAGAGCTTGTAATCATTCTGTCATTCTTCATCTTGTAATCGTGATTCATAGTGGATTTGGCTTTGTTGCTAGAGGCAACGATCCCGTGGATGTTTCTCCGATCTTTTGGAGTTTTACCACGTAAATCACCTGTTATTTCTTTACAATCTTTGACCACACTCACATATAAATTGCAGTAACTCGAGAACGAATCATTGACTTGGTGATCACCAAAAATCACCGTCAACACCTTTCTTTTCTTTTTCTTTCTCTCTCCTCTGCTCTGCTCTGCTCTCTCTCTCTCTCACCGATCTCCCTCTCTCTCCGCGATCTCTCTCTCGCCGGCATGGTTGATGGCCGCCGAGCGCCGACAAGCATCTAGGCCACGCCACGAACCAGCGTCGACCACGAACCAGTTGTTGGTTGGTCGCACGAACCAGCGACGACCACAAACGACCAAGCGATGCCACGACAGGGGTCGTGCACCGCTGGTTGGAGCGACGACCGGGTGTCTTCCGGCAGCTAGGTGTGCCGGCAATGTGGTCTGCAAAAATCCCAAACAAAAAACCTAACCCTAATTCGAATTTGAGGAAGAAGATGAGGAAGAAGAAGGGAAAAAAAAAAAAAAAAAAAAAAAAAAAAAACTTATCCTAATTTCAATTTAGTCCAGATTTCAAGTTTTAACATTTCTATTTTAGGCATGATTTCTGTTGGTTTGTCGCACGAACCAGCGACGACCACAAACGACCAAGCGATGCGGCGACGGGGGTCGTGCGCCACTGGTTCGTCCGCCGCTGGTTGGAGCGACGACAGGGTGTCTTCCGGCAGCTAGGTGTGTCGGCGATGTGGTCTGCAAAAATCCCAAACAAAAAACCTAACCCTAATTCGAATTTGAGGAAGAAGATGAGGAAAAAAAAAAAAAAAAAAACTTATCCTAATTTCAATTTAGTCCAGATTTCAAGTTTTAACATTTCTATTTTAGGCATGATTTCAAGTTTTAATATTTCCAGTTAGGCATGATTTCAAGTTTGTGTATTTCAATTTAGTCGTGATTTCAAGTTTGTTTCGAGGTTTAAAGAATACTATTTTCAGGGGTACTCTGGTAATTCATGGTACTAAATTGAATTTTTTTTTTTAAAAGTGGTTATTAACAATTAAAAATTCAAAAGTGGTTAAAAACAAAAGTATGATAAGTTGGATGGCTATTTATGGTTTTCTCTCGTGATAATATTGCAACACGTATAATATGAATTGTGGATCATTACACGTAATGTATCCATACAAATTACCTCTTTTATATAAGGACTAATTGCACAAACGTCCCCTGACTTTAGGCATAATTGCATATATATGGAATTTTTACCCATAATTGCACAAACATCCCCTGTAATTAGTTGACTTTGTTAAATCTAACCTTTGACCATAATTTTAACCAAAAATGACTAAAGTGCCCCTAGTTACCTATTTTATAATTAATTATATATATACTTTTTTTGACAATTTATATATATACTTAAAAAAAATAATTATATATATACTTAAAAAAATAATTATATATATATTTAAAAAAATAATTACATATATACTTAAAAATAATAATTATATAAAATACTTAATTTATTTATTTAAAAAAATGGATTATAAAAATGTAAAAAATGGATTAAAAATGGATTATAAAAATTGTTAAATAAATAAATTAAGTACTGTATATAATTATTATTTTAAGTATATATATAAATTGTCAAAAAAAAAAAAAAGTATATATATAATTAATAATAAAATAGGTAACTAAGGGCACTTTGGTCATTTTTTGGTTAAAATTGTGGTCAATGGTTAGATTTAACGAAGTCAACTAATTACAGGGGATGTTTGTGCAATTATGGGTAAAAATTCCATATACATGCAATTATGTCTAAACTCAAGGGACGTTGGTGCAATTAGTCCTTTCTATAACATTAAGTTTCTGTCTTTAATAATGCTTGGGTGCTGACCGGTCAGTATTCAAAATATTGACCCACCAATTGAAGTGTAACACGTAGCCCATTTTATGAAGAATGCAAGAAGATAAATGTAAAAAGTAAAAAAAAAAAACGATTGGTGGGTCAAGCATTATCAATAAACATATGCTATGTAGAAGTTGACATCACATCCTCCACTCCAGGGCATTCAATCATTCAGTCCAATAGAAAAACCTAATATATTAATTAGCAACTCAAACTGTTATAATCAAGTCTTCACCCATAAACTGTTTTGGGTGCTGACTGACTGGTCAGCACCCAAGCATTATCCATAAACATATGCTATGGAGAAGTTGACATCACATCCTCCACTCTAGGGCATTCAATCAATCAGTCTAATAGAAAATCCTAATATATTAATTAGCAACTCAAGCTGTTACAATAAGGTCTTCACCCATAAACTGTTTTGGGTGCTGATCGATCAACACCCAAGCATTATCCATATGCTATGGAGAAGTTTACATCACATCCTCCACTCTAGGGCATTCAATCAATCAGTCCAATAGAAAATCCTAATTTATTAATTAGCAACTCAAGCTGTTACAATAAGGTCTTCACCCATAAACTGTTTTGGGTGCTGACCGATCAACACCCAAGCATTATCCATAAACATATGCTATGGAGAAGTTGACATCGCATCCTCCACTCCAGGGCATTCAATCAATCAATCCAATAGAAAATCCTAATACATACAAGATATTAATTAGCAACCACTTACTTGGTTTGAACAACTCAAACTGTTACAATCAAGCAGTGAATATTTTGCAAGTAACTAGCTATTTGGTTGAAAGCAGCAGGAGTGGACAAGACCTGTTTAATTGTTACAATCAGGTCCTCGACTATTTTATTTTATTGCTTGCGTGGTGTTGCAAATGCTTATGAGTCATGACTTTAACAAAAGCAAAAATATTTGGACCTAAATGAAAGACCAGTTCAAGATCAACAATCATATTGCAGCTAATTGAATGCTGAAAAGGACTTGTCATAAAAGTTATATGTATATATGAAAAGTCAAAGATACAAACATTCAATCAAAAGCACTTCTCATTAGGCTTCTTTTGATTTATTAGGAACAATGATTACTCATGTTCACTATAATAGTCGTCTTCCAGAACTACAAATCAATCATAATTTTCCATTGCTACAATACATTGATTTTGGTGAACTTTAAGGGGAGGAGGAGGGCACACCTGCAAACAACCTCTCATCCAACACCTAACTCATCTGTAAGCAAACCAGACAAGACCGAAAAGTAGGATTAAAAACAAAAAAAAATATACAGAAAAGAATCACATTTACACTGGCATTTCCTGCCAATGACAAAAACTAGGTTAGTCAAAGCTTGACGAGCGGCTCCACCTGCCTTGCAAATAGCTCTCTAGTGAGACACTAGCTTCAATGCTGCTCATCGAAAATGAATCATCGTCTACATCAAGCAATGCAACATTAAGATGTGATTGGAGATTGGAGCGTGGGCAAGCTTCATCGTCCACCATTTCAGATCCTTCCGAAGCATTAACTTGAAGCCTCGCCCACTTAGTTACATCAGTATCACCTTGGAGGAGTTTCACAACCTAGGATTCACAAGAAAAGAAACCGATTAAACTATATGAACAAGGAGAGTATCATGATGTTGGTATGCACTAATGCTACTATAGTTTACAACTACTTGAGGAACCAAACTGACATTTCGTTTGTTTCACATTGTCTCACTACTTGAGGATAAATGAACTCAACAATTTCCTGTGCCTTTTTTTTTTCAAGACTACTTACAATGCTCATTTGCGGCCTAGCTCGTGGAGCACGTCTGATACAGAGAATAGCTGCTAAAACCATCCTCTCCACCTGATCACGATCATAGTTATCACCCAAGGTTGGGTCCAACAACTGAGTAACCTTCCCGCTATTTAGAATTGGCGTTGCCTGTACAAGGTAGTTTTTGATTTGTTTGTTAAAATACAAAATCAAATGATCATTTCAGTTGCGAGTAGTGAAGTTGTATCTGTACAAAGCACATACCCACATGACTAGGCTCTCTTGGCCTTTTGGATACTCATTGCTTATCGGCTTTCTTCCCGAGAGAAGCTCAAGGAGTACGACACCAAATGCATAGACATCAATCTTGTCATTTACTTTACCATACATAAAGTACTCGGGAGCCAAGTAACTGCAGCAGAGGCATTATCATCAGTCATTTATAGTTGCATTTTCTTTGAAATGAATCAAAAGGACAATGAAGCAAGGAACACCGCAGTATCAATTACTTACCCAAAGGTTCCTGCAACATCAGTGCATGTTATGTGTGATGAAGAGATCGATGCCCATTTAGCAAGTCCAAAATCCGATAGCTAAAAAAACAAGTAGAACAGCATGAACAATTGTTCTGTTTTTAAGAACTAACAATTAGAAATTCATAAAGCAAAACAACTAGAGAGATACTGAATAGTACCTGTGGCTCAAAATCATCGGACAGTAGAATATTCGACGATTTAACATCCCTGTGGATCACAGGTTGAGCACTCCCTCTGTGAAGATAATCCAACGCCTCACCCACCCCCACAGCGACCTTATATCTTTCATTCCAACCAAATGCAAGTTGGTCCTTATTATTACCTGAATCAAGAAGCAAGAGAAACATGTAAAGCATATTCAAAATTAACTAAAAATTCTCTTATTAATTTGTAATTTCTGAAACGACTATTATGTGTTTGCATACCATGAAGGTTCTCTTCTAGGCTTCCTCTTGATAGGAAATCGTAAACCAAGAGAAGATTGTCGTCTTCAAAACAGAACCCCAAAAGGGATATGATGTTCTTGTGATGTAATGTAGTAATAATCTCAATTTCCAAAACAAACTCCTTAAGTACATCTTCAGATTGCTTCAAGATTTTCACTGCAAGTTCTTTGCCATCAGGAAGGCAACCTTTATAAACCCGACTGCTGCCTCCTTTACCGACCAATTTCTCTGGTATCACGAATAAAAATTGTTAAGACAAAACACAAGATGGACAGAGATAAACTGTTTCAATTTTCAAACATGAATTTGTGTAAAAATACAAACCAGCCAAGAAATCAGACGTTGCTGAGAGGAGTTCCTGATACTTGAACAATCTGCATGTTGCTGAGTATTTCTCATGAAGATCCTTCAATTCTTTCGGCAATTCTATAGAATTATGGTTGGAAGAAGGTGGAACATTCACAACTTCGCTAGCTACTGGAACAATTGCACCGCTTTCTCCATCCAAATTGGAAGATTTTTTGTCACCTCTATCATAACAAATTTGTTTAAGATCCGATTTGGTAACATACAAAGGCCTAGGGGGCAAACGCAATGCCCATTGAACCACAGAGATCTTTCTCAATGAAGACCTGTCAGGAGCTTGTCTGTCTGATAATATTCCACGACGAAGCAGTGGCCATCCAGGTCTCACTTCAGGCAATTGTTTGACCACTAAAGAAATTGAAGTTTGAGCTGCTGTCTCTACCTTCTGTACAGGTACTATGGCCAAAGACTCACAGCCACCGCCACAGCTGCCGCCTGAAGACTTTTCTTCACATTGTTTGCAAGATTTATCTGGAAATACACTAGCTGGTCCACAAATGGAGCAATTCTGTTTCATGTCTGAACCAGCTTTTACTAAGGCCTGCTCCATATGTTGGGTAGCATTAGCACCACTATCTGTAACTGTAAGTACTTCAGAATTCTTTAATGGTCTAGAATTCTTAGTCAACGATATTGATCGGTGAATTGCATTAAGCAACCTATTTCGGCGATGATCTTTAGTTCCTGCAATAAGTCAGTTACAAAGAACACATAACCATGAGAAAAAACCATATCCCCAACAACCATGAGAAATTTAAAAAGGAAAACAACATACACAAATCACTACCTTGTGTATCACCAGCAGTTGATGGACATCCCTCTCTTTGGAACACAATTTTCCCATTATTAACAGCAAGAACCCAACAATTGTTTGGCAGTTTCTTAGCACAATATTTAGCCACAGATGTCGATGACCGGATTCTATGGTGACTTCTAGCAGTTCCTACGATGACCTTGGATGCAGAGTAAGAGTTCGCTTCCTTAACTAAAATTTTTCGAATTGATGTACCTCTGCATACTTTAAGCTTCAGATCCACCTGCAACATTTTCATTACAAACCCAACATTCAATTTTCGGTTTGATAAAAATTGTATCTTCACACAGACACAGCTAAAATCCCCAGAAATTTGCTTACCAGATTCTGACTCTTTTTTTTTTTTTTTTGGAAATAAAACATAAATAGAAGTATATGATTGTACTCCATTTTTTCCAGGAACCATCAAGCAAACCAAGAGCATTACATAACAAGTTTAGTAACTAATGAAGCACCTGATTATTAAAGAAAGTAGAAACTTTTTTTATCTTTTTCTTTCTGTTTCACTAGTTAAAAATGTATTATCTTCCAAAGAATTTTACTGACCGGACTTGAATTTCTAATTGTGGAAATAAACAGAAATGGAAATTTAAAATGAAAATTAAATTACTTTTTTCCTCCACTTACCCAGCAGTCAAAGCAGAGAGTAAAAATTAGTAAGCAGAGTTCTTGCAACATAGAAAAATGAGAGAGTGAAAGAGACAGAAGCAAACCTGTTTCAAGTTGCAGAAACCTTCATATACAGCAAGAACAGAGTCAAAAGCTTTAACAAGCGAGAGAAGCGAAGATTTCCCATCTCGATCCACAATTTCTACAGAAACCCATTTCAAAAACGCTTTAAAACATCCCCCAAAAAAACACAAAAACTTCAACAACAAAAAAAAAAAAAAAAAAAAACACTTAAAACACAACATAATAATCACTTACCATCATTACCAAGAACATGAAGAGCCACAACAGAATCACCTGGCTGCGCTACTTTGACCAGAGCCCAAGTCAACAGCTCCCTGCTCTCCGAGTCAAGCTTCACTCCCACCACGACCGTCTGGCAACCGGAGCTGACCACCACGTCATGATGTCCTCCGGCCAACGCCAAACCTTGTTGCACCATCTTTATTGTTTGTCGTTTTGTTGCTAGAAACAGAGGATCATTTTAAGGTTATATAAGTGTTAAGGTTTGGTCAGAGAGAGAGAGAGTTTGTGTTTCTCTTTTGGCTTAACCGTCAGTTTGTTTGCTTTTCAAGTTCGCCAACCAGACCTGAAAAAGAAAGGGAGGGAGAAGAGACTTTATACAGTACATACAAGACTAGAATTTTAGTGTTACTATTGGTTTTCTCAAACTGGGGTTTGATGCTTTGGATGCTGTTGATCTTGTCGTGAACCAACTACGGGCCCACTTTCATAAGGCAGGGCACAGGGGACCTGATTTTATGATCGGAGATTTCCTTTTGATTAAATTCTCGCTCATTATAAATAGGTATGGCCTGTGGGGATATTTTACTTGTAGTTGTAGTCCCATTTCTTTTTTTTTTTTTTTTTCTTTTTCTTTTTATATAATTATAAATAAATTCAATTCCAATTCTCTCAACAAAAAATATATATATACAGTAATAAGTTATATCAAAATGGTTTGGTGGGAGTCCGAAATATCACAAGTTTGAGGTTGTTAAATAATAATAATAATAATAATAATAATAATAATGTTACGTAATCTAAAAAATAATTCAATAAACATAAATGATGTAACGGGTGATTTATCTTTTTCAAATATCATTTACTACACTATTATATGATTTATATAATAATGATAACTCTCTTGTTATATAATTTAAATTTTTAGATTGTATAATATTATCCAAAGTTATATCAATATTACCAACTGGGACGTAGCTCAGCTTGTAAATAGACGAGTTTGGGCTTAGATAAATGACTCACAGGTGTTATATCAATATTATATTTTACTTTGACTTTAGAAAAAATATATATATTAATCTTCAAAAATGTATATATATATATATATATATATATAATATTTTACACGTTTCCATTTATAAATTAAAATCCTTTGAATGAAGTCATGCATAGCGATAGCAAAAACCATGCATAGCATTTAAATTTAATTATTAATATGTATATTAAAAAAAAACATGTAATTATTAATAGAAAAATATATAAAATAAATAGGCGCGTATGTTTCACCGTTTAAATTCACGAGAAAGATATGTGGAACCCACTACAAGAGAGTCCATGGAGAGCGTGAGAATTAGTAATAAAAAGCGTGTGACGTACAATCAATTAACAAATCTATTCATTATTTTCATTATTTAATTTAATTTAGTTTAATTTTCCCCTCACTTTTTTTTTTTCCTCCTCACGCATTAATATTCGGATTCAAACCACCTGTCAAAAAATAGTGTCTCAATTTATATATAGCTAACCAAATTAGACCATGCGTATACACTTTTTTAAAAAAATAATTAAATATAAATAATTGTATAGACATTACCCAATTTGGTTAGTTAGATATAAATTGAGATATCATTTTTTGACAAATTGTTTGAATCATTAATATTCTTGCTTTGTAGAAAGAGATATTTTAAAAATTATCTTTTTGCGTATGAAATAAATGTTCTCTTTTCATATTAATTATTAAGAGATTAGATGGTGTGATTATCGCATTATGGGTGATTCATGATATTATATATAAATATATTAGAGCATCTCCAAAAGACTATTTAAATAAGATATTTCTAAAAATCAAACGAGTCACGTCAGCATATTTGGTTCCAACAGACTCTTCAAATGAGATTCTTCAAATAAAATTTTACTTCTCTCTCTTCAATATTGAAAAGCAACTTCTCCCTCTTCAATTATTATTATATTATTTTTTATATCACATCATCATTAATAATTGACATATATATCCTTTATCTTTTTAATTAGGTAGAATTTCACGTAAATCCTACTTTTTTGGTGATTTGTCACCTTTATAAATGTCTTTCCAAATTCATCACTTTAGTCCTTATTTTTTCTAAAACTAATCATTATAATCTATTTGAGCAAATATAAGAAAGTCAACTATTTTAAAACCTATGAAAGTATATTTTTACCCCTATTACTATTTAATTTAGCTAAAATGATTATATTAGCTTTAAATTAAAATGAAAAACAATTAAATTCTCAATAATAAAATCTTAAATAAATATATTACCAAAAAAAAAAAGCTTAAATAAATAATTAAAAATTCATTAATTTTTTCTTATTTTGTATTTTTTTCATAATGGATTTTTATTTAGCTAAAATGATTATCTTAGCTTTAAATTAAATTGAAAAACAATAAAATTCTCAATAATAAAATCTTAAATAAATAGATTACAAAAAAAAAAAATTATGAAAAAAAATCATTTAAAGCTAAGATAATCATTTTAGCTAAATTAATATCCATTATGAAAAAAATAATAAAAAATAAAAATTAATGGATTTTATTATTATTATTTATTTAAGATTTTTTTGTAATATATTTATTTAAGATTTTATTATTGAGAATTTTATTATTTTTCATTTTAATTTAAAGCTAATATAATCATTTTAGCTAAATTAAATAGTAATAAGGGTAAAAGTGTACTTTCACAGGTTTTAAAATAGTTGATTTCCACATATTTAGTCAAATGGACTAAAGTGATGAGTTTTGGAAAAAGTAATGACTAAAATGATGAATTTGGAAAGACATTTATAAAGGTGACAAATCACCAAAAAGGTAGGACTTATGTGAAATTCTACCTTTTAATTAATTTCAATTGATATATAATAAGTTTTAATTTATAAATTTTATCATCATAAAAGTTATATTACTAGAAAGGTCTCATCAAGATCTTTATAATGAGACTAATATTGAATATTAATAATAACATATTAATAATATGAAAAGTTATAATTTCTAACTTGAAAAAAATGAAGAGTAATTAGATTTGTTGGTGGATATGGGGGAATTTGAGTGCTTTTATTAAAATATTATAAATATATTTTTAATTGAAGAGTCTTTTGGAAGGGTTATTTTTTTTTTTCACTCTTCAAATTGCCACATAAGTAAGCAAATAATATTTGAAGAGTGAAAATAGAAAAGTTTTTTTAGATGCTCTTAGGTGGCCCATGACCATGACCGGTTGACCGAGCACCGCAATATGGCTTCACTGTTACCACCTCACACCAACACATGCACTTCATTTTTTGCTTTCTTTACTCTATGGGAAAATTTCATAAATAGCCCACTAAAAAGCGTAAAAGTTTTTGTTTATCACATACATAAATGTGATTATTTTTAAGTTTTAACTTTTAACATGTCACCCCCCAACCACACACAAAAATTTAAAAAAATAAAAATTTAAAAAATATAAAAAAAAATATCCCTCATAGATTATTGGTCAAATACTCGAGAGCTAGAGAGAGAGAAAACGTTAGAGAAATAGAAATTAAACAATGTTATAGAAGACATCGAAGATTGCTCGATGGTGGAGATTGTGGGACATAGTCAACGACGAGTATCCTATTTTGTGATGCTGCATTTATCCGTTTGGCGTATTACATACGACATCGGTTTTTAGAAAGAAAAATGTGTGTTTTTTCCTCTTGATGTTTGGGTTAATGTTCAGTGTTTTTGAGTTATGTTCTACGAGAGATCTTAGAATTAAGACTTGTATACTACGTGAAACTATATGAAGTAGACGCCATATACTACACGGAACAAGAAGTATACGCTAAGAACTCCTATACTATGTGAAATCATAGACCGTATATGACATGAAATTATAGGAATCCATACCCTTTATTACGTGAAAATATGGTTAATTTAACAATGTATTATTATATATTAATGTTCGATAAACTAGAATTTGTTTATTGTTTTTTGCTTCTTAAAGATAAATCTTCAAAAGGAATCATTGACCATATTTTACTTGAAATCATAGGAATCCATACCCTTTCCTACGTGAAATATAATTAAATTAATTAACTGTTTGTATTATTATACATCTATGTTCAATGAACTATAACTTTTTTTTTTTTTTCGCTTCTTACAGATAAATTATGTTGTAATCCAATGACCATATGACAAGAATTTTGTCAAACTTGGAAAATTAGTAAAGGTATATATGTTAACAAGTGCCTTTAGTTTATTCAAATCAGAGGTTAATTGCACTAAAATACCCTAAATTTTTCCCTTAAGGCAAAATATCACTGAGTTTAATAAATTCAACACAAACATACCCTCATGTTAACCTCCATCCATCAACTGTTAATGTTAGAAGGGTAATTTAGTCTTTTTAGATGAAAAATGATTTAAATAAAATTATTATTCTAATAATTAAAATAAAATAAATGGATGGAAGAGATTTAATCTCGTCCATCAAATGGACGGACGAGATTAGATCTCCTTCATCCACACAATCATTCAATTATAAAAAGATAAATAGAGAAACAAAATAACTAAAGAAAAAGAAAAGAAAAAAATCTCCAGATCATCGCGGGAGAATGCTCCCACATAGAGCGTCCTCTATTGATGGAGGACGAGCTCCAACAGATCCATTTGATCTTTTGAACAAGTACATTGGGACTAGCACTAGCGACAACACTTGGTCTTCTTGCTTTGGCTTGTTTGATTCCGATTATGTTTTGAGTTCTCTGGTCGAGTCAAAACTCAATTCCATCGAGACAAAAAGAGAGTGATAACCCCATTTTAGGCTCCTAATTTTTGTGGTTTGTGTTGATTGATTATCAGTCATGGAGTTCGACTAGATCACCGCAATTAACTCTCCGGTCATCACTGTTTGGCTCCAACCATGAGAGCCCAAAAGCCACATCTCAAGAACCAGCTCCATCGATGGAGGATGAGTTTTGATGGAAAGATGGAGTAGATCCAGATCTGTTTCATTAAAAAATATATATATATATATATATATATATATATATATATATATAATTATGAGGAAATAGAGGTATATAGCACTTTTTAAATTTTGACTTGTATAACTATCAGACTTTAATAACTCTTGTTTTAATAGCACAAAAAATGGAATTTGGACAAAAATACCCCCCAGCTTCTTTTCTTTTCTTTTCTTTTCTCTTATGTGTCCTTCACCTTCTTCTTCCTTTTTCTAAAACCTCCATTGATGGAGCTTCAATGGAGGTGCCACCGCCGACCAACAAGTTGACCGGTAAAACCACCTGGAAAACGTTCGTCGAGTGCCAATCATTGTAACCAAAGTGTTCGTTTTCATTTTCGAGATGTATAGAGAGAGAAACAAAGCAAAACCCAAACCGTCGCAAATCTTCATCGTCTGATCTATGACAATCCATTGCGAATCTGACGAAACCGATGGCGCCAACGAACTCGGCATCGTTCGATCTTCCAGATCCAACTATCTTCGGAGTCAACTGGCGCCGTCGTCGGATCGTCATTGTCACCATTAATGGAGGTCGAACAGAATAAGTCCCGAACAAACTTGAATTAAGTCTCAAAACGCATGACTAAGTCTCGAAAAAATCATGAATAAGTCTCGAAACTGCAAATAAGTCTCGAATTTTCGAGAAAAAAAAATAAAAAGGAAAATAGTAAGTAGGGCTATTTTGGTCTCATCACCTATTTTGGTGCTATTAAAATAAGACTTATTAAAGTGGTGCTATTTGCACAAGCCCTCCCCCCAAAAAGTGCTATTTAATTTTTGAACCCTAAAATTATTTAGATGAATTTGTTTTGGAATAATTTTTTTTTATTGGTGTTTGTGTTGTTGGTTGTGATGCAGATGAGGAAAAAAAAATAAAAATGAATTTGTTTTAGTATTGAATTTATTTAATTTGTGTTTGTGTTGGTTGTGAGGACATAGAGATGAGGGGTTGATGATAATACCGAAGATGGAGATGTTAAAGATGAAATTAAGTTAGAGATGTAGGTTTTTTTTTTTTTTTTTTTTTTTTTTTTTTAATTTAAAATTTTGTTTTTAATCTTGAAGATGAAAATAAGATGGGGATGTAGTTTTTTTTAATTTTAATTTTAATTTTTTTTATTTATTTATTTGTAAATAAATATAAATATAAATAATATATATTTTTTAGATGATGTGGCAGTGGTAAATTTATCTTTTCGTAGATTTGGTTGGTCAACTGTTAATTTTAACGGTTTGACTTTAAAACTATGGTATGTTTGTGTTTAATTTATGAAACTTAGTGATATTTTGCCTTAAGAGAAAAATTTAGGATACTTTAATGTAATTAACCTTTAAATAAACCATTCATATTATTCTTTCGATATATAATTTTTTGTTGTTTCAAAAAAATAAATATAATTTTTGTATTCATTTATCCAATCTTTAACATGTGCGGTAAGGTTACATATTAATATTTTCCAATTAGTAAAATCAACATCTTCTTTAATAAACACAGTGAGAGAACCAAAATCACACCTTCCTTGCTTTTATTTATTAATTAGTTAATGTCTATTTTAGAATATGACATGATATTGCAATTTGCAATTATGCCAAAAGGATCTAGCTATTTTATTCAATCTGCAAAGATTTAGTCATCTCCTCTTCTAGTACCATATTGCATATTCAAGTGAATCTCATTCTCATAAAAACAGTCATAAGAAAATAATCGATAGACGAGGTTGGTTCGGTGGTTTACCCCTCACACCTATATTATGAGGTTGTAGGTTCGAGTATGTCCCTCTCCCTAAATCCTAAATTATTTCAATATTTCAACAATAAAAAATAAATAACAATTGATATAATAATAATAACATGAAAATCGAAGCGAGTTAACTATAATTCTTCCACATCACATTCCTTAGTTTCCAAATCTTTAATATTTAGATTAGTTTAGTGTACGATCGTACAATTTTTATTTTATTTTATATATCACCCCGCAATGAGGCATCTAAATTTCTAATTATTATTTTTCGAAGAATTATAAATAATTAGGATTCGAGAGAGATAATTTGAATTCATGCATCCGTAATAGACAGTTAGATAGGAGGGGATAACAAGATGAGATTGGTCCAGTTGTTTGTCCCTTATACACTACACTATAAGATTGTAGGTTCAAGCTTTTTCCATCTCCCTAAATTTCGAATTATTTTAATGTTTAAAAAAGAAAAAAGAAAAAAACATGAAGAGATACGATTGATCCTTGTCATTAATTGGAGATTACTGTTGAAAGATAAGGTCGGTTATGAATGTAACCGACAGTACATAATGTAGGTCCGTCACTGCGCGCCACGCTACATGGCTCTCCTTGTTCATCTATATGTATTAATATTTATATATATATAATGTAAATCACGTGCTTCCTAATCTAATACCATACACGTGGCAGATCCGCCTCACACGTCAACTATGAACCTAACAAGTCCACCACAAGTTCGCGGTCACGTGCCAAGTGCCAACCTCAACCTTACTGCACCATTTTTTTACACTTTAGGGATCGTTTGGTGCACCACACTATATTATATTAGAAGTTTAAAATGTATTATAATAATACAATACAATGTTTGGTTTGTTTTGCACTGTTCACTGTATTGTATTAGCTAATATATTTTAATTGGTCTAATACGGTGGATATCGTATTAACTAAAACAGAGTAGAGAGGCTGTATTAGTTAATACAGCATAATATAATCTAATACAAAATATCACCAAATACAGAATTGTATTAGAATAATACAGTCCAATACAATACAATCCAATTCAATACAGTCCAATACAATCCAATACAATACAATACAACGTACCAAACGAGCTCTTAATATATATCAGCACATTTTTATTTTACATTTCTTGGATAAAAATTTGGACATTGCCAAATATTCTGTTCATGGAATGGCATTTATCACGATACCTAAATCCCCACTTTCCCATCCCTAATTGGGGGGAAAATTTTAGAATACAAATAGGAAAATGGGTAGAGATGATGATGATTTTCATCCCTAAATTGAAATGTGGATGGGGGCAGGGGGACACCCCCTATCCCCATATTCCCTATGTTCCCCACAAATTTAATTAAATGAGGATGGGGATGGAGCCCATCCCTATTTTCTCCAAATCTTATATAAATATATATACAAAAATTCTATTATCAGTTCGAACTAATAAAAGTTATATCAGTTCCTTGCATGTGGGCCACTAGATTTAAATGTTTTGACTTGGCTGTATGCCCTTGTCAGTCAAAGTATTTAAATCCAATGGCCCACATACAAGGAACTGATATAACTTTTGTCAGTTCGAACCTGATAATAGAAAGACTATATATATATATATATAATATTCTTTTTATTTTTATATTAGTATTTGGATTGTTTATATATATATATATATATATATATATATATATAATTTTTAATAAAACAGGAAAAACGGGAAACACATGATTATCCCTATTTCCATGCCACAGCCTGAGTTGAGGTATTGTCATGTATAGTAAAAATAAAAGAAACTAATTTTTATACATATCTCGTGCAGTAGCTAAATCATAATAATCACATATTTTAATCAAAACAAAATCAATTTTGTCAAGATGCTTAAGTTTATCGTAGAATTTAGTATTTGTTTAATCGTTAATATTAATTCATGAAAATCTCATACACTTTCTTGAAATTTGACTAAAACTGATTATCAACTTTTAATTGTTTTTTTCTTAAAATATTACAGTAATTCAAGATTTTGGAAGGGGGAAAAACTCAAACCCACAATCTCATGATGTAGGTGTGAGGGGTATATATACCTCATATTGTCAGCAAATTTTAATGGTAAATTTAAGTAACAATCATGAAAGGATTTTGAATTTATGGTAAACAAATTTATTTTTTGTAACCCAATATAGTTTATTTATTTATTTTATTTTTTTGATATATATACCACATGTTGTGACAACTAGAGGCAGAGTCAGAAATTTAAGTTTGGTACCTTTTTAACATATATAAATATACATATATACAGTCTTTTTATTGTCAATTCGTCCTGACAAAAAATATATCAGGACGAAGAATGTGGACCACAGATTATGGAGAAGTTTTGATAAGTGCATACACTTTGAGTCAAAGTATGAAAATCTAGTGGTCCACATTCTCCGTCCTGATATATTTATTGTCATGACGAACTGATAATATAAAATATATATATATATATATATATATATATTGTTATATACCACATGTTATGACCAGTGGTGGAGTCGGAAATTTAAGTTTAGGGGGATAATTATACAAAAACCTTAAATTTTAGAGGGAGCAAAGTGAAAAGATTTTAAATACATTAACAAATTTGTAATGTTTGTAAATGAATTTTTAAAAAATTTGAGAGTAGGGGGGCATATATGGCCCCTACCAGCCCCCTCCCCCGTCCCTAGATGTGGCGGTAACTTGAACTTGAGAATATTACTATGTTTTATAAGCGCTCTTAACATCAAGCTACATTGAGCAATTGTCTATATGATTATTATTATTATTTTATATTTTTATAATAGGTTTTTGGACATCTCCCAAATAATTCAGAAATATAATTAACTTAAAAAATATTTTCCTTTTTTTAAAATATTACAATAATTTGAGATTTTGAGAGAGAATGACAGATTTGAACACACAACATCATAGTGATACGGTATTAGTGTGTGGGACAACCTCATGTTGTCTTAAAAAATTAAGTTTTTACGATTGAAAAAAAAAAAGGCATGAATGTATGGTATCATTGGTTGTATTATTTTATTCCTAAACCTTCGATTTCATAATTCATATTTGATACTTCGGGCATCATAAGAAACGTTGGTAATTAAATAGTAACAAAAGGCAAAAGAAAATTTAATAAAATAAAGTAGTTACACGCTTTACATTTATGCTATGTTAATGTTTGGTAGGAGGGATGGAGAGGATAATATATATCCTTCATGTTATTTGGTATTGAAAAAAGAGTTGAATGGATGGACTGATATATAATTTATAAATTTACTATATTACCCTTTTATATATTAGAGGGTAATAAAAAATTGGACAATATAATTGTCATTTTCCTCCCATTAAACCCCTCGTTTCTCATCTGTCCAATGATGAGATGATTGCTCTTGGTGGGTCCGGAAGGAGGAGAGATCCTTATCTTTCTCCTCTCCTCTCTCTTGTCTCTCCAACCAAACAAGGGATTGGAGCTCTCTTTCCACCTTCTCCCTCCTACCAGAAAGTGATAGATTGGACAAAGGAAAGGCAAAAGCAGTGGGGGTGCCCTATGCCACTACCCCTACCACATTGACATGTGATAGGGTAGGTCCCCTCGTATGCATGAATCTCAGCTCATGTGCGGTCCTCTTCTCCATCATCACCATCACTACCATTACCACTTTTTTACTGTACTTTAATCAATGGCAGTTATCATGTGTTGTATTGTTGATGATATTATCATACGGTTTCATCAATTGTCGTTTAAATCTTTTTACACTAAAATCGTACGATATTAAATAATATCGTTATGGATACTTGATCTTGATAGTTTCTAACTTAACCGAATCATTATTTAATCTAATCTTTAATTTTTATTCTTACATATGTTTGTGATTAAGATTTAAGACTATTTAGTATTATAGTGTACCGGTAATAGACTACTAGTATCATTATATATTTATATGACTTGGACTATTAGACTGTCGGTGGATCAATTCATGCATGCTTTTTCACGTGCCACACCACCCTATTCAAACTCTCCTCTTTCCATTTAATTTAATTTTTTGATGTGAGATTGGGATCAGGTTTGTACTACCCAATCTGTGAAAAAGACAAATTTTTTTTTTTTTTTTTTTTTTTTTTTTTTTTAAAAGGATGTGAAAAAAGACAAATTAATTCAATTCATTTTAATATAAAAACTTTGTTGTGAATAATATGTATAAATTAGATGAGTAATAACATACATTAATTAATAATTATTACACATATTTTGAATTTTGACAATCTGAAAAACCTTTAAGAAGGTAACAAATTTGATCAAAACCCTAATAATAATTACAAAAAAAAAAAAAAAAAAAAAAAAACAAATTAAATGGAACTGATTTAACAAAATCATTACGGGTCAGTACACATATTTTTCCTAATTATATCAAAACTACTATTTTCAAATGAAAACTAAACAACTTGTGTTGTACGGATGGTCTAGCTACCCTATCACTGTTTCCACCGGACAAGAAAGAAATCTAAGATCCGAGATATTTGTGGGCCGTTCACAACTACCACGTTAGAAAAGGAACATTTAGGTTATATATATTGCATAATTATAATAATCTATCTATGGTTTACTGGTTTTTTATTATAAAGTAGATAGATTAATAATAGATTATAGTAAAAATTATTAATGAATAGATTGTTTAGTGGTCCATCTTCGATTCATGTGCGCCGTGCCTTTAAAAACATATCTTATTCTTAGGTCCCATAAATCATGTATCACTTATATTATTTGTGGACAGTCCAACTTCAACACCAAGTTGCGGGTGTTGAGGATTAAGGTTTCAATAATTATGACTTTTAATCTTATAATTAATTATGCTTAAAACAAGTTAACTTTTATGATTACAATTGGTCTGCAACAGCCTATAAAGATTGAATAATGCGGTGGACTACGAATTCCGATTTCCCAAATTGCATGTGTCTTAATTTACGTGATTAATGAACAACTTTTGGTGAGACATCACAAATTAACACCAGCAAAGAGAAAGAGAAAGAGAAAGATAAAAGCTCTAAAATATGATAAAAGTTTTGGCGGTTAGGTGTAATGATTCTTGCTTAGAGCCGTTAAAATGGGGTTTGGAAGACCAAAACGACACATTAACCAAAACTAAATTAAACTCTACATTTTCCCGCTCTTAAGTCTTAACTGACTGAAAACGAAACTTAACTTGTCAGCTGGTGCCCATCACCCAACTTTACCTTATAATTAATTTGATCATCATTAAATTAAGGTAAACTTATCTTCTCTATAACCTTACTTTTAGGTCTTTATGGTATTATAATTATGGTCAACTCATCATCAATCACCACCTCCAACTTGATGCACCCTAATCACTGTATACTATCGTTGTTAGGGGTTTTTTTTTTTTTCCAACATCGATTAAAGTCAAGACTAACTTATGGTATAAATAAGTAAATGTTAGTTTTAACCACACGAGAGCTCTTTTAAAGATAAAAATCGTGAGGTCCAATGAATCAAAACAGATAATACCTTATAAGAAACGACTTTATATATACACAATATGAAATTTTTGTGACAACAACTATATATGAGAAATTATGAAAACATTTTGTTCCACCCCGTTTAGAAATAACTAATAAGTTACATTGAAATGTAAATTCATTAAATGATATAACCTCGCTTTTCTATTATTTTGAGATACTTAATGAGTAATCAAATCTTTTTTCTAATTGCGTTTTAAACATTACCTTGAGAAAATATTCAAAAAAACCTTTTAAGATAAGATTTGACCAAATTCTTTTTTGACAATATATATTATCTTGACCATGTATTTTTTTTTAAGCCTTTTACCATTGGTAGTATTCGAACCACTGACTAATTGGGAGTCGAGTTATGCCCTTGGGGGCATAATTATTATTTTTACAATATCTATCTATCCACCTATCTAGCTAGACCAGGTATTTTTTTTTAAAAAAATTTACTATTGGTAGGATTCGAACTGCTGACTTAGGAGTTATTTGACCAAATTCGAAAAACAATCTTATAGATTGAATATAGATAAAATTTCCCTAATAATGGGTTATTTAAGTACTACAATTAATGGGACTTTTGGTTTGTAAAGCAAAGTCATCACGATTATAGTAAAGGCTGAAGAGTAGTCAGACGAAAATAAATGACAATAAATAGGAAATGGAATTTAAATATTGGTATGGCAAAAAATGTTGTGGTTATCAGTTATCACATTTTCAACATTTAGATATGTTGACGGTGGCAATCATCTACAATTAGATAAATGTCACATTTTTTAACCTTTATTTATCGTTGCTGCTACTACTAGACTACTAGTAGATATTGTCTTCAATCTTCATGTCATCATGTGCATGTGATTAGGTCTAATATTTCAATCTCAGTTTGCTTCCACGACCCTTGATACAATTATTTATAAAGTAAAACCTCTATTAATAAATGTTCGATAAATTTATAACTTCGTTTAAATAATAAAATCTTTCGGTCCTAACTCAGACTAGTGTATTAAAATAATAACCTCACTGAATGCATAAGATAGTAATTTTTTATTTTAAAAAAAATCCCTTAATGTCCAATGGATATATAAATTAATAATTGATCAATTACATAAAAAAATAACACGTAAAAAATCATAATATATATTGATAGACTTTTTACTTTGACAACTTGTATTTTCTCAATTCAACTCATTTCAAAAAATGCATCTAAAGTCGTTTGCCTTTTCTTTGTACTAAAACCGAACTAAACCGAAATAAGTAATACAGTCCATAATTTTATCTCTTGTAGCACTATTTAGTCAAGCCCACAAGTACCTGCCACAACTGGACTAAGGGCTTTTAATGAGACCAAACGTAACTTGCTTTTTATGCAAATCCAAATTACAGGCTTTTAATGCAGCCTAATTGGGCCCAACTACTTTCTGCTGAATTGTCTCACCTGTTCCCTTTCCTATTTCAGGTTATATATATATAAATACTGTATAAAAATAATATTAAAATATTCAATATATTATTAAAAATAAAAAATTAATTTGCAGTATTTTTTTTAATTTATATTTTATATGATAATAGTTTTTCTTTTATTAAATTTCAGTAATAAAATAAAATTAATATTCAAAAGAAAAACTAAAAGCTAAACAATATTATTAAATCAAATAATTTGATAAATAGATAGCGAAGAATTTAAAATAAGCAAAATAAATGTGTTTTTATTGTAGTGTAAATGATTTTATTATTATTTTTATGTTGATTTATTATGTGTTTTAATTATTATTTATTTTATAAAATGGTCAAGCTAAATCAACTTAAATTTGTGATTTAAAGTTTTGACTTCAATATCTCAATCACTCATGCATGGCCGGTCTTGACTTTTTAGAGTGTCGGGGCAAAATTCTAAGATGGGCCCCTTGTTCATATTAATACCAAAATATCTCGGCAACAACTCTTCAACAATATTCAAACCCTCATGTAGTCCTACAAAAAAATAAAATAAATAACAACACGGCAAAAAGTATTAAAACATCATTGAAAATGTCTTCTCCTAGCATTTTGAGAAGCAAATTCATGAATAATATTTTCAAATTTAATCTTTTCCAACATTTCCTTTTCAATACATAAGATTGCTGACTCATTTAACCTTTCTTGTGACATAGTTGACCGCAAATAAGATTTCAATATTTTTAATTTAGAAAAACTTCTTTCTGCGGAAGCCATGGTTACAGGTATAATCAACAATATTCTATAAGCAATTGATACATTCGGATAATAATCCGAAACTTTTACAAATTCAAGTATTTGAATGGTATTATTTTTTTTCTCTTAGTAAAACAACTTGTAACACTCTCAATTTAGAAAATAAATCATTTAAATCAACATCACAAAATGTATCATGTTTAGAGCACATTCAAAATTTACACAACGTTCTTTCAATCTATTCTCATCTAAGGAAATTAACTTATTTGAATCATATAAGAACCCAAAAATACCTTCATATATATGCAATTGTTCAAATTTACTCTTAAAGGAAGCAATAGCAATATCAACAACAACAAAATAATTCACTCTAAAAGGTTTTTTAGCCGATTGTGTTATATCCTTAGGTGCATTCTCATCAAACTATTTCTTTCTATGAATTTGACGTTTTTTTAACAAAAAATGGTTCAATTTTCATATCAGATGCAATACTTTTGGCACAAATCATGGCAGATGTAAACCTAATTTCTCTATAATCTTCAAAATAAGAAACGACCCTCTTCAAATGTTGTAAAGCAATATCAATACACGTATCTTTAGATTGCAAAATTTTGCTAACCAAATTTATATTAAACAAGATATCATGCCAAATAACCATGCCTACTAAATACTCAAAATTTTCAAGTTCATTTGCTAAACTTGAAGCTTCACTCTTTGTTTAGCATCATCACTACTTTCATATAATTTTAACAGAGCTTCTCTTATTTGAGGAGCTTAATATTTTATAGCTTTAACGCTATCAATACAACTTTCCCAACGTGTTATGAACAATGTCTTAAGAGTCAAGTCATTAACATTATTTTGAAATTTTTTCCATCTTTTTGTAGAACTAGAAAACAATGCATATATTCGTTGAACAACTCCGAAAAAAGATACCGCTTTAATAGAAGAGTTAGCCATATCACACACAGTTAGATTAAGACTATGAGAAGCATATGACATGTACAACACTCTAGGATTTATTTCAAGTAATCTTTTTTGCACACCTTGGTGTTCCCCTTTCATGTTAGATCTATTATCATATAGATTCTAGTACAACTTGTAATGCATTAAAAAGACCCAATCCAAATGTATCATTCATTTTTAAAAACTCTAGAAAGTACTCATCTACTTTACGGTACTAGTGGACATGTCTACATATTGTACTATCAAAGCCATTTATTCTTTGTGACTTATATCGGGAGTGCAATCAAGTATTACTGAAAAATATTTTGACCTTTTGATTTTCCTGATGATTTCACTTTTGATATTAGAGGCTAACCTAGAAATCATCTCATTTTGAATTTTATAACCAAGATAATGATAATGAATCTCATTATCATTAATGTGTCGAATATGCTCTTGCATTACTACATCAAACTCTGCTATCATTTCAATTAAACCCAAAATGTTACCATTATTTTCTTGGTAAATTTTCTCATCGGATCCACGAAATGCTAAATTATGCTTAGCAAGATATTTCACAACAACAATTATCCTCACAAGAACTTATTTCCAACGATTTTTCTCTTTTGTAATCTACTCTTAGATATTTTTATCAATTGTTTCATTCTTTTTTAGCTTGATTTGTAAATCAATCCAAGTGCTCATATTAGTGATGTGCTCAATATTATTCTCATGTTCTCTAAGTTTCTCACTATGATGCTTCAAATCATTAAGTCCTTCATGCACTAAAATACTCTTCATATGCTTTGATTTAAACAACTTACAACAAAAACAATATACTTTGTCTACATAATTTGAGTACACTAACCATTTATCCATTTCTATCTTGAGTCTCTCCATTCGGTAATGTTCGAGTATAATTTGAACATGAAAAATGTTTACTATTACCATCCAAAGGAAAGCTGAGGTTGGGTTATCTTATAGGACTTTTTTCCACCAATATATCAATCATTTTATTATCAAGGTTTGTCCAATTTCTTGGATCATAAATATACACATGAGGAGTTGGTTGTTCTATTTCATTGCCCAAATTATCATTCATGTTAATCACATCATGATCATTGAGTTGATTTTTATCATTTTCAAGAGAACAACTAGACCCTAATTTTTTAGTAAAGAATTTTCCTAAAGCTCCCTTTTGAGACTAAATCCATTGTTCTATTTTTTGTCCTTTTCACATCCAGATGGTTGTTTTTTAGAAAACATGTTACTAATAACTAAAATAACAAACAAAGAACAATCAATAAAACTCACTAAAATAACAAATAAAGTAACAATTAAAGTGAAATGGAACGATAAAACATGTCAAGCAATTGAATTCAACAAGTCGCACCAATCGTGCAATGCCACAAGATTGAATTCTTCCCCCCCAGTAAATTCAATTAAATGAAATATTATGAAACATATTCTTCATATGTTTAAAAGGTTAGCCAAGCGAAATTATCATATGCAATGCAAGTATTCTACAATCACAGAATCAATCAAATTGCTAGATTCACATTAATTTATCCTTTTTTTTTTTTTTTTTTTTTTAAATAATTCCTAAATCGGTGCCTCCAAAGTCCAATCAACAAAAAAACACAATTAATCTTCCAAATCAAATCTTATATAGACATTAGACAGTCCAACCATACATACAATCTACTCTTCTAACTGCATGTCAGCATCCAACCAAGACAAAAAGAACACAAA
Organism: Acer saccharum; assembly: GCA_030490815.1. Classification (NCBI taxonomy): domain Eukaryota; kingdom Viridiplantae; phylum Streptophyta; class Magnoliopsida; order Sapindales; family Sapindaceae; genus Acer; species Acer saccharum. The sequence continues at coordinate 28,043,912 of CM059872.1, forward strand.
CCAGGACTCAATTGTCTTCGGATCTTCCTTTTCCAAAAGTTTGTAATTTATATTTATTGTAATTCTAATTTTTTATTTCTCATTTATTTTCATAATCATTCTCAATCCCAAAATTCACTTCAATTGGTATGAAATTCACTAATAAACAACCGTTTCAATCCAGAGCAAAAATAAACAGCTATGGGTTAGAAACTTTGAAAATAAAGCTATGGTTAAATTGTGTTGGCGGGTTTTTTTTTTTAGTTGGTTCTATTGTAAGTTCTTGGAAATGCAAACTGCTGGAGAAGATATATTTAAAAAAAACTTTTACTTTATTTAAAAATAAATTTTACAAGAATTTAAGGGAGTCTAAATCTAAATTATTTATAACTAAACTAAGCCTAAAGGCAACAAGTAAACAACATTAAAACCCTAAAATCCTAAATCGATCAATTGATCACCAAAGAACTGAAATAGATCTAAGAAACTAATAAAGTGTGTGAATAAAAAAAAATCTAAATCGAAAAAAAAAAAAGAACAACAAAATCATAAAAAAAAAAAAAAGTATAATAAGATTATAAATAATTTATATATACAACAATATATATATATATATATATATATATATATATACAGAAATTTTATTATTAGTTCGAACTGATAAAAGTTATATCAGTTCCTTGTATGTGGACCACTGGATTTAAATACTTTGATTTGGCTGTATGCACTTGTCAGTCAAAGTATTTAAATCCAGTGACCCACATACAAAGAACTGATATAACTTTTATCAATTCGAACTGATAATAGAAAGATTGTATATATATATATATATATATATATATATATATTTATATATAAATTACCTGATAGAATTTGTAACGAAGAGTCGAAGATTGAAGTGAAATGAGGAACACTGAAAGTCTGGAACAGAGGAAGTAGAGTCGAGATGAGTTATGACTTGTGAGTAGAAAAGGGAGTGTTGAGTCGTTGAGGAACACTGAGAAAGTAGAAGTCGAATTCGGGAACAAGAAAGTGAAGAAACCCTGACTTATGAGTTATTGGACCTCTTGGTGATATAACAAAATCAAACATTTCTTTTTGGACTATGTTTATTTTGGGCTCAATTTTTTTTTTATTTGTTTCAACTTTTAAGCTTTTTTGATATGGGCTTCGTTGATCTCAAACATTTGAACTAATACTCAAAACAAATATTTGGGCCATTTATAATCTAAAATAAAACAAAAATGGGCCCTTAAATTAATACTCAAAATTTGTAAACATGATAATGGGTCTCTAAACTAATACTCAAAACATAGAAACATGATCCTTTAAAAAAGGGACCCGGGCCGGCCGCCCCTCTAACCAAACAACAAGGCCGGCCATGCACTCATATGCTCTCAATTCAATGGTTGAGATTTGAATACATTTGCAACTATTGAATTAAAAGCACATAGTGGTTGAGATGTTGAAGTCAAAATTTTAAGTCATAAACCTAAAGTATATTTGATGGATGTATGAAAATATATTATTTTATTATGTATACAAATGCATATTAGTATATTACATGTTACGGAAAAAAAAAAAAACATGTTAATATACTTTTATTATCTTTTATGAATAAAATATATATTTTTAAATAAAATATAGTATAAAATAGTTAAATACAATATATTTTACACTAAATTTCAATACAATCCACTCCAACACTTTACAGTGTGCCAAACGTGCCCTAAATACAAATTCTGGAATTTAGGAGAGAAGGATACAACTTGTATCACAAAACATGTAAGGATACAACTTTAATTTGTTTAATTTTAATGGTGGTAGTTCCCATGGCTATAAACATAGTTACAAGTAAAATTTTGAAAAAAAACCATGAAATGATCAATATTTTTCCAACTCTAACCAGTTTCGTCTTTTATGCGCCATCAGTTAGCTTCATTGTACAATATTTGATCATTTATTTTCTATAACTACTTCTTTGCATCCTGTAAAAGATAGTTTTTAGTTATAGTTTTCTATTTAATTTCTAAATCAACTTTAAATATTAGATATATTGTGCACTCATCATCATACGGATTAGCCATCTCATATGCATCAACCCATAATAGCAGATTGTTCATGAAGTCATCCCATTGATCATCATCGGGTTGTGTTGTGATGGTGGATTGAGACATGTTGTCTTGATCTCATGTGGTTGATGACTCCATTAAATCAACACCAGTTTGTGTCTCAAGCATGAGCATGAGTATCTCATGATCAAATGTCAATCTTGTATCAACACTAAAATCACATCATTTCGTTCCAGATTGCAAAGCTTGATTTTCTTGATCCAAAATCGGAGCCTTGAAGTGTTTAGATGGATTAGAATTGCACGAGTCGAGTTGTTTCAAATTTCTCTTCCTCTTGTTGTCTGCACATCTCTGTCCTCTTGACATATTCTTCTTCAAACAACTCAAAACAATGTCATTTCGACCCATAAACACGTTGGAATCGATAGTGTGTTGTTATTACTTCATAAAACACAATCTGGGTTGAACCTGCAGCAAGATAATGTAGATAGACCAGAAAAGAAAAAACACGTTAGAAATCAAAGGAACTGAGGCCCGTGTTTCACACGGTGTCCTTAAGACGATTTCGCCGTATATTACACCGTATGTGTTAGCGATTGTCTCCCAGGATACAACGGTTCGACAGTGGAGCAAACCACTTTCAGCGAACTCAAATATTCGGGATCAAACTCACCAAAGAACTGAAGAAGGAGAAGGCTGCTGCTACTGTATAATTCGGGATGAAAATAATGAGCAGACTACCTAGGGTTTTATAGATGATAATGAACCACTAGGGTTTCGGGATTAATGTGGAATTTACTTGGTTAATACGTTTTGATTTTAATAAGGAAATCCAATTAATTAGATAATAATTTCTGTTTAAAAGGATTTATTTCTAATTAAAACCGATTCTTTATTCTTAGTGATTAAGTAAGAAATCAGAATCCAATCAATTAATTCTTTCCTTATCAAAAAACGTTGACTTAGGGAAGTGGCAAAAAGTCAACTGGACTCTCACGGTCCAATCGGAGCGGCATTCGTGTACGTAGGTCGCGCCTACACACGAGTCGTGCATTCGAAGGTTCGAGGTCCATGATTTGCACCCCCCCCCTGCGCGCGCGAGAGAGAGCCTCTATGCCACACATTGTTGATACCTCATATCACACTCTCACTTATATACTACACATAAGTGACTTCCCTAAGCAATGTGGGATTCACTTTGATCCCTACACAATGGGTTCACTTTGAGACTAAATTTCTCATTCACCCATTAACCATTTTGTGAATTTGGGTACACCATTTCGAAGCTCTCATGGAGGAGAATTCGAATCCACTTTAATCTTCCATTTCCATGGAATTAATCATACCCAAAAAAATTGCTCTCAAACCATGAGTTAGTCACAAAATTTCCAACAATCCCCCACATGAATGAAATTGACCTAGGAGACACAAAAGATGATGTTTGGTAAGTTTAAACGGTCGAAACCTGCATAGGATAGGTAGGTGTTACCCTTTGAACCTTCCCTTGTAAAGGTATGTTTACTTTACTGGCTGATCAGTAGATGTGATATCCTTGAACTGTTCTGCCGTTTTGTGTAAACGATCACATACCTCACACAGGTATCTTCCAGACCCGATTTGGTTCTCATTGTTATGTTCGTTTTGGCCATGAACATACGCCTGGTTCTGTGAGAGTCTCTGGAGAATATAGCCCTTCACTATTCTCTTTTAGAAGTGGCTCCACTTCTCTCTCACATAGGTGATTTCTTAATTAAGAGTAACCCGCATTACTCTGCTCGGATTTCCATAGCTTGGAATTTCGACGCATAAGAATCATTAAAAACATAGTTTAGCCTTTTCCGTACGGGCATCACTGTTTCATCATAGGAATGGACTTGAGGGTAACCCCCACAGTGATCCAACTCAGTCTTACAACTTGGTTGTCCCATTGAACCTAGATCTTGGGATCTCCAGTCAACTAGGTTGGGTTTCCATTGTATTGACCTTTTATTTCATGGGCTTTAGTCCCATTCCTCTTGATGATGTCTCAACTAAATCTCTATTTAACCCTTTGGTTAGCGGATCCGCAATGTTATCTTTTGACCCCAGTTGAGATTAGTTGTCTAATGGTATTATGTCTACGACGTATATGTCTAGACTTCCCATTATACATGTTGCTCTGTGCCCTTCCTATTGCTGATTGACTATCACAGTGGATGCAAATCGCTGGCACAGGCTTTGGCCATCTTGGAATATCCTCTAAGAATTGGCGTAGCCATTCAGCCTCCTCACCACATTTATCTAATGCTATAAACTCAGATTCCATGGTGGATCTGGCTATGCAAGTTTGTTTTGAGGATTTCCAGGATACTGCCGCACCTCCTAGTGTGAACACATACCCACTAGTGGATTTTGAATCTTTCATATCAGATATCCAGTTTGCATCAGTGTATCCTTCTAGGACAGTAGGATATCTGGTATAATGCAGTCCATGATTGCGAGTGAATCGTAAGTACTTCAGTACTCTTACTATTCCTTTCCAGTGATCGGTTCCTAGATTACTCGTGTATATACTTAATTTGCTGACTGCATTAGCTATGTCTGGTCTTGTACAACTTGTTAAGTACATCAGACTTCCTATCACTCGAGAATATTCTAGTTGAGAGACGCTCTCACCTTTATTCTTAGATAGGTGTAGATTTGTATCTACTGGTGTTCTGGAAATTCCAGAATCATTTTTGTTGAATTTCTCAAGAATCATGTCAATATAGTGTGATTGACTTAGTATGAGTCCGTTAGATGTCTTTGAGATTTTCATTCCCAACATTACATCAGCTGGTCCCATATCTTTCATATCAAATCTTGATTTCAACATATCCTTGGTAGATTTGATCATTTTATCATCACTACCAACAATGAGCATGTCATCAACGTAAAGACACACAATGACATAACCATTTTCTGTGTCCTTGACATAAACACATTTGTCACAAACGTTGATTTTAAATCCATTTGACATCATTGCATTGTCAAACTTCTCATGCCATTGTTTTGGTGCTTGCTTTAAACCATATAAAGACTTCACCAATTTACAGACTTTCTTTCCTTGTCCTGGAGCAGAAAAACCTTCAGGTTGTTCCATATAAATCTCTTCATCTAGATCTCCATTTAAGAAAGCCGTTTTCACATCCATTTGATGTACTTCAAGATTTCGCAAAGCTGCGATTGCAAGTATCATCCTAATGGAGGTTATTCTCGTCACTGGAGAATATGTATCAAAGTAGTCTAGACCTTCTCGTTGATTGTAACCTTTAATTACAAGTCTAGCCTTATACTTATCAATTGATCCATCTGCTTTCATCTTTCTTTTGAAAATCCATTTGGATCCTAGCGGTTTACATCCCGGAGGAAGATCCACTAATTCCCAAGTATGATTTTGAAGGATGGAATCAATTTCGCTTTTAATAGCCTCTTTCCACAAGAGTCCTTCTGAAGAGCTTACCGCTTCTTTGAAAGTTTGAGGTTCACCTTCTAGCAAGTAGGTCATAAAATCTAGACCAAAAGACGTTTCCGTCCTTGCTCTTTTGCTACGTCTAGGTTCATCCTCTATTTCATTTTCTTGTTCTTGGTCCTCACAACTATCAGCATATGTTCGTTTTGACGAACTTGCTTCATCATTGGATTTACATGGAAATACATGTTCAAAGAACGTTGCATTTCTAGATTCCATTGTCGTGTTTTTGTGTATATCTGGTATGTCAGATTTATAGACCAAGAAACGATGAGCACTACTGTTTTGTGCATATCCAATGAAAATGCAGTCAACAATTTTCGGACCTATTTTCACCTTTTTAGGTAAAGGTACGGCCACTTTGGCAAGACACCTCCACATTCGTAAGAATTTATAGGAAGGCTTTCTTCCTTTCCATAGTTCATACGGGGTCTTGTCTTCTTTCTTTCGGGGTACCTTGTTTAAAAGGTAATTGCTAGATAATATAGCATCACCCCACATGTTTTGAGGCAATCCAGAACTTATCAGCATTGCATTCATCATCTCTTTCAAGGTACGATTTTTACGTTCTGCAATGCCGTTTTGCTGAGGGGAATATGGTGCAGTGGTTTGGTGTATGATTCCATGTTGTGCACAGAATTCACCAAACGGTGCTACATACTCACCACCTCGGTCACTTCTTAGTACCTTGATTTTTCTTGTTGAGTTGATTCTCAACTTCAGTTTTATAGAGACTAAACTTCTCTATAGCTTCATCTTTGTTTTTTAACAAGTATACATAGCAGTATTTGGTGCTATCATCTATAAATGTGATGAAGTATTTATTGCCACCTCTTGTTTGAACAAATTTCAAGTCACATATATCTGTGTGAATTAAATCAAGAGGTTCAGATTTTCTTTCAATAGTTTGAAATGATGACCTTGTTAGTTTTGCTTCAACGCAAACTTCACACTTATGTTTAGGATCAATATTAAACGTGGGAATATGATTTAAGTTAATTAATCTACGCAAAGTATCATAATTAACGTGTCCTAGTCTACCATGCCATAAATTGGAAGACGCAAGCAAATAAACTGAAGAATTATCTTTATTGATAGTTCGTTTAACAACAGATACATTGAGCTTAAAAAGCCCTTCAGTTACATATCCCCTACCCACATAAGTACCCTGCTTAGTCAAAACTACCTTGTTTGATTCAAACACCATCTTGAACCCATGCTGATTTAACAACGAACCGGACACCAAGTTCTTGCGAATTTCAGGTACATACAGCACATTGTTCAAGCTCAGGGTTATACCAGAGGTCATCTTGAGAACGACTTGCCCACGTCCCTTGATGTCAGATGTGGCTGAGTTGCCCATATATAGCTTCTCCCCATTCGCCTCTTCTTCAAACGTATTGAACATCTCCCTGTCAGAGCATATATGGCGGGTGGCTCCAGTGTCCAACCACCATTCCCTTGGATTTGACCCAACCAGGTTTGCTTCTGTCACAACTGCAGAGAGATTGATCTCGGATACATCTTTTGAGATCCCAGCAACCACGTTTGCCTCGTGGTTCTTCTTCTTCTTTGGCAACCTGCACTCAGAAGATTTGTGACCCAGCTTGTCACAGTTGAAGCACTTCCCTTGGAATTTTGGCTTCTTAGAGACTCCTCCCTTTGGACCCAGTTTGGATCCTTTTCCAGGCTTGTTCTTCTTTGGTTTAGAACTTTGCCTATGCTCAACTACATTGATCTTTGCTTCAGGCGCATTGACATCTTTCTTGTCGTACTTCTTGTGATCTTCTTCAATACGAAGCTTGAGAATCAGATCTTCGATCTTCATCTCCTTTCGCTTGTGTTTGAGATAGTTCTTAAATCCTTCCATGAAGGAGGAAGCTTCTCAATGATTGCAGCCACCTGGAAGGTTTCACTCGGGGTCATCCCTTCGGCATGTATCTCATGCAGAATCACCTGTAGTTCTTGGACTTGACTCATAACTGTCTTGGAGTCCCCCATCTTGTAATCAAGAAACCGGCCCACTACAAACTTCTTCGAACCAGCGTCCTCAGTTTTGTATTTCCGGTCTAATGACTCCCACAGTTCTTTGGCTGTTTTCTTTGAAGAATAGACGCTATATAGCGAATCTGACAGCCCGTTCATTATGTAATTGCGACACAGGAAATCCGAGTGGTTCCATGCATCAATAGCATTCCATATCTGAACATCTCGCTCTTCACCACTATTAGGTTTAGGAGCATCTTCAGTCAAGAACCTGCCAAGGTTCAGCGTGGTTAGATAAAACAACATCTTTTGCTACCACCGCTTAAAGTTCGGTCCACTGAACTTATCAGGTTTCTCCATATGATTCATCGGTAATGGTACCGAATTCATATAGGGATTTGCCATAGGAACATTCCCTTGACTCATATATTGGCTCATCACCGGATCAGGCATGTTTCTCACAAAGGAGTTGATGGCCGGAGTCGCTGAGGCCACAGTAGGCAACGCTACAGGCACCTCGCCCACAAGCACAGAGTTCACAGCCGAAGCACCCACAGTTGGATTTGCGTTCGGAGTCTCTATTGGAACGTTCGAGTTCACATTAGAGGTATTCGCCATAATATCTGAAACAAGAATAAGATTGTTTTTAGAGTGACGAATATAATATCGCTGATTCAATCAAACGATAAAGCAATGAATCAAACAAATTCTAGATTTATAAGAGAAATCACAGTGAATCAAACGATTCGAGATTTCCAAACTGTGAATCAAACGATTTGAGATTTCGAAACAAAAAATACAACGAATCACAACGATTCCAGTTTTCAACCACAATCAGTGTCTATACTTGTAGACCTGATTTGCCAAAACGAAATCAGTGCCTAAGATTAGACCCGATTAGCCAAAACGAAATCAGTGCCTAAGATTAGACCCGATTTCCGAATATTAAACCAGTCAATGGTTTGAAATTAGTGTCTGAAACCAGACCTAATTTCCACAGTTATTTCAAGTTTATAAAACGAATTAAATGGTGACGTTTTATAAAACAGAGTTTAATCCGAGTTATCACAAATCAAACAGAGGTTCAGAAACCAGAAGGTTTGAATAGAAGAAAAGAATGTTTGAAAATCGTCTTAAGATTGTTGTTATTACTTCATAAAACACAATCTGGGTTGAACCTGCAGCAAGATAATGTAGATAGACCAGAAAAGAAAAAACACGTTAGAAATCAAAGGAACCGAGGCCCGTGTTTCACACGGTGTCCTTAAGACGATTTCGCCGTATATTACACTGTATGTGTTAGCGATCGTCTCCCAGGATACAACGGTTCGACAGTGGAGCAAACCACTTTCAGCGAACTCAAATATTCGGGATCAAACTCACCAAAGAACTGAAGAAGGAGAAGGCTGCTGCTACTGTATAATTCGGGATGAAAATAATGAGCAGACTACCTAGGGTTTTATAGATGATAATGAACCACTAGGGTTTCGGGATTAATGTGGAATTTACTTGGTTAATACGTTTTGATTTTAATAAGGAAATCCAATTAATTAGATAATAATTTCCGTTTAAAAGGATTTATTTCTAATTAAAACCGATTCTTTATTCTTAGTGATCAAGTAAGAAATCAGAATCCAATCAATTAATTCTTTCCTTATCAAAAAACGTTGACTTAGGGAAGTGGCAAAAAGTCAACTGGACTCTCACGGTCCAATCGGAGCGGCATTCGTGCAGGTTGCGCCCACACACGAGTCATGCATTCGAAGGTTCGAGGTCCATGATTTGCACCCCCCCCCTGCGCGCGCGAGAGAGAGCCTCTATGCCACACATTGTTGATACCTCATATCACACTCTCACTTATATACTACACATAAGTGACTTCCCTAAGCAATGTGGGATTCACTTTGATCCCTACACAATGGGTTCACTTTGAGACTCAATTTCTCATTCACCCATTAACCATTTTGTGAATTTGGGTACACCATTTCGAAGCTCTCACGGAGGAGAATTCGAATCCACTTTAATCTTCCATTTCCATAGAATTAATCATACCCAAAAAAATTGCTCTCAAACCATGAGTTAGTCACAAAATTTCCAACATAGTGAACTCGTGCATGATCCAGGCACCATCATGTTGTGACTTGTGAGGAGTCTTGATTCTCATAATGGAACCGTTTCTTGAAGCCCACCACATAACCACAACAATTTTGTCACCACTGTTTTCTCCTGCCCAAATACCGCAACCCACCCTTTTGTTTATTCTCGAACCCGTCATGAAACCTTCTTCAACCGAGTGAAGAGATGAAAAGCCTCATCGTCTTCCAAGTCGTCTCCTCAGTACAACTCCCAAATTTTGCATGGCTTACAACCATACATATCACATTCCATCACCAAAACTTTCTCCACATCGTAAAAACCAATAAACTCCTTTTTCTTTTTCATTTTTCTAAATACCAAACTCCCTATCGGTTGGATGGAATTTGAGACATAAAATTGAAGGTTCAACATCGAAGTTGAAAATGACAATATGATTAAGGTTTTTTATTTTATTATTATTATTTTGTTTATAGTTGTTTATCATTAGTAATATGATGTTAAAAGAAAAAACATTTTGTAAAATATAAAATGGTAATATTGGAAATAAGTTATCTTTTTAAGGATAATCTTGAAAGGAAATATTTTAAATGCAATATAGTGATTTAAAATTAAATGAAAAGTTAAGATTTTTTACTTTTTATTTTCGGTTGTTTTTAGGTATTTTAAAGATGTTTGAATATTTAAAAATGGTCGGGCTATATCAAATTAAATTTATAACTTAATTTTTTGACTTCAACATCTCAATCAAGTCAAAAAATTAAGTCAGGAATTTAAGTTGGTTTAGCTTGATTTAAAAAGAAAAACAACTTAATAAGTTCAATTCAAACCGATATAAGGGGTCGTTTTTTTTTTTTTTTTTTTTTTGGTCTGAAGACCGAACAGTCCTAAATTTTATTGAAGACCGAACAGTCCTAAATTTTACTGAAAACCGAATAGAGACTGAATCCTAAAACTGAATGTTATGTTTATTTTATTTTATTTTATTTTATTTTATATATATATCACATCTGAATATAGTATCAACTTATTTGTTTTTTTAAAGATAAAATAGTTTGAAAACATGTAATTTAACATTTATACCCTTGTTACTATTAATTATTATGTATTTTCATTCTATATGATACAAACAACTAAATAAAAATAATTTAACAAATCCTAAACCTTTTTTTTTTTTTTTATGTAATATTGATAATATATTATTCATGATTAAGATATGATAAATAATGATTTAGAAATAGTTTTGATTTTACAAAAATAAAAATATAATTTTTTTTTTGAAACAAAATGAAAAATAGTTTTTTTAAAAAAAAAAAAAAATTGTTTATCATAAGTAATAGGTTAAAATAAAGAAATAACTATAAAATTATAATAAAAGTGGAAATATGTTATCTTTGGGAGGATAGTTTTAGAAGAAAATATATAAAATGCAATACAGTGATTAGGAATTAAGTTAAAAGTCACAATTTTTACTTTTTATTTTAAGATTATTTTTATTTTTATTTTTATTTGGTATTTTTAAGTTATTTGACCACCTAAAAAAACAAACAAAGCAATTTAGTAATTTCAATTAAGACCCATTAAGTTTTAAGTGTAAAAAACAAACAACCCCTAAGGGTGTGTTTGGTAGGGAGGAAAGAAATTAGGAAGGATAAAAAGATTTGGAGGGATAGAAAACATGAGGAAAGGAAAGGAAAGGAAAATAATTTTCCCTTGAGCTATTTGGTAATCAGGAAGGAAAGAAAAGATCTTCTTTTTTTTTTTAATTTTTTTTTATCAATTTTACTATTTTACCCTTACATTATATTTTATATATTAAAAAAAATAGACAAATTTATAATTTTAAATCAACCCAAAAAGCCTTCCCTCTTTCCCTCCATTTTCCTTCCACTTTTGGGAGGATTAAAATTTGTGGGTCCCACCCAAAAAAATTTCCTCCCATTTTTCCCTTCCTTCCATTTTTCTTTTCATACTAAACACATATTTCCCCATTTTCTTCTCCCTTTTCCCTCCACCCTTTTCTTTCCTCTCCCTTTTCATGGTGTGTTTGGTAGGGAGGAAAGAAAATATGAAGGATAGAAAGATTTGGAGAGATAGAAATCATGAGAGAAATAAAAAGAAAATGATTTTCCTTTAAGCTATTTGGTAAACAAGAAGAAAAGGAGAGATCTTTCATTTCCTTTGTTTGGTATTGTTGAGGAAAAGACAAATGATGGAAAATCTTCTTTATCAATTTTACTATTTTACCCTTACATTATAGTTTATATATTGTATATTTTTATATTTGTTTTTTGTTTTTATTTTTGAAAAGTTTCTTTATAGGATGGAAAATCTTCTTTATATTTGATACAGTTAAAAATAAATAAATTATATTTAATAAATAAATATAATTCAAATAATATTGAATCCAACTTTTTTTTTTTTTTTACAAAATGACTTCAAAATTTTTATCCTATTATAAATATAAACTAATACATTATGCTTTACAAGTTATTTTTAAAAAATAAAAAAGGGCAAATTCATAATTTCAATTAAACCAAACACCATTCTCTCCTTTCTTTCCCTTTTTCTCCCACTTTTGTGAGGATTAAAATTGGTGGGTCCCACCCATAAATTTTCCCTCCCACTTTTCCCTTCCTTCCATTTTTCTCTCCATACCAAACACTTTCCCATTTTCTTCTCCCTTTGCCCTCCACCCCTTTTTTTCCTCTCCCTTCTCATCCATACCAAACACACCCTAAGTGTTAATGTACAAAAAACAAATGACCCTTTAATCGCACGCAAGTATTTGCCTTAGGTCATCTCCAAGGGCACACTAAGTTAGTGTAAAAACACTATATTAGTGTAAAATGTTGCTCCAATGCAACATTAAGGGGGGTGTATTCAATTAGGATTCATAAGGACATTTAAAGACATTTTTTAAGTGACAGATTTTCATGGATTTTTATGGATTTTTATGGACTTTTATAAATCCACATGGATTTTCATTGATTTGTTTAGACATCTATCTCAAACTTTCATGGATTTGTTTAGACATCTATCTCAGACCGCTATGGATTTGTTTAGACATCCATGGACTTTCATGGATTTGTTATCTCTGACTTTCATTATAAATAGAGAAGAGTGACGATATTTGCATCCCTTAAAAGCTGTATGTACACCCCTGTGGTAAATCCAATCAACTTTATTATTATTTAAAATTTTGTTATTGAATTTATTGTTTTCAAAAAAAAAAAAAAAAAAAAATCTAACTCTTATTAAATACATAAATTACATCAGGATGAGATGGGGTTAAAGCTAATTTTATTTTAAAGTGGTATATTAAAATAATAAAAGAAGATAAAAAATACAAATAAAAATAAAAATAAAGGTAAGTTAAATGCCCAGAACCTGTATAAAAGGCAAAACACAGACAAATAAAAAAAATTTTAAAAAAAATTCAACGTTTTTGCTTGTATGTGTTGCCACTTGCCAGTGTGTGTAACTCACAGGGAAAAAAAAAAAGAAGAGGGTGCCAGTCGTGGTGGTGGAATGTGGTTTATTGTATTTTTTTTTGGGTGTTGTTGGGCAAGATTGCAGTCGAAAAATCAGCAAGGGAAAATCATCGATCATGATTATTTGAGCAGAGAAGAAGTGAGAAGAAGCAACACGTTTTTGTTTAGAGAGAGAGAGAGAACAAAGTCTACCAAAATCTTTGGGAAGAAGGCCAACCATGTTATGACATTTGATATTTATATCTCTCACTATCAAGTCCACCAAAATCCACCAAAATCCATGACCTAAGAAAATCATTTAAAATCTAGTCCTAATTGAATACACCTTAATTCTTATAGACATTTTTAAAGTCTCAATTCAATACACTTGGATTTGGAAGGATTCTTTAAAAGTCCATATAAATCTGAATTGAATACCGATTAATATAGACTCTTTTAAAGTCTTTAAATGTCCGAATTGAATACACCAGGATTTATAATGTCTTTAAATGTTCTCAAGAATCCTAATTGAATACACCCCCCCTAAATTACAAATACCAAGATAATTTTTAATGTTGAAATTTAGTGGAGCACTATTCACTCCAACACTATTTTTTTTATTATTTCTTTTATTAAAATGTCAGATCAATTCTAAATTGTTTTATTACAATTCCTAATCTAACCTTCCCACACTTATTTATAATAATATTTATTTTAAAAATTATACCGTTGGAAAGATCTCATCTAGATCTTTAAAATGACACCAATATTAATACATATATTTAAATTATTATTTTTTACTTATTAATTATGTATTTAATTAATGGTAAATTTTTATATTAACTTAATTTAGTGCAATTAAAGAAATGACAAAATACTTCAAAAAAAAAAATACATGATAAAATTCTTAAAAAAAAGTACATGACAAAATACTTTAAAAAAAAAAAATATGTGAGAAAAATAAACATTAAAATAAAGCAAATAACAACATAACTTAACAATAAAAAAACTCAATAACAATAACTTTAATGAACCATTTAGAAATCCGAAAGATTATCTCTACTTCCCCCTATAACCACGAAAATACTGACCAAAGCCATTAGATGATCCACTTCCTCTTTGAAATTGTTGTTTATGAGCTCTTTTTTCATAAATTCTCATTTGTTCACCTCGAATAGCAACACATAGATTTGGATTGTTTATGTGAACAAAATTAGTTAAAATAATTAAGGTGAAAATAGTTGGATAAATAAGTTGAATAATATTATGGTGAACAATTTGGGGTAAAATTATGATGGTAATTATTATTATTATTATTTTTAATATTATGCAATTAATTATTTAAGAATAACATTTTTTTTGTCGAAAAAATTTATCAATTTTGTTTTAAGTTAATAGAAATTAATTAGTATTGTATAAATTAATTAGTATTGTATCAATTTTGTTTAAGTTAATAGAAATTAATTAGTATTGTTTAAGTTAATAAAGTTTTATTGAGAGAATATTCTTGTAAAGATGTTTTTTTACACTAAATTAGTGTTGGATGTATTGGAGTGCGAAAAAATTTAGTGTAAAAATATTCCCACAAGATTCTCTTTTTACACTAATTTGGTGTAATTTTTAATGTTCTCCATTGGAAATGCCCTTAGACAATGAGAATGATTGTGATACACTTGTACAACCACTCTTAGCAAAGTGATTGTATACTTCTTCTTTAGTTTAGTGATAGGGGTTCAAGTCTCGTTTGTCCATTAAATCGTAAAGTGTAGAGAGACTCTTCCCTGATGTTGTATTCCGGACCGTGTTTATACCGGTTGATCTCGTTGGATTCCAGTGTAAGATTTTTTTAAAAATAAAATAAAATTGTGATACACTTGTCATCTAAAAAGAGCGAGTATGCTATGGTCTCCCGATCCAAGCGAGTGTGCTATGACATTGGTACATACCCCTAGGCCCTAGCAGTTACCAAAACCTGTTTTTGCACTTTCCAATTGTGAAGTATAACATAAGTACCAACTTCCAAGTTGTAATGTTCTCTCTTCTTTACTACTTTAACTAGTTTTAACTTTTAGCCGTCCACAAAAAGGTGTTATAATTATTCTTCTTCTTCGTGCTCCCCCACCAATCGCAAAAGCCATACCAGTTTCCAGCTTTTAACTTGTGGGTATGTCCACTCTCTCTATTTTTAACTCCATAGGTTTTCTCCAACTTTCTTCTCTGTTTGATTGTTTTTTTAGCTTTCTGGATCTATCCAGTTTTTTATTGTTTGTTTAATATGATAGTATTCTGCTGTGAACTTGACCACCCATGACTGAGTTTTTTTTTTTTTTTTTCTGGGTTTATTTCTATTGGAAACAAGAAAAGTTGTAGCGGTTTTCACTGTGAATTTTTAAATAAATTTGAACTCTATGCTGTTTTTGAACTCTTGCATGATACAGTTCAAGCATTATTCCGCTTGCTGAATTGATTTCCTGTGTGGGGTTATTGTTTTGTAGTTTTGATGTGATGCTTCTAATTATATGTATAATTCTTGTTTTGCCCATCTGCAGCTCACTAGGAACAGAAATATTTTTCAATTGGGTTTTTGGGCTAAGCTTTTGCATTTATTTATATAATCTTTTGGCATCCCTTGAATTTATAGCTGATAAATAGTACAATCTTCAATTCATTAAACTTGGCATGCTTAGATATATTAGAACTATAACATAAAGGTAATAAAAACCGAATCCTGAGTTGATTTATGCATATAGTGCATAGCTACAATATTGCAATGGCTCAACGTTAAAGGAAATCTCAATGTATGGTCAGTATTCTTGATGCCTCATGGTTTGTTTCCTCAGCTTGAGCGAATAAAAAATAATCGTTAGAGTTGATTTGCTGACCATAACCGTTAGAGTTCAAAATCTGTACTCTTGCTAATTTGTAATTGAAGTGCTGATATCCCCTTTTATGGTAGCTTTTTAGTTGCAGACCTTGATGTTGTCTCCTGAATGCGCTGCACACTCTCTAATTGTCTCTCTGTCGGTAACATCCTGAGAGTTGATGCTGATTGAATCATGCAGCTATATCATCACCCATTCTCTTTAGACAGCCAAAAGGTGAGACTCGCTTTAGAAGAGAAAGGCATCGATTACACATCATACCATATGAATCCTCTAACAGGGAAGAACATGGACTCCTCATTCTTTAGGATGAATCCGAGCGCAAGACTCCCTGTTTTCCAGAATGGTGGTCACATCATTTTCAACACTATTGAGATAATCCTGTATGTCTAACCTCTGCTTTCTTATTCTGTTACTTGAAATTTTGGCCTGTGATATTAGAAGCATATATTACAGTTTTTGAAATTGCTATCGAATATGTTTTCTTTAGAGAGATGAGATGATTTTAAAGTGGTTGAAATCTCCAGGTATATAGAACGGATAGCAATGGTCTCATCGGGTGCTGATGGCATGACCATTAGTAGCAGAGAGGTAGTTGAGTGGATGCATAAGATACAAGAGTGGAACCCCAAATTTTTCACTCTCTCCCATGTCCCCGCGAAGTACTGCTTGTATATATCCAAATTCATAAGGCGGGTGGTGATTGCTCGGATGGCTGAATCTCCTGATCTTGCAGGTGCATACCATCTTAAGCTAAAAGAGGCACATGAGACAGAAGAAAAGTTGAAAAGCCCAGATGTTGTGAAAAGAAGCAAAGAACATCTAATTAGACTTCTCGATGAAGTTGAAACACAGCTCAAGGAAACAGCATATTTAGCAGGGGAAGAGTTTTCCCTGGCAGATGTTATGTTCATTCCAGTACTGGCTCGTTTAGTCCTCTTGGATTTGGGAGACGAGTACATAAGTTGTCGGCCCAAAATTGCCGCGTACTGGAATTTGGTGCAGCAGAGGCCTAGCTATAAAAAGGTGATCGGAAAGCATTTTAATGGCTGGAGAAAGCACAAAACACTAATAAAAACGTGGTGCTTTGTTCGTATCAGAAGCATGCTACGGAAATATTGATGAAGAGAGTTCACAGATTATGCTGTAAATCGGAGATGTTAATAAAAGGGGAGGAAGAAGTTAATTGTATGTTTTGATTTACTCATTCTCTCTTTCCAATTTTGTAAATTTTATTTGCATTGGTTGGTTAGAAATTGTCACACGTGAAATCTAGATTGAAGTTGATAATTATGGTGTAATTTGATCGTCAGCTTTTGTTTGTATTTCATGATAGTTGTTGGAGATCTCTATTAACTTAAACATTCCCATTTCACTATGAATAACTATTACCTACATGAAAATCATAACCTTTTTTCATTTTTTCTCTTCTTTTTTTGTGTGCAAAGGCAGTTCCCACATCACTGGGAGATAAAACCCGATGTGGAGTTAATTGAAAATGGTAGCCTGAAATCTTGTTATCAAGGAAAATTGAGATCCTGGTATTTCAGATAGAATAGTCAGTCAATTCGCTACATCAAAGTAATCATTTTCTAGATTCAGCAAATCAATGAAAATTATCATGTGCGAGGATCTCACGTGTTTTTTCTTGTGAGAATTGGTTATACAACATTGTGTAATATCCCACAACATTGTACAATCGAATCCCGCACAACAAAACGTACATGGTTCCCGCACCTGATCAATTTTCATATATGTGTGTGTATGAACATCACATTGTACAGTTCCTAAAACATTCATCAGCTTTTTTGATTTCTATATGATAAAACTTACACAATAACAAGAATAATGCCTACCTCTTCGAGGTTTGTACAGATGGATCAATATTCATAACGTCACATTGACAAATTTGAGCATCCTTTTCCTCTCAGCTGTAATATTAGGAGGACTTGAATCTGAAATTGAATAGAATTTTCATTGAAAAAAAAAAAAAAAAAAAAGTCGACAAGAAAGAATTGAGAATACATAAATGTATGGAAGAAAATCCAGTCTCTTGAGAGTAACTCCTATAATTCAATTCAATGATGATTTTGTTGTGGCGGGCGCTGGTAAAAATTACTGCAAGGTTTATCCTCTCTAAAGTCAATGTCTTGAGAACAATATGAACTTCTAAGCTCATTTCTTTTCCAAAGCCAGGGGGGTCCCTTGTTAAATTTCTGCTGTCTGAAGAACCTTTTACCCAAATCATTCGAGGAACCCTTCATTCGTTTAAATGTTTGCTCGGTGTCTGCATCTGGAACACCCCCACCTGATTGATTAGCTCCAGTTGTGCTTGTATTGTTTTCTGGATGGCATATGGATAGACAATGGCTATCTTGTCGGCATTCTTCTACAGACCCATTAACCGTCTCATAGCTAACAGTAGAAGCAGGAGGTGTGTCTTTATTATCACAAGGAGATGGGGGCAACGGTGGAAATGGATGGAAAGGCATGGCTGGAGCAATAACCCAACTATCAACAGTTTCAGCCTGGGGTGAACCAAACTGCTCCAGAATATGCAATGGAATTCCATATGAGACAGGTAATCGGGAAATGAATTTTCCTTGTGGATACCCAATAGCAACTTCAAATGGACATTTCAAATGGGAAACATTTTGATGAGGATGATCAGTAGTTGATGAAGCATCAGATGAGCCGAGAGGTGGATGATTAAGGGGAGATGAAAAGCCAGGTGGAATATCGTCTTGTGCTATCTGTCCTCCATCTTCTGAGCTAATGGTTTCATCTTTGTTACAGTTATTGTAAACAGAGCTGGGGCAATTACTGTCCTCTCTGCGTACTTTATCTGTATGATCTACCTTGGAAAATGGGCCAGATTCATATTGCTGTAACAACCTCGATTCAATCTTCTGTTCCTTGTGATTAAGAGATCCAGAATCCAGGTTTGTCTCTGCTGGTTGATCCCATCGGCTTTTACGTTTGCGAGTTTTGGTGCCATTAGTCTGGGAACCTCCTGTGCATGGCGCAGAGCCAACCTCATTGGCAGTGCTATCCACTGAAGTTGTTGCAAATGGTGATTGCTTAACACAATCTATGGCTTCTGAAGGTCTTACACTTTGATCATGCCGGTTATTTTGTTGTGATATCGAAAACCTATTGCAGTTTACACCCCCCCTGTGAAAATCCATCCTACTATCATCCCTGTCCATGTAGCTAGATTTTCTGCAAGGTTTAGGAATCCATGTATCTCGAAAGTTGCGTGCAATTTGATGAACCTGGGCAGGCATTCAAACTGATTAGAACTCAAATCTTCACTTAGGAAATTGAATTTGGTTATCAATGTATCTTAACATACACAGCATGTACAACAAACGACTCATTACAGAAATTGAAAGATGATAACCTAAAAAAACTTCTATCCATTACAACAATAGGCAAGAATAAGGACTCCATTATATAAGAGAGTTTGAAACAAACCTGTCTGTCATCATGTTCTGTCAATGACAGTATTGACTCCCTTAAGCTGCACAAATCAAAACAAACTTCTCAGGTATACATATAGTAAATTGCATATACGAAAGTGCTGCATTAATAATCTTGTGAGTGGGATATGTTTTAAGGATTTTCAATGCATTCATGTAAGTTCGTAATGTTTTAGAACTAATTCCATAACTTCATAGTATTTTTTTTAGCTAATGCAATATCTCAGAAATAACAATTTAATTAATCATTAAGGAAATTAAACAGTTCCTTCTCTCGCTATTTCTTTTTTTGTGATTGACAATGATGTTATATAAGATTTTCTCCATCAACATATTACTACTAGATGCGTGCTAATAATTCTTGCAAAGACTTTAAAATGCCATTTATACTAGGCACATAGTTACAATAAAATCCTAGCCCTTGATTACATAGATGTTCCGGTCAACCTCAACCTTTTAAATTCAACAGCTGTCTCACAATTTCCTTTTTCTAAAAAAAATAATAGAGAAGAGTACTAACATAAGGCCAAAGACACGCAAGCTAATCAGCCAGTTAATTGACTAGCAATTCACTTGACTTACATTGCTGCTTAAATGCTCCTGCATCCTATAGGCATTCTCTGTCTAAATTATATCACCAGCAGATACTAATTTAACCGTTTTTGAGGCAGAAATTCGCTAAAAGATAAAATCAAGTTTTTAAGTGAACTCGTAGTAATAGTAATTCACTACCGCACAATAATGTCTGTAGGTGAAAAGAACTAATTCTCTGTCAATTTTGTTACAAATTATTATCTATCCTTCATCTGTTATTTCACTCAATTGATAAGCTATATATTCCAATCTCTGAAAACAAAACTTTTTTAATACCGTTATGCTGCAACCCATGCTATACATATGCACCAAAGAAACTTCACATAAGTTTTGGAAACAAAAGCGTCCTTAATTATTTCTTTATGTTTCTTGCAGGAAAATAGAGGAAAAAACAAGAATACAATGAAAAACGTTCACTGAATAAGGAAACCAGAATTTTTCTAACCTCACTATTCCAGGACGAGGAGGACCACCAATAATATGATCCTGTGTAAGAATCTTCCTTGATGCCAAATATTCTAAAACCTGCAGAAATGGTCAGTTAGCAGCATGCTACCGTCCTATCATATTGCTCAAAAAAGGATTCTCATATTGTATCTTTGAAGAGCCATTTATGAAAGTTCAGGATTCTTGTTTTTGGCTTGTAAGCCTTCTTTGGTTCCCTATGTGGTTTTTGTCAGCCTAGGTGGACTTTTTGTTCATTATTGTATAGGGTTGTGTTGCTACATCCTATGTCTTTGTATAGGGATCTTTTGTGATATTTCTATTTTTGCAATATATTTTTAGTTTCCTAGCAGAAAAAAAAAAAAAAAAAAAAAAAACTATAAACCAAAAACACCTGACTTCCAGGAGCCATATTTAAATAAATCCAATCCAAAGACAGTTTAAATTCTACTACCCAAGTCCATTGCCACGACAAACACTTAAGATTAGCTTCAGATCAACCTCTTGGCTCTGTCCAACCCAATAAAAAAAATCAAACATTTATCTTTCATTTCTTGGTCTTTTTATCATGCAATAAATACCAACATGTGTGTGTGTGTCTGTTTTTCTACACAATTCATCTGCTATGATTTAAATAAAACTAATATCAATTGCACACCTTTAGAAGCTTCCGTAGAATGGGAATCTTTTTGAAGTCCCTTTTGTACTGTTTCATAATGTTGTGTAGCATCTGCAAACCTGAAAAGAAGAGCAATCATCAGATTTTTAAGAGAACAGGAGTAATTTAATTTATTCAACAAAAAACCAGGGTAAACCAAGTCACATCTTATGCAACTGCAGCAACGATACACTTACCATTTTTGTCAATTATATCTTTCAATACCATTCGGGATTTTGTTTTCAAAATAGCATCAAGGATCATTGACAAATCTCGATTGCTGCAAAATAAAATCAGCTGAAATCATTAAAATGAAACACTTCATATGTAAGAAAGACACTTATATAGAATAGCACCGTACAACAGTCTATATAAGACTAAATAACAAAATGAAAAAAAAAAAAAAAAAAAAAACTATAAATGACCTTTGAATTGCTTCGCCATTTCCACTATTACCGGAAGCAGCAGTCAGAAGCAGAAGCTTCAAATATCCTTTTGCAGCATCCTGTCAGCAAAAACCATGTCTTAAACAATAGACTAACATATATATAAAGAATTAATGATACAAAATATAAACACTTTGCAGAAAAATGAAGTCTGTAGTGAGACTGCATGCTTCATGAAATGGAAATTGTAACAGCCTTCAAAATAATCTTTGGAGCATAGGAAAATAGAAGATCTGCAAAAATAGCAGGCTGAATAACAGACTTTCAACTTATATTTGAGAAATGAATGCACATAGATCCCTTTGGAAAAGCCAAAATGGAACAAATGAAAAAGAAAAAAACAAAAAAAAAAAAAAAAACAAAAAAAAAAAAAACATAGAGCACATTTAGTGACAAAAAAGGGACACTACTGAGCTTTCTTTCGCCTATTATGAGACTAATAAGCCAATAACGATGTAATTCCAAGTTCCAACTCACCATATAAAAAGATATCAATTTAAAGAGACAAATGGATAACACCAAAGTTACTCACTTTTCGTTTAGTTAAGCCACCATCAGCATCTAGCAACTCATTTAGTTTCTCCTGAACTGCAACATTGGACAGTATTTATCATTAAAATAATCAAACTATAGAAGCATTCATTTGTCAACACAAGTAAAAGAAGATCTCTAACCTGCTTCAAAACGACCATTAGAAGAACCTTCCATCGATTTTTTGGGTTTGATAGGCAAATGCTGAGATTTGTTGGCCATCATCTTAACTTTGTTTCCATTTGGAGGACTAGTAGTAACCTTTCCTTTCTTAACAGAACTGGATGAATGAGAGGTTTTAATACGAGGAAGGGATCTTGAAAAACCTCGCTTGTCTTCAAATGTATCAGACTTGGACTTCATAGACATGAGAGTTGGAGAAGAATATCCCACCTCTTGGATTACAGATGAAATTTTGTTTACAATTTTCTCTTCCATAGAAGAACTTGGCTGAACAGCAGATACGGGTCTGCTTGTTTCATCTTCTGCTGGTTGGGAAATATCGACTGCTTGAACTCCCTTTGAATTCTCAATTTCTGGTAAACTCTGTAACTGGAAAGCAGCAGAAGCAGATTGATCGATACCGTCATCAATTTCTGTGGCAGTCTCAAACTGTCCAATAGCTCTAGTGGAATTATCCATACTATCTATATCATTTACTATAGTCTCAGCGATTTTAGTTCTGGCACCATAAGAGGAACATGTTTTAGATATTATATTGTCTAAGCCATCTCCCGCTTCACCATCTTCAAGCATCACAGGTTCAGGATATTCATCATCTGAATCACCTTGATAAATTACTTCAGTATTTTGTGGATCCCCACCTATATAACCCCGACATTGAGGGGAACCACAATGACACTTTTTGGCAGCAGCCCCAAATACTCTTACGTAGTTGTAGTCAAATGTTAGCTCTTCACCCTGAAAAAGACAAATAAGCTTAAAAGACAAAAGATGATAAATATTCAAGGAAAATAACATTTAAATCCTCTCTACCATTAGTGGCAAGGAAAAAAGGTTTTTAGTGATATTGAGCTTTTTCACCTAATTCCAAAAGTTTAGCTTCACCAAAAATTGCCTGACTATCAAGAGATGCAATCAACTGCCCATTGTAATTTTTTTTTTCATTTTCTTTTTTTAAATGAGAACAGCCATATATGTAAATAAGTAGCGGGAACAAAGAAACCAACATAGAAAAAAAATAATAATAATAATGTAGGAAGTGAGCATACCTCCTTAATATCCCTTAATGCAAACAGTCCAATGCAAATTTCTCCATTCACCATCCACTGCTCCAAAATGACAACCATAAAAGTGAAATTTGTGAGAAATAAAACTCAACTAACTAAAGGCTTTCATATTCCTTGAGGTCAAGAGGAATATTTCAATGAAATGGGAAAGCCATGTTGACATAAAATAGTTCACAAAACAAATCACTTGGTTAAGGACAACATTTTGGTACTTCATATTAAAGAAAATGTTGACATCATAGAGAAGAATAACTAGTATTGAATATCTTTAACTAAAAAAGTTCTGAAAGTAGTAGCTACCGCAAAGTACACAAAACTTTATATTCATATATTATAAAAAATATTAACATCACAGATCCATATATTTCATTAATATACAAAAGTTTAAAACTATATGCATAAACTGCATAAATAGAGAATTGACTATTTGAAAAATACTTTAAAGCAAATCAAATCCATTGATTCCAATGGAGTGTAAAAGTCTGCTACAAAAACCCAGAGATTATTGTAATTTTATAGCCCGTTTCATCCAGTATTAAGTAATATTATATGAGAAATTATGTTAAGTATTTTACATGAAGCCTTAATCCTGCAAGTCAAGACAAACAAGTGCAGAAGGAAAACGCCAATGTCTTGGTCCATAATCCCCTCAACTGACAGTCTTATCAGCCTTATCAAAACAAAAATATAGTTAGAGTCCTTTTCTATCTTTCTTCCCTTTATTTTTCATTTTTTAAGGGCAAATTGCACAAACATTTCTGTCATTATAACTTATTATCTCAGGGATCAAAAACCTGGAAAAAAAATTAGTCCCTCCGAAAAATTATGAAAAGTAAAAACCAGTTTCCCCAATGCTAGAAATAGATCAAGATTATTTCAACCAGAACATTACAACAAAGTAATAATTTCATTTTAACATATGAACTACAAGATAATAAGAAGCCAACGGATGTTTACCTTTTCAGTACGGCAATTAGGATCACAACTATGGTTAATGAAACGGCCCAAATTTCCCTTGGCACATGCATCTATTACCTGAAAGTATATAAGAAACCAAAATGAAGCAATTATGGCTAAAAAATCAGACAACAAAAATGAAAATTCCTAATAGCATAAACCAACAAGGTTTTATTTGGAAATGGGGAATAACCATAAGGGTGAAGGGTTTCCAGTAGTATTTTATATATAAGAAGCATGCATAAATTCATGATAAGAATTTACAATAACAAAAGATTAATAGTCTGTTTTTTTTCTTCTGATAAGAAGAAGAAAAATTAATAAAAGAAAATAAGTGAACCAACAGTCAACTAAAGGGGGCTTACAACCCAAAAGAAGGAAAACAAATGACTTTACACAAACTCAAAAACTATCTATCCATGTACTATCTTAAGACTTTACAATAACCAGCAAAGAGTAGTACTTTTTTAAGTACACAAGTACGGGAGGCAAATAATAAAAGCTCTCAAAGAGGCAAATTTCAATTCAAGTTTACTGGTATTCTCACAAATGTAAATGATAATATCCTACTACTTTTTTTTCTTCTCTTTTAACAAAAACAAAAATTGTATTGAACAAAAAGGATAATATCCTACTAATACTATATGACAGGGTTGCAACTGTCATACATCACCTTGTATACATTAAATAGGTAAGGACATTTCAGAGAGTGGCATATTTAAGCCTCTAAGTAGCAATTGTTACAACATTCATGAAGAGATTTCTAACAGACTATGACAACGTTCATATCCAGCACAGAGAATCCAACATAATTTGTTTGAGGTCACCAATAAGATAAAATTTTAGCACTTGACACAATTCCAAAACTTTCAACAATATCACAAAAATGAAGGACCAAGGTTAAAAAACTACTCCAATAAAGATAAGAGATGCTCAGCAGCAGTTTTAAAATGATTTAATAACAATTAAAACAACCACATGCTGCTCATCCAACAACTGCTAATTAACCAAAATATAAAATTGTTTCTAATCGAAAGAACAAAAGTAAATAGTTATCAATGACAGATTTCAAACCTCGCTGCCATTTAATGTCATGAAGTAGAAATGCTTATGACCATTAGCCGCATACTTCTTTTGCCGTGCCTCATAACTGTGCATGTCAAGCACCTGAAGTGAACTACCAATTAGAGATCTTGGTAATAAAAACAATAGACAGATAAAAGATATTGCATCAACATAATTTGAAGGATCTATTTTACTTAATAATTGACATAGAATAACCACAATTACATTCTTAATAGCTAGCATCAACAATTCATCACTATTTAACCTCATAATGAGGTTCACCATTGACTTCAACAGAACAAAAGAGCATTTACCTCTCCAACATATTCTATAATAAAATGTCCAATGGATATATTCTCGAGTGAGTGAAGCCCAAAACCCTTCTTTCCACATGGAAGCCAATGCATATCGGCATACTTGCGCTTCTGGAACTGCAAACAGATTTTTGAAACTAAAAATAATGCTCTTGACTTGACACACAAAACTATATATGTTCAAAGATAAATAAAAAATTATTGCAAAAGATATATGGAGCACCTGTTGATTTGAGCATCGGTCACCGCAAGGACAGGTGCCGTTGACACATTCAATGTTTAGCATACGATTCAGGCATTCATCTCCACAGCCCAGCCGACCATCTAGAGGTGGTTTGCAGTGGCAAACCATTATCTGATGAAATGTAGAAAACAACTTAATCAAGAAGAAACAGACTAATCTAAATAGCAACAATTTAATCAACCTTTCACAAATAGCAGCTAATAATGAGACCAGTATAGTAAAAATATTATGGAAAGTCATAGTAGTTTGCCACATTGGAAAGAAATAGAAAGCTCGTAGCATGAAAGTAGAAAGTGGACTTGAATAGTAATAATAATAAAAAGATGCCCTAAATACAACTTTAATTATCAGGGCCCCAATCTATGCTGCAACACAAAATTATCATCGTATTAGATGCAAGTCTAGGTGGCATTCTAACATAAAAGAAAATTGTGTTTGAAACAGTTTGGCTGGGCTCTATCAACACGGAAAAAAAAGGCCAATAATACGAAAATCATATACTATTAACACATGAACATACGCCTCTACATCTAAATCGCATACAAGGTATACAATTTTATATATTGAGTTCAACATAGAAATAAAAGTACTAATTTAGCGGAAAAACGATCCTGACTTGGCATATTGACCCGATGTTACCATGTTGACCCCATGACAATCTTCTCTAATAGAAGGTACTCCATTTTGATTTATCTTCCTCTTTTCTGTTTTGGGATGTCCCATAACTGAACTTCACTTTGAACAATCAATGTGCATTTCTTAATGAGGAAACATAACATATTTTATTGCTGAAAGAGATTGCCAGTAAATTATTTTCTAGTTATGGTATGGTAGAAGATAATGTTTGAGTGCTGGAAAAGTCGAGCACATAATTCCAGAACTTTCATAAATTATCCTTTTCTATATTCATAATGACTAATGTCACAGCAAAATATTATGTCAATAGAGTATAATTATATAAATTGTTACTTTTTCGGAAGAATGCTTGAATGATGTCCCCTTAAAAGCTGGATTTTCATAAAAAGGCTAACAATTTAGGATGGAAGGACTATTCACTTTTTAAACTTTAAAGATGGACAACTTGAAATGAATTTATGCCACCTGAACTCCTGAAGTATGTGCACACTTGAGTAATAAACAGGTTTGATCCTTTACAATATGTAACACAGCCACACAGAAAAAATCATCACAATGATAAATGAAAAACAAGATGAGTCAACTCAGACCTCATCGATGGTTTGGGTTTTGCGGCTACGGTGAAGAAACACATTAGAATCGATACGCCTAAAAGCTGACCCAGGTACTGCTGCAACACATCAAAAAAAAAAAACCCACCAAAAAGAAGTGTCAAAACTCAAAATTCAGTAAAGAATATGCTTTCATTTCACAATCTAAGCTCATCCATATTTGAAGGACGGCTAAACTCTTTTTTCTGAACTACCATTACCAGAAAATACACTTACCAGCTATGCTCCTAAAATCTAGGTACTTCCCTGATCCATTATAATTTAAAAGACCATCAGAAACATCTTCTTCATAATCTGATAAGCCTAACTCCGCATTAATATCTGCATTTGTCTTCTCTTGAGAGGCTGAACAATCAGCATAAGCTTTATCCATGTTGTCCTTACAGACCCTTCATTAAGGAAAAAACAGCAGAAAATCCAATTGAAGATATTAGATAAAAGTTACAAAATGTGTGTATGTGTAGACAAGCAGAGATATATTTAGGAATGGCTTTATAAGAGAAGGTAAAAACATAAAATAAAATAAAGAAATATTAAAGTTTATCTTGTGTCGAAACTAATGTCAAAGATGATTGAAAATAACCAAAAGCCAAACAGAAGGACATGAGAGAAAACACTAAGATCCCCTCACCAATGCAATAAAGGAGAAAAGATACTAAAGACCTTGATGCAACTTTAGAGGAAAAATTAATTGTCCAAGGCTTCTACTAATACATATTTGGTAGGAAACACAAAAAAAATATTAATTAAGAAATAAACAATTACAAAAGATGTAGTTGAAACATCTCGAATGCACAAAAGCCATTATCAAAATTACAAGATAATAAGAGTTTTGAAATTGCAAATTTGGAGGATTCTAACAATTTCATTGCATTAAAGAGGCTTAACAAAGAAATTGTAATAATATGCCTAGAGAACTATTTGTACAAAATTCACCAAATGAGTAAAATAACCTATTCAACCCCACTTATCTGCTGTAATTTTAAGAACTGTTACGTCACAACTTTAACGACTAAACTGATTAAGTAACAGAGTAAAATAATAAGTATAAAATCCTGAAATTCCAAATATAACCCAGTCAGTACTAACATCCGTAACACCAAAATTCATAAAAACTAGCCTCATGCCAAGAAAAGCGTAAATCAGACATTCTCATTGCTAACAACCACATATGTAAAAGACGTTACATGGCCAAGTGGGTAGCTTTTCACACCCAAAATACCACATTGTTTGACAGACAAAAGGATACTTCACCTAATCAATCAAAATCCAACTAAGAAAATAGTTTTAAAAGAAAACATTTTAACAATGGCTAACAAGTTTCAAAAATTGACAAGCCAGTTCAAAGCCAAAATCTAATTAGGTTCAAAAATATAATTGACATAAACAGCATATCTTAAATAACAATAGAGAAACAATAATATGTACCATCTGCAATTTTCATCAATTGAATTGGCGAGTGCAACCGGTATACGCCGCCATTTACAACAGTCATCACACAGCACCCATGCATTTTCATTAGGACAATCCTGCTGAGTTACAGCACTGGATACAATGTCCACATTAGCTACATCAGCACACGCAATGCTGTCAAAACCATCACTTTTTCCAACATCATCCGCCATGTTACTTCCTACATCATCAGCTTACACAAACTAGTATCAAACATGTTTTCAATCCCTGAAACATGTATTTAGTGGCTAAAGGAAAAAAATAAGAACGGGAATATGTATAATTAAATAACAAAACAGATAACATGGTGCAGTCCAGATAAAGAAAAAAGGTTCAGAACAAATTATTTATACGTTCAATACCTATTTCTGGTTTACATTCTGTTTTGTCCTCGTCCTGATCACAAACAACCTTCTGCATTCTTTTGGTAATTGAAACGCCCTTCTCCAATTTGCTCTTATTAACGGACTTCTGCTGGTTTACCCCCGGTTTGTCAGTTTTCTTTCTCCTATTCTTCGCTGTGTCTGAGACTTTGAACTTTCCCTTTCTCATCCCATCAGATTTTGAACTTTTGGAAATTCGACATCCCTTGGATTTGATAGAACGAACCATTTCCTCTCTAAAAATTCCAAGTTCAGTCTCTGTCGATGAAGGCAATGGTTCCACAGAGACTTCCCCATTGCCTGATGAGATGCTTGAAGCATTTGCACCAAAGGATGCAACAAGCATCTCACCAGATCCAAAATTATCAACCATTTTCTGTCTGCCTTCACGTTTCTTTGATGGTTTTGCTTTCTTTTTGCTTGCTGACACAAGTGAACTTTCCTCCAGAATACGGTTATCTGCAAGGAGAAGGTCATCTTCCTTCTTCCCTCTCCTACTGCAGATAACATATCCAGTAGCAACACAAGCTTTTGGGGAAGCCGAAACAGTTTTATGCAATTCTTGTTGACTTCTTGCACCAACTTGGGCATCAGGAACTAAATTAATAACTTCTGAATCTGGTGAAGTTCCAGGATCCATATAACAGTTTTCAATTGCTCCTCCCAATATGTCATCCCCTTTATGGGCAGGGATCGAAAGATATTCATCAGTAACATCTACATCGGACTTGTTTGACATAACAGTGCCCTTCAAGTCCTTATTTGCAAGGTAAACATTAAAAACCGAGTCATCTGGATGTGTTTCTGCCACCTCTGTGTTCTTGATGAAACATTCACTCGGCCCCTCTTCCCTCGATTTACCTTCAACACTGTGAGCTAATTTTGGAAATTCCAAACTGTTTCTCTGGTATGACTCGGTCCTGTAACCACTAACAATAGCATCATCAGATCCTGTGGTGTCAACCACCTCAGGAACCGTAATGTTCAGACTTCCTTGACAAACTTCTTTCCCCACTTTAACTTTCAAACGGAGGCATCTAGTATAAGAATGAGATTTTCTACTAGAACCGAGTGAGTTTCCACTGGTCCGATTCTTTTTCTGCTTTCGACTTCCTTGACCACCCTTGGCTTTCCGTGATCTTTGATTCTGAGCTTGACTGCACCTATTCACATCACTCATATCAAAAAAATGAGTAATGTTGTCCAACAATCCCCAGATAGAAGCACGAGCTGGTTTAGAGAGACAGCTTCTCTTCCTTCTTGCAACCTTGAAGATGATATCAATATTACTTTGTGGCTCTTGCACTTTCACTGTGTTCCTGTAATTCTTTGCAGCCCTTTTTCTCTGAGTCTTGCGGCTCAATCTACTTCTTATGCTGCTCCTTTTAGAAAAGGATGGAACAGTGTCAGGATTTTCGGTTTTGGAAAAACAATCAACTGCAACATTATCTTGTTCTTCATGATCTGCCTGTTTGCCTCCATCAACAGCACTGATGGAAACCATGTCACCAAATACATCTTTCTGAAAGGGATCTGTCACATCCAACTTAGAAGAGTCATTCTCATCACTACCGAAGGGATGGCATGGCGGCAAGGAAACTGAATTCTTGACCGGACCTTCTTCTACAGGTAATACCTGTGTGCAAATTTCAACCTTTTTATCAGTTGTAACATCACTTTTCTCTTCCACGAACTCTGTAATACTCTCGGTAGAGGGTCTCTCAATAATCCTATTATCTCTTTGCTCATTCTGCTGGGGATAATTACTCAATGAATCCGACATATGTAAATTTTCCAAGGAGCTCTGGCAACTGTGCACAGACAATGCTAGGATGCGTGTATCAATGTCAATTCTTGTTTCCATAACTTTAATAATAGGTTGCACAGCGAGATGACAGACACTGTTATGCTCAGAAGGATCATTATGTATGTCACTTCTCATGAAATCCCCCTTACATGAACATTTTGAAGGGATTTCACCATCCCGTGAACATGATATCCTGTTGCACATATTAGCTTCTATAACTGCTGAAGCATCATCTTTCCCCTCCACAGCATGAGGACTGATGCTCTCAGTGATCTGCTCATTTACTCGCGCACAATTACTTGAAAACCCAGTTGATGATACTGATTCTACAGGCAATTCAATCTTTGTCCCAACTAAAACATCACTTTTATCTCCAACAAAACCTTCCGAAGAACCATTCATCAGTGTGGATTCTAAGCAAATGTCACAGTCCTGTAAAGAAAATATTGGTTTGCATATATCCTTCTCTGTTCCAACAAAAACATTACTTTTATCTTCCATAACTTCTTCCACCCCAGATAATGTATAAATTTTCTCTTCTAAAACTCCTTCATCCCAGAGAGACAACCAACTATCTTATCATCCTTGCAGTCATGCTGTAAAACAAAATTTCTAGACGAACCAGTCTCAAAATTTGATCCCAACGACATTCTGCAGCCCTCGGATGAGAATGTCTGGTTGCCAGCACCCACCTGCACCATAGGTAAAACATCTGTTTTCTCTTCCACAACCTCTACAATTCCCTCAACAGAGGAAGCATCAACTTCCTTATCCATTTGCTCATCTTGCAAATCATGATTTCTCGGTGAACTACCCCTAGGCAGTTCTCCCAAAAGCATTTCACAGCCGTTCAATGATTTCCCAGACCCCTTCTCACCTTGAAACCCTCTACTATCCAAGCACAAACCATCAATTTTCACACTACAAACATCAACTTCACTTTGACTCTCAGTCAAACAAACCCCACACTCATCACCAGCATTTTTTTCTGAAACCAAAGCAGCCAAATTTTCACAATTACTCGCCAATAGATCTCTGTTACCAACAACTGACTCTGTAACATCATTGGAGCTTATGTCCTGAGAAAAATCCAAACACCTATCTGGTGAATTACAAACACTGATTGCAAACTGGTTTTCATTCAAAAAAACCCCACTCACCCCACATTCATCATCCAACACTTTCTCCAAACCCAAACAAACCACATTTGCATAGTCACCCAGCAAATGATCTCTATTACCAATGGCAGTTGTCCTAACATCATCAGAACTCAAATAACAAGTTTTATCATCATTAGAAAAATAGGGACACCCATCCGACAAATTAATGTCATTAACACTATCACCGATCATATCAGAACGAGTCCTAAAACCAGAACAATGCTCAGAAACCGGTTCTTCTTCACAAACTTCCCCACAGAAAGGCTGCTCAATAACAGAATCACGCAATGGCTCATCAAATGTAGTCAAATTCTCACCCGAACCCATCCCAGTTCTTACAATTTCTTTCCAAATTAACACATATTCATTACTCAAAACTCGATTATATCTGTCAGTATCAAACTAACATAACATCAACACAATGCAAGCCCTAACCACCGCCACAAATTAAAACCCTAACTTGCTGTTGTATTGAGTCGTCTTCGTTGAAAAAAATCAAAACAATAGAATAAGTACCTGCGTTAGAAGGTATAAACGCAGAGGTAAAAACCCTAGAATCCCGTTCTCTGAAAAAGTTGAAACGCCAACATCAGAAATTTATGCAAGCCAATGCAGATAGATAGACAAGAGCGAGTAAATAAAAATATACAAAATATATGTAATACTACTTACAAACATATAATAATAAAACAAATTGAACAAAGAAGGGATTATCAGAGAAGCGAAACCATGAAATACCTGTTTAGAGGAGATATCAGGCCGTTGAAGAACGAAGACAGTTTTTTTTTTTTTTTATAATATATGTATATGTTTTTTAATTTTAATTTCCTGAATAGTGATTTTTCAATTTCATATATATATATTTTTTATTTTATGTTTTGGGGAGAGAGAGAGAGAGAGGGAATTGCTTGCAAGTGTTGTCAACAAAAAGGTTATGAATAGGGAAGGCCCCAAATCCAACCGAGAGAAGGTTTTATCAATTTATAAAGGGGAAATTTCATTTAGCTCCCTAACTTTTGCAATTTATCATTTGTTTATTTATCGTTTTATTTTTAAATCGCATGGTCCTTGAGATTTCATATATACTTAACTAAAATAACAATTTTACTCTCTAATCTTAAAAAAAATTACATATGATGAAAATAGTTTAAATTACTTAAAATAAATTATTAAATCAAATAAATATAAAACATATTAAAAAATTGAAATACATCAAAACTTGATCCAAAATTTTAAGTTGAAGTACATTAAATTGGTTGAGGAATATTTAATTCTAGATCATTATCGAGCAATGGAGATTCCATTGTTAGTGGAGATCCAA
This sequence comes from Acer saccharum, assembly GCA_030490815.1. Classification (NCBI taxonomy): domain Eukaryota; kingdom Viridiplantae; phylum Streptophyta; class Magnoliopsida; order Sapindales; family Sapindaceae; genus Acer; species Acer saccharum. Next base: position 28,077,243 of record CM059872.1, read on the forward strand.
TGATTGATGAAAATCTCCATTGTCAATGGATATGTCACTAGATCTCCTTTCATCGATGAAGATTAAGTGGTAGATCCTTATCAAGTAAGGGAGAGACTCCATTGTCAGTGGAGATCCATTTTTTTTAACCTATATACAATTTTAATATTTTAATTAAATATTTACTTTCTATGTTGATGAGTATCGTATTCTTAAAATTTTGTGTTTAAATAAAAGAATGAGAATTGCTAAATTCAGTCGCTGACAATCATTGGATTCCTTAAGTGACACATTGTGTTTTACATTCCCAAAATCTCTTGTCATTTAAGTCAATGAGAATACCATTTTTGTCCCCTTTTTTATTTTCGTTATTACAAAATTATAACTATTTATAGTATTTAAATTATTGTTTTGTCCTTCCTTATCAAGAGGTCCCGAATATGTTTCTTATTGTTCTCTTTCTATAATCGATAACTTCAAGCTTTTAAACAAAGGATTCTATGTTTTTTTTTTTCCAATTTTTCTACAATTTGTTTTTACAAATTTTTATTTAACTAGGGAGATGAAGGGAACTTTGGGTGTTTAATGAAATTTCAAGGACTTTAAGGTGATTTTTTTTCCTTTCATGGTGATTGGCTTTCAGAGCTTAGAAGAAGGCAATTATTATTATATGGTAAAGGCTTCTTCTCTTTTTTTTTTTCAATGAGTTGCATTTGAACTCCCTCGAATTTATTATCTTTTTGGGGTAATTTGAGAAAAAAAAAAAAAAAAAATCAATTGCAAACTCTCTCCTACGTATGCAAGTTAAGAAGAGAAATTAGAGAGAATACTATAATAGAATAAAAACTTTGAAGTACATCAAAAGACTAAAGGAAGAAATTGACTTCTTTTTGGTGAAGGCAAACCTTATATGTATACAAAAGGTAGATGTTAATAAAATGTCAACTTTGTAATTATGAGTAATAAATGGTATTTAATTATGTCAAATAGGCTATAAGCTAGGAAGCACGGATACTCCATTTGGTGGAGGTAACTCGTATCGAACTCATATCCAGTTCAGATACTTCTCGGATACTCCAGGATACGTATCCAATACGCCAAATGGCGTATCCGTTGATTTTTTTCACAAGTTAGACTAGAGGATATTTGGGAGATACTTGAGGGATACTTGGAGGATATTTATGGGATACCTGGAGGATACGTTTGGAGCAATATTATAATTATTTTAGTATAAAACGGGGTCAACTTATAATTTCAAAATTTTAGGAGTCCAAAATGAAATTGTAAGGAAATTTTGGATTTGATTCCATTGACATGGAGAATACCAGGATACTTGAGATTGCAAACATTTCTCTTGATAAACTAGAGTTAGAGGCGAATTATTTATATCCTTTAACAATATGAATGATGATACTGAAGTTAATTAGGAATTTAAAATATGTTTTATGATTTTTTTTATGTATTATTTGGATTTTGTAATATGTTATGACTTATGTGACGTATGTTTTATTTGGATTTTGTAATATGTTTGACTTATGTGACATGTTTTATTTGGATTATAAATATGTTTTTATTTTGAATAAATTATCAAATATGTTGTCATATATTATTATTATTTTTTAAATATAAATATATATTATTTTAATTGATGTATCCTGCCGTATCCGTATCCGTATCCTAATTTTTAAAGATTTACCGTATCCCTGTATCGTGCCGTATCCGTATCCCGTACCCGTATCCGTATCCGTATCCGTATCCCGTACTCGTATCCGTATCCGTATCCGTATCCGTATCCGTATCCGTATCCGTATCCGTATCCGTATCCGTATCCGTATCCCGTACTCGTATCCGTATCCGTATCCCGTATCCGTATCCGTATCCCGTATCCCGTACCCGTATCCGTATCCCGTACCCGTACCCGTATCCGTATCCGTATCCGTATCCCGTACCCGTATCCGTATCCGTATCCGTATCCGTATCCGTATCCGTGCTACATAGGTTGCAAGCTTGCAACTCTTAAATTTCCAAACATATATTGGAATGAAAGATTTCATTCCTCTCGTGCAATAATAATAAGGGGAATGCTATCTACATTTCCCATTTGTCTTTCCCATTTACCTTTCCCATATTTATAAGGGGTAAAGACGTAAACAAACTTTGCAGCAAAAAGTGAGAGCTTTTTATTAAATAAAAAAGTGTATACGTGTTAAGCAATGAGTGGGAAAGGTAAATGTGAAAGGTAGATAGCATTCCCCTAATAATAATAGTGAGTGCACTAAGGACAGTTGACGATTGTCCCTTTTTTTTTTTTTTTTTTTTTGATAATACAAACTAACGAAACAGAAAGACAACCCCAGTAGCTGGAGCCTATATAGGCAAATCCAACTGGACAGCTTTCCTGACACAAGGAGGAAATTCCTTCATCTAGAAAAGGTCATCATCTTTCGTAACGGCAAACTTGGCCAACCCGTGAGCAACATCGTTCACTACTCTAGGGACATGCCTAACAGAGATAACACTAAGACTTGAGATGAGAGTAGCAATCTCAGATAAAAGAATGCCACTAGCTGAATCGATATGGCTACCCTTGTTAATTCTATTAACCGCAACCGCCGCATCCGACTCAATCATACAAGGGGCCAGACCACAATCTCTACTGAAGACCAGGCCTTTGTAAATAGCCATAATCTCAGCCATATTCGCATCCAGACACACAGCCATACTAAGAGAACATGAAGCTAAAACAAACCCCGTGTGATCTCGGATCACGATTCCTAGTCCAATCTTACCACCCAAATCATCCAAGGCAGCATCACAATTAATCTTGTAGGAATTCTAGTCCGGAGGCCTCCAAGAGTTCCGGCCAATACCAACCATTGTCCCTAACACAACTCTAAAAGAGTAATATTAGATATTTCACATTTGTATCTCACACTGATCTCAATCCATAATGTGGTAATTTGAATCACGTGACATGTGTATAAGAGATTTTTTATTTTTTTTTAAGGGAAAATTGCACAAACTTACCCTAACGTTTCCTATTATAGCATAATATTCAACTAATGTCTTTAATTGCACAAACAACCCCTCATATTAGTCAACTTTGGTTAAAGATAACCATTGACCATATTTTTTTTTGAAAACCCAAAATTGCCCCTGCACTTTATTACAAAAAAAATCTTAATTGCCCTTTGTTTAAAACATTATCTACTTTAAATTATTAGAATATAAAAAATAAACACTAAACATAATCCTTTTTAAATAAAAAAATTCAAAAATAATATATTAAAAACAAAACAATTTAAGAAAACGTTATTTTGAGAAAATACAATTTAATAATATATTAAAAACAAAACAAAAAAACGTTATTTTGAGAAAATATAATTTAAAATTATGCAAGTCCAATATGAATAGTGGTAATGTGTTACATATTTTTTATATATTTTTTTGTTTTTATTATATTATTTTTTATTTTATTTTTATTTAAAAAAGATTATGTTTAGTATTCTAAATACAAATATAAATAAGGGAGAATTGCATTTTAGTCCCTGTAGTTTTCCTTATTCTGCGTTTAGTCCACGGTTTTTTTTTTTTTGTAACTTTTAGTCCTTCTGTAACAGAATCCGTCAAAAGACAGATTCTGCCATGTCAGTCAGACTAAAAGACATTAATGCCCCTCTGACTATCTGATACTCATTGAATGACCGTTTTACCCTTAACTAAAAATTAAAAACAGATTTAATAATAATAATAATAATAATAATAATATATATATATATATATATATATATATATATATATAACAGATTAAAAAATAAATAAATAAATAAAACAAAACAAAACAAAAAAATTTTTAAAAAAATTCCATAAAAAATTCAACCCAAATTTCACCTTCTTTTTCAACCTTCTCCCTCTCTCTCCAGATTCATCATATCATCAAAGCCAAATCCAAAGTCATCATCATCAAGCCAAAATCAAATCCAAGCCAAACCCAAATCCACATCCAAGTAAAAAATTCAAGTAACAAACACAAGCACAAAGATATCAACAAATTCAAGTAAAATAAACTAAATAAACCAGATCGATAACAACCAAATAAATTCAAGTAAAATAACAAATGAAATGCACATTTTTTGTCCCTACACTGAAATTTCTTCCAATGCTTTCCCAAAACTAAAAAACAAAAACCCAAATACAACCAAATACCCATCTTCTTCTTCACGACATCTTCATCTTCTTCTCTATCTGTCGCCCACCTCCATCTTCATCTTCTTCACAGCACCAAAGACCCACCTCCATCTTCATCTTCTTCACGGCACCAAAGACCCATCTCCACCATCTTCTTCATGGCACCCCATCAACACCACCAACCAAATACCCATGACCACTCTTCTTTGCAATAAACAAAAACCCAAATACAAACCCCCAAACCACCGATTCACCAACATCCATGAAATCCAAATAAATTCGTCAACAACGACGGAGGCGACAACCGGTAGCGACGACGACGACCGGAGGCAGCTACGAAGACCGGAAGCACCGACGACAACCGGAAGCGCGAGGACGACGACGACGAGATCTCTCTTCTTCTTCTTCTTTCACGACTTCTGGGTGGTTGACAGTGGGTGGTTAATGGTGGTGGTGGTGGTGGTGAGAGATAGAGAATAAGATTGATGGGTTTGGATATGATGGTGAAAGATAGAGAATAAAATTAGGGATTTCTTTCTTGGCAAAGCCATGAACTTTGTTGGAAAACCTGGAAAGAGAGTTGAGAATGAGACTGATTGTTTCGATTGGCTTGGAAGAGGGTTTTGTTCTTCTGATGATGATTGTTGTGATTTGGAGATGGGTGGTTTGGGGATATGGGTGATCGTGAGAGAGCGTTTTTTTTTTAAAAAAAAAATTGTTTTTGTTTAAAGAGATCTGAATCCAGATCTCTTCAAAACTTTAAAAATAAAAAAAAATAAAAAAAAAAAAAAATTGAAAAAAAAAATTGAAAAAAAAAAAAGGTAATGAGAGGAGAGTTATTATTTAGAGACTGATTTTTTTTATTTATTTTAAATTTCTGTTATTTTAAAAATAAATATTTAGTAAAATTAAAATTTTAAATATTTAGTAAAATGACGTGTCATGATCTCCTCCACTCATTTATTTTTTTATTTAATATATTATTAATTATATATATCAAATTACCTTTATAACCTTCAGCCTTAATTACCCTTTCTGTCTCCACTGATGAATTTACCTATTTACCCTCGTTGACCCTCGTTGACTTGACGAAACCCTAACAGAATTGGACGGTAGGGACTGGAATTCATATTGTCAGAATACAGATGGATTGAAAGTTACAATACTAAAAAAACCGTGGACTAAACCTAGATTAAGGCAAACTACAGGGACTAAAATACGATTTTCCCTATAAATAAAATCATCAAGAGTTTGAAATAAAAATATAATCATTTGTCATAATAAAATACAGTAGCACCGAAAATTTGTTCAATGTTCATCTCTATAAGACAAAATAATTTGACTCAATATAAATTACGCATTATATTTTTATTCAAAAATAAAAAAAATAAATACTAAACATAATCCTTTTTAAATAAAAAAAAATTGTTTTAAATTTTAAAAATATGTAGCACATTACCACTATTCATATTGGACTTGCATAATTTTAAATTATATTTTCTCAAGATAATGTTTTTTTTATGTTTTTTTTAATATATTATTAAATTGTATTTTCTCAAAATAACGTTTTCTTAAAAAAAAATTTGTTTTTAATATATTATTTTTGAATTTTTTTGATTTAAAAAGGATTATGTTTAGTATTTATTTTTTATATTCTAATAATTTAAAGTAGATAATGTTTTAAATAAAGAGCAATTAAGATTTTTTTTGTAATAAAGTGCAAGGGTAATTTTGGGCTTTCAAAAAAAATAATGGTCAATGGTTATCTTTAACCGAAGTTGACTAATATGAGGGGTTGTTTGTGCAATTAAATGCATTAGTTGAATATTATGCCATAATGGGAAACGTTAAGGTAAGTTTGTGCAATTTTCCCTATATATATATATATATAAATGTTCAAATCAGTACTCACTGATACAACTTCATCAGTGCGTTGGATGTGGACCATTAGATTTACATACTTTGACTTAAAGTGTATACACTTGTCAAAATTTCTCCATAATTAGTGGTCCACATACATTGACACCGATATAGTTACATCAATGTATACTGATGTAAATGGTACCCCGTATATATATATATATATATAATAGAATAATTCAATAGTCAAGTCTAGTTCTAAATGGTTGGAATTCGTAGGGATCTGACAAAAAATTTCAAAAACAGACCTATTGAAAGATCTGACCTAAAATTTTAGGAGACCGGAGAAGGACCATATATATGAACATCCTATTCTGTTAATATGGATGGTAGACATTGTTCGATTTTTTATATTATTATTTCTCATGCTTAAAAATTTAAAATATAATTTATAGATTAATAAAAAAATCTATAATATTAACTGAAGTAGTACTGAAACCATGGTTTTATATAAAGTATTTCAAGTCTTTTTATATAACATTTTATTTATAAATACTTTTACAAAAATAGCTTCACATGAAAATTTATTTTATTTTATAAAAAAAAAAAAACATGTTTCAATAGAAAATTATGTTTTGTAAAAACGTTTTTTTTTTTTAACTATTACAATATTTCGGGATTGGAGGAGGGTGCATGACTCGAAACCCACAATCTCTTGGATCTAGGTGTGAGAAGCTTACCACCGAGACATTCGGGGATAGTAAAATTAAGCTGATAGTGAAATGCCCAATAATACTATTTAAACACTCTTATAAGTATTTTGAAAACAATCTATCAAGTATAAGTAAAAGCACTCCATGTTCATTTTTCACCCAAAAAAAAATAACACTCTATGTGTATTTATATATATATAAAAAATGCTTTTATCTATTTGTTTTAACATCATGTTTTTATCTATTTTAGTTAAATATTATAAATATATCAAAAAAAAAAAAAACTTATTACTAATTTTTAAAAGGAAATACTTTACTATTAAAAATACTTTAAACGTATCAAATACATAGGGTTAACTTTAATGACCGTGTGCATGTCTTGTTTAAAAAAAAAATAATAATAATTAATAATCGTGTCAGTTTATTAAAAAAAAAAAAAAAAAAAAACCGTATGGTTGTTGGATATGGCTTATATTCCAATGTTACCAAACATGATTGAACCAAAACGGAAACTTCATGGAGACGTGAGAAACGTTTGGAAGTAGGAGATTGTGTTTGAGGGAGACTTGAATACCAAAAGAAAACCTAAAGAATCGGATTCCGAAAGGAACCGCGATGTAGGCGCAGTGCATAGACAACGGTATGGATCGTGAACAATTCTAGTGAGTGCACGCAGTGTAGACCGCGGCGTAAGCAAAAGACGCAGATCACGGTATTCTGAGTGGTCATTTCTAGAGACTTTTTGTGGTACAGGCGCGGGTTACAAACCGCGGTAATGTCGTATTTTTGCATAGTTTGGGAAAGTTGTGTGGAAATAAGAAATGTTTTCTTTTGAAAGTTCTTGTGCTTATCAGAAAAGGAAAAAAGGTTTGTTTTCATGCGGAACAAGAAAGTCTTGCGCATAAAGGAAAAAAAACTTTATATGGAATATGAACTTCTTGTGCGTGGAGGAGTAGGACTTTGTGCGAAACAGAAAGTCTTATATGTAAAAGAAAGTAGTTTCTTTATATGTTTTAAACTCCCTGTAACTAATATAAATATATCCAAATAACTAGGTTATTGGGTGGAACAAAATAGCAAATATTAGAGAGATTTTAGGTGTAATTGGGTTTGGGGTGTTTTAGAGAGAGAATCTTGAGTGTGTGGTTGTAACAATTTACTTCATAGTGGAAGTTTCTCTTATCGTCCTGACAGCCGTGATTTTTCCTTGTTCTTGGGTTTGCACATAAAAACCCTTATGTTGTGTGTGTGTGATTTGATTTGTTTATTTCTTACATCTTATCTTTTTTTCTTTCGTTGATATTATTGTGTTTGTTTGTAGGCTATCCAGCTACACGGATTCCGCATAGTGTAGTAATTGGTATTATTGATAGATAAAATTTTATTTTGTTTTGTCATTTTTTAAGTAGGTGATGTGCAATTGTGCATACGCACAATCTATTTATTCATTTTATTTTGCGCCCAATTTCGCATAGGGAGAACACTCATCTGTCAATAATGTCATCACCAACCAACAATGATACTAAATGGAACTGCTCAATGATTTGATTAAAGTCATTAAACACATCCGGTTTGACTTTCTTAAACATATTATGGGTTTGACAATTATGATAAAGTTATTTTCATACACCGTTGTACGCGTTTAATTGCACCAGACATGTACAGTCCATCAATTCAAATCCTCACATATTCACATCACATGTTTGTATGAATAATTAATCACATCTTTTTTTTTTTTTCCTCCAAGGATATAACTCAGCTGGTAGATGACTGAGCTTGGGGTTTGGGTAAATGACTCCCAAGTCAACGGCTCGAATCTTACCAATATCAAAAAGCTTAAAAAAATAGATGGATAGATGGGGTTTACCACCGGACCAATCTCATCTCATCAATTAATCACCTCATTTAAAAAAAATTAAATAAATAATCACATAAATAATCACATAAAAGATCACTATAAATGATCTGAATGTTTATGGTAATCACATTATATAGAAGCTTTTCCTTTTGGTAGGTACATAATTCTAGAGCTTCTATGCTGGTACAAGTACAACAATAATAGTGAAATAAATGATCTTATTTAACATGTGATGGTCTAGTCTCACCAAATTCTCTTTTATAAGTAACGGGTTTTGCATTTATGTATTACCCTATAAAGTAGTGTAAATATGATTTGGATTATCATATTCCCTCTCATTCCTAATTCGATAAAAAAAAAAAAATCATCACGCAACAAGAACGGCCCGCAATACAACTCTCATTTTAGGGGAGATGTCTCTTCACATTTAACGGTTTAATGGGTAAATGTTATATTATATTTATAATACCAGAATTTAAACGGTGAAGCTTCATTTTGAAGTCTCTAACCACCGATGCCAGGAACCCTTAATACTTTTGATTAGATTTTTGTATGAATATTAAGAAAAATGAGATGTCTTACTTCACATAGTTTTTTGAATTTACCCAAGGTTAAATTGCACATACACCCTAACATTAGGCCTAATTACACACATGAGCAATTATTGCTCAAGATTGCACTAACATCTCTGGTGGTTAGGTGATCATAGTTTTGAAGTGGAATGACTAAAATAACCATGGTTACTTATTGATTTTTTATTTGTTTGTATGAAAATTAATAAATTAAAAAAATATATTTCATTCGTTTTCTTTTCCAAATTCTTTTACTTTTTTTTTTTTTTTCATTTTCTCACTCTCCAAACACCCAAATTTAATAATTTTTCCATCTCACCACTGTTTACACAAAACAACTTTCTTTAATAAAATTCCACAACAAAAACAACAAATCAATTAAAAAAAAACCGCAAATTAATTTCCAATAAAAAAAAACCGCAAATCTCATCTAATAATTCATGTCTTCTACTTCAATAATCAATTCCAAAAAAGAAATATGAACAAAATTAGCAGAATTGCTCTATTGATGGAGCGGGTCGATACATCAAAAATGGAGTAACAGTATTTGAAAAATCATAGAATTGGATCGGATTTTAGATTTCCATATAAAAATCCATCGATCTGCCAAAATATTTAAGGCCAAAATATTGAATTCTATATTTTTTAATTTATTAGATCATATCATATTTGAGGATGTGATTTGATCAAAATGGATCCAAAATTTGAAAATTCATGGAATTGGATCGGGTTTTAGATTTCTATATAAAAATCCACCAATTCCATCGATCCACCAAAATATTTAAGGTTTCAGTGTATTTAATTATATATTTGTTAATTCATGGACTAAATCCTAATTAAGTGATTAACAATTCAACCCCGAAATTTAGCTTGGGTATAATATAATTTTAAACATGCATTTAGTTATTATTGTTATATTGAACTTTTTGTATTTTATTTAATAAAACAATTTAAGGTGGATGTGATGAGGTTTGATTGGATAACCTATATTTTCTTTTAATCATTTATTTAATAACTCAAAAAAATACCAAATTATCATTTAACGGTCAGTGACCAACGATAGTCAACAGATCAGAGGGATTATTGATGTAAATATGAGATTTTTACTAGTCGATTTTAATGCAACTATGCGTATAATTAAGTTGAGTTAATACATGTGGTTGCCAAATATGGCCCATAAACCTAAACGTTTAAAGGCCCAGACCTTCAATTTTGTATTCTATCCAAGCCCATGTATAATGGGTCGACCCAAAGCCTTAATCAGTGGAAAGATTGGCTAATTGACTCAATCCAATTCAAGCCACCACTTACTGACATGGTAACCACCGGATTCAAATGAAGAGTGAATCTCTCCCTGAAATCCGCCCATTATCAAAACCAACAATGGTGAACGTTGGAAATACTTGGCCTATAAATAACCAGGTTCCATCACAGTAAAGCTCTCTGAAAACTGATACAAGAAAAAGCTTATAAAGGCGTATTGAAACTCTTAACTATATTTTTTCTCCGACGACCGGAATTCGATCCAAATCGTGATTGTAACTCACCGTCAGCCACTGCTCAGCCCAAGCACACCTAAGGCTAAGAAATCTAAACCCACCTTCATCATTCTATTCGTGTTTTTTCTATTCTAATTATATTTGCAGGTCTAACGAGGAAGGTATCCATCCTAGGTCAATAGGCATTGTCTTATAGGTTTAACGACGAAACGACATCGTTCGTCCTACAAGCTCAAACGAGTTGCCTTGGGCCTAACACAACCCGACCCGATTCACATAACACGTAGTTCGACCGCCTACAGTTTGGCGCCTACCGTGGGGCCCATTGCAACTTTACGAACTAATTAGTCAAATCACTTGAACGACCAGTCAACATGTCTGGAGATGGAAGTATCCCAACCGTCGAAGAGCAAATCGCTGCATTGACTGCTCAGATGACTGCAAATGCAGAGAAATTAGGGGCGCTCGAAGCGGAGAATGCAGCGATCCGAGCGACGAATGACGAATTGCAAGCCTTGGTCGATGGCGTAGCACCTAATTCAACGATGTTAGAATGTCCAGTCTTGGCTCCAAACGATGAGCATGTGGTCGATCGAACAGGTCTGATCGCATCAGGTAACCCCGTAAGATCAGACATGAACCTAGGCGACCAGTAGAATCAGCAAACGCCCCAAACGGCTCGAGTCAAAATCGATCTCAACAACATGCAAATCCGAAATGAAATGCTGAACGAGCAGGACCCGGAGATGGATTTACAGCCTGAAAACATCCAAAGGACGCTCGTGTCACTCCAGTCGACACCCGGATTAGTAAAACCCATATCTAATTTACCTTTGTCTGCTAATTTGGAATTCTCTTGCAGGTTTACAGAAATGGAAGCCCTTATTTAAAGAATTCCAGGAGTCCCAGCTCTAATAAAGAAAAGTACGGCTAACAGCTTCGCCGATTTGCCTTTCGTCGACGTGATCGCTCTCACCGAAATGCCTAGAAAATTCAACTTCCCATACATGAAGCAGTACGAAGGCACGACAGATCTAGACGACCACATATCATAGTACAAACAAAGGATGTTCACTACTGCGATTCCACGCGACTTAGAGAAGCATGCATGTGTAAAGCTTTCAGATTTAGCCTTAGCGGCCCAGCTTTACAATGGTATACACATTTATCTAACAATTCTATCAACTCTTTTGTGCAGCTAACAGATACATTCGTGGAGCAATTTGCGAGCAGTCGGAAACTAGAGAAACAGTTGGACGACCTGTATACCATAACGCAAAGACATGGCAAAAATTTGAGAACATATGTTGGACGCTTCAACAGAGAGAAAGTACAGATCCCACATTGCAATCAAACGACCGCCATTTACGCCTTTAGGAAATGCCTCAGGTTTGATTCTGACTTATATAAAGAACTCACTAAATATCCATGCAGGACAATGGAAGACGTACTGGCAAAAGCGTGGGCTCAAATCAAATTGGAGGAAGACGAAGCAAATTTCATTGGAAAAGTCAACAATTATGGAAATTGACGAAATGATTAAGTCGATAGAAGGTTGGACAACAGAAGGTTAGAACCATATCCAACAAACGACAAAAGGAATATTCAGTCGCGACACGAAGATTCTAGCGATAGAAGTTCCTACGGTCGTGGCAACCCAAAGTCGAACTGACCACATGTCGAAGCACCAGAATACAATCTCAACATCGAACCGGTCGACCTCGTAGTAGTGATGAAAGAAATGGGAAAAACAGTCAAATGGCCATGAAAAATAAATGCACTCCCAGAACATCGAGATGCAAGGCTTCGATGCGAGTTTCATAATGATCACAGCCATCGTACGAAAGATTGCGTTGCCCTCAAATATGAAGTCACCAAACTCCTAAAGCAAGGACATCTACGAGAATTCTTAACTGACAAGGGGAAACAAACTCTCGCCCGACGCGATGACCAGAAACAAGACAGTACGAACGACAATCCTCTAGAGCCACCCAGACAGGATAAAGTAATCAATTACATTGTAGGTGGATCTGAAGTCAGTGGCGTAAGCTACTTTGCGGTGAAGAGGCATACACGACAAGTGTCAAATGCGAAAATTCAACCAAATCGGGAACACCCTTCGAAAGTCGACGAGACTACCATCTTCAAGTCTATAGACAAATCAGATTTGTTTTCTCCTCACCATGATGCACTTGTTATTTCATTACACATTGCCAACTGCCTAACAAAACGCATTTTAATTGACAATGGCAGTTAATGTAATATTTTTTTTAACAGTGCCCTAAGGGAAATGCAAGTCGACGAATCCAAACTCAGTTGTCGAACGACCATGTTGATGGGTTTCAGTGGAGAACAAAAGAGTACCTTAGGTGAAATCGTACTACCAGTCTAAGTCGAAAGGGTAAACTTGTACATCAATTTCCTAGTGCTCGATTGTCAATCTCTATACAACGCGATCCTCGGTAAATCCTAGATACATGAACTGAAGGCAATCCCGTCGACATACCACCAAATGATAAAATTCCCAACTAAATGGGGAGTATGAGAAATCAAAGACGAACAAAGAGCAGCTAGAAAATGTTACCAAAACACCATGAAAAAGAAAAAGAAGAGTTATAGCAATTACAGGATTCTAAAGCCGAGTCGACTCAAAACAAGCCAAAAATGGAGGAACTCGACGAGGTGTCGATCGACCCTAATCAGCCAGACCATAAAGTTTTCATCGGATCCAGACTACCAAGTGATATCCGTGAGCAATTGATAAAATTTCTAAGGGAACGATGGAGCAGCTTTGCTTGGTCGCATTCAGACATGGTCGGTATCGACCTAGAGGTAATAGTTTATCGATTGTAGGTAGACCTAGATCACCAGCCAGTAAAACAGAAGCGAAGGAAATTCACTCCAGAAAGGAATAAAGTAATCAATGAAGAAATTCATAAGTTGTTCGACATTGGTTCGGTGAAGGAAGTGAAGTACCCTGACTGGCTGGCAAACGTCGTGGTAGTGAAAAAGAAAAACATGAAGTGGCGAGTTTGTATCGACTTCACAGATTTCAACAAAGCATGTTCCAAGGATTCATTCCCACTTACTCACATTGACATGTTGGTCGACGCCACAGCAGGACATGAACTACTAAGCTTCATGGATGCCTATTATGGTTATAACTAGATCCTAATGCATCCAGATGACCAGGAAAAGACAGCATTCGTCATAGAGCGAGGTATTTTTTGTTATAAAGTTATGCCTTTTGGTTTGAAAAATGTAGGTGCAACCTACCAACGGCTAGTTAACAAGATGTTTGCTAAAATGCTTGGTTCGACGATGGAGGTCTACATCAATGACATGCTGGTCAAATCCCTGATCGCTCAACAACACATCGAGCATTTGAGACAATCGTTCGACGTACTCGACCAATACGATATGAAACTCAACCTTACTAAATGCTCCTTTGGTGTGTCTTTAGGAAAATTTCTAGGCTACTTGGTCACCTAAAGAGGTGTCGAAGCCAACCCAGACCAAATTCAGTCGATAGAAGGAATCGAATCGCCCATATGCATCAAAGACGTGCACAAACTCACATGTCGTGTAACAGCCTTAAACAGATACATTTCAAAGTCATCCGAACGCTGCCACCCTTTTTTCAACACATTGAGAAAGAACAAGACATTCGAGTGGAACGACGACTGTGAAAAAGCCTTACAAGATTTGAAGATGTATTTGGCTTCACCTCCATTGCCGTCAAAGCCAAAAGACAACGAAACATTAATCATCTACCTAGTGGTATCCGACACTACCGTGAGTGCTGTACTGATTAGAGAAGAAGAGGGCACTCAACATTCAGTGTATTACGTAAGTAAAGCTCTACTCGACGCGGAAACCAGGTATTGTCGACTGGAAAAGCTAGCATTAGCTCTTGTCATAGCAGCACGAAAGATGCGACCATACTTCCAATGCCACTCCATTAAGGTATTAACTACATACCCCCTTAAAAATATTCTTCACAAACCAGAACTTTCAGGTCGACTAACGAAATAGGCTGTCAAGCTTAGTGACTACGACATCAGCTTCCACCCGCGAACAACAATGAAATCACAGGTATTAACTAACTTTATTGTGGACTTTACCCATTGTGAGAATGTGTAAGCCGAACAGCAACTAGTAGCCCTCACAGAAAATCCTTCAACGGAAAAATAGACTTTATCGGTCGACGGTTCCAGCAATATCAAAGGTAGCGGACTAGGTCTAGTACTCAAATCCCCATAGAGGGATACGTTGGAACAGTCGATCCATTACGAATTCCGTGCGACAAACAATGAAGTTGAATATGAAGCGACGATTGCCGAGCTCGACCTCGCTAAAAGCCTAGACATAAAAAACATTTAAGTATTAAGCGACTCACAACTAGTCGTTCGACAGATGAATGGATCCTATAAAGCAAATGACCAAAGAATGTTGGCATATTTGGCGAAAGCCAAGCAATTACAATCGACCTTCGATGAGTTTACTATCCAATAAATACTTAGATCCGAAAATGCTCGAGCAGATTCATTGGCAAGTATTGGGTCGACAACGACAAATGGTACGAAATCTATACCCGTTGTTCATCTTATGTCACTGACAATTCAAGATGCCAAAATACTTGCACCAGTCAATCATGGAATAAGTTGGACGGATTTAACTATCTTCAAGCCGACATCCTACCAGGAGATAGGTCCGAAGTAAGAAAGATCAAAGCAAAAGCTGTAAAGTTCTGTATTTTATACAGTAAACTATATAAAAAATCATTTACAGGACCTTACTTGAGATACGTAACCCCTCGAGAGGCATACGACGTCCTCAAAAGTCTTCAATATGAGGAATGCGGGAATCACTCTAGCGCTTGAAGTTTGTCGAACAGAGCCATCATAGCGAGATACTACTGGCCGACAATGCGGTCTGATTCCCAAAATCATGTGAAGTCTTGCGACAAATGTCAAAAATTTGCACCAGTGTTGCACCTCCCCCTATGTATGTTAAATTCAATTTCAGCCCCTTGACCTTTTATGAAATGGGGAATGGATATTGTAGGTAAACTTCCTGTAGTACCTGAATGTGTCGTATACATGCTAGTTTTAACAGACTACTTCACCAAATGGGTTGAAATCGGAGCATAATAACAAGTACGCGATATTGAGGTATGCGACTTCGTATGGAAAAACACAATTTGCAGGTTTGGAGTACCATGGGAGATAACGACCGACAATGGATCCCAATTTATTTCGTACGACTTCAAAAACTTCTATGACAAATATGGGATAAAGCTGAGCTTCTTAACACCACGTTATCCTCAAGCCAACGGACAAACAGAGTCGACCAATAAAACCATCAACAACACACTAAAGAAATGATTGGAGGCAGAGAAAAACGAATGGGCGGAAAAAACTCCCAGAGATATTGTGGTCGTATAAAACTACTCCACGTCGGTCGACTAGAGAAACTCTTTTCTCACTTGTCTATGGCTCCTATGCGGTAATCCCAATAGAGACACGACTTGCAACTGCTCATAGAGAAAACCCCAATAAGGAGCAAAACAATTTGGAGCTTGCTTTCGAGTTAGATCACTTAGACCAGCGTCAAGACAGCCCATCCCTGCGGATACAGTCGTACCAACAACAAGTTGCACAACATTATAACAAAAAAGTAAGGACCAGAGTATTCAAGATCAACGATTGGGTATTACGACAAGTCTTTCAAAATACTAGGGAAGATGGAGTGGAAAATCTGGGATCGACGTGGGAAGGCCCCTACTAAATAACAGATATAAAAGGGCGAGGAGCATACAAATTATGAGGATTCAACGGTCGGGAGTTACACAACAGTTGGAACGCTCTACATTTAAAATAGTACCATTTCTAAACTCATTTATTTTTTAATATTTTTTGTTATACTATTACTTGTTCATCTTTATCAACATTCAATACTAATGAGTCGACCCACAAGAAGCAATGATGAAAACTTTGTACAACTAAGTGCAAAACTGAGCTTACAAATAAAAAACTCACATCTTGATCTACGAAAGATGTCGACATCGACAAGCAATTATTAGCTATCATAGGTACGACACGACCTTATACAGTCAACGGATTACGAAATATCTGTCAAGATCTACTCTCAATATCCTCAATCGACATCGCAAACAGAGAGTGGGGGGAATAGCACTGGGGACAACTGTTGACCCATAAACGCATGTACATGATTTTATTATAAAAAGAAAGGTCATATTGACCATACACACATGCACACGATTTTATTATGTAAAGAAAGGTCGTATCGACCCATACACGCATGTACGCAATTTTATTATGTAAAGAAAGGTCGTATCGACCCATACATGCATGCACGTGATTTTATTATGTAAAGAAAGGTCGTATCATTAACGCATGCAAGCAATACTCAATATAAATGAAAAGGTCGCGTCGACCCAAAAAACACATGTACGCGATATTCATTATTAATATAAAGGTCGTATTGACCCAATTACGTTTGCGCACAAGTTTATAGGCTTGTCGCATGCGATTAAATTATACAAATTGTGTGAACCCCATTATTAGATGGTTGGGTCATTTTCACAATCATACTAAATCAAGTGAACTTATCATGCACATGAAGTCACTCATAAAACAAAAATAATGCAAGTATAAACATACATGATCAAAGCAGACATAAATAAAGGCCATTTCGACCAAATCATTCAGAATTACAAACAAATATATCAAGTCAACACGGGAAGATAGACAGTACACCTGTTCAACATAAAAACATGAAAGGATGAAAAAAGAAAAAGATCAAGTGGTGGTAGTGTCGTCGACTGACATGCCAACGTCTCTAACGTTGTCGCCGCCCTTGTCTCCCTACCCCCTGCGTCTACTTCTTCGTCAATAGCCTCGTCAATAGCTGGAGATCCCTCGTTTCTTATACGTTCCATCTCTTGGCAATTGTCGATCTCTGCTTGCATCTCCTTTGAATCCTATTTCACATGCTCCTCTGCTAGGAATTGCTTGAAAAGTTCTGCTCTTGCCTTACACATGGCTTCGGAGGTGATCGACAAGACTTGTTCTTTCAAATCAGCAATAATTTGCTCCTGTTCTGTAACCACTTCCTTCGACCTTGTCGACTCACCAAGGTGTCGATCCCTTTCCTCTTTCAGTCCCTTCACCTCCTTCTTCTCCTCAAAAGCTGAAGTTTTCTCCTCTAACTCCTTCACAGCTTTGTCAAGCTTGGCGTTGTTTGCTTTGTTTGTGTCATTAAGCTTGCAAAGTTTCGTGCATTTATCATTTACAACCTAGTACCTACCATGTAGATGCAATTGCGCCTGTAGAGCCTGCAAAATAAATGTCGTATCAATAATTACTCAAAAGTAGTCAAGGAAAATTTGAGAAATAAATTCACTTACCCGGAACGACGACAGAGTTGCCGCATCAAATACCTCCTCCATCTTCTTACCATTCAAGAACTCTTTATGGGTAGGAAGACGGAAGTCGTTTGACTTATGAAGAAATCCACCCGGCTCCTTAAACGACGATAAACCTGAAGGAAGAATCATGGTCGACGAGTCAGGGGTTGAAGTAGCAGCGACTAACTTCCTCTTTGGTTTTGAGTCGACATTCTCCCCGGCAATGACAACAGAATCCTTCCTTTTCCTCTTCTTTACTTGACTCGACATCGGAGAAGAAAGATTATCGTCTTCTTCTACTTCAATTACTTTTTCTATCGACTTCTCTGCTGCCTTTTTCTTTGTTGCTGCAGCCGCTCGCCTTTTACTTATGTCCTCCCTATAGCGTCTCAAAGCTTCAGCCGCATCAGGCATGTTGATCTTTGCGCTCGCTATCGTCGTCACTGTGAAACGACGTTCAATGTCAGTTATAGGCGATAGAAATTTCATATCACATTCAAGAATCTCAAGACTCCTCCTAATCCAAACATACGACACAAAATCCTTCACATGAGGATACGATGCTCGCAATCTTTTCAAGGACAACCATTACCATAAGCTACTAGGCCTAAGTTTACCTTCCGTAAGTAAATTTTTCCAACTTCTATTTTCTGTGTAGATAGCAAACACACTCTCAGTTTGTTTAGGGGCATCGTCGCATGACAACTTACTCTCCTTGCCCGTTATCTCCACATAAACAAGTAAAATCGTCAATATTCATTTAAACAATAAAAATGAAATTTCGGATCGACAATGTTAATCGACACTCACCATATCGGTGCCATACGCACCGATAGACAAACTGCGACTTCCCCCAAGGACCATCGATTAGAGGGCCTCTAGCAAAAAAGAAGTTATCCTTCCAATGACGGTCGTTTGTTGTAGTATCAGGTATAAGCTGATGGTCTTTAGACCTAGGTATCAGCATATAACGACCTTTATCAGTCACATGCTCCTTCAAATAATAGTTATGCAGGAGGACCCCATTCCAAACTTGATCCCATATCTCTCACGAAGAACAGTTAAACTCAAAAGTATCCTCCAGCTATTTTGCATCAATTGGCCTGGTGCAATGTCATAGTATAACAACGCACGTCGAGCTAAGGAAGGAACTAGGAATCTAAAACCTAGACGAAGGAAATACTCGTAAAAACACGTCCACCCGGGTATGTCCCAGTCATCTGTTCATGCTTCTTCGACGCGTGTAGCTCAACAGACTCCGGAATTCTATAAATCGTCCATAGACTATTCAGGTCATCATCCGTAATTACACTTGTAGGACTATCAGTCAAAATACCTAACGGTCGACCAGACGTAGATGGTTTTGCGACATTTGCATGTTCTGGGAGTTTGACCAACGCCGCAACGGCGCAGACGACGCACTGCTCTAATATACCAACTCTATTGATATTAGCATTTGATGGATCTACTACAGAAATCTGCCACTCAACGTTTCTAGCATTAGAGTTGACTTCCTCTTCGTCGCTTGAAGTCCAAGTGTAGCGTGGCTCTAAAATTGTATCGTCGTTCGACATGAGGTCTCCAAAAGCTGACAAATGCAAAAAATGCACAAGTCAAGCAAAAACTAAACGCTACAATCACAACCTAAGGTTTCTAGATCAAAATCTAGGGTTTTTTACAAAAAAAAAATCAAGACCTATAATATTCAACCTAGCCCTAAAAAGCTTTGCCTATCCAAGGTCGAGCGGTTTCTTGAATCTAAGTGCCTACTCTTGACGTAACGACATACAAGTAGACCAGAAGCAACACATCTTATGAACAATACCAATATGGCAATGAATCAAATGCGTCAAAAATGATTAAGAACACGTTGAAGATGGTAAAAACACACATTTCTTAGGAGAAGTATCAGAAACTTCTATTTATTTCCTATATAGAGTCATAAAAAATAAGTTTCATGCAAAAGTGAACGAAGAAAAAAGCAACTCTTTACTAATCTTGAAGAGATTTGAGTAGAAATCATGAAGAAATTCGTAGAAAACCAGCAATACTAGCACCTCACAAACGAAGGAATAGTTCACCAAAAGAAGAAAACAAAGAGAGAAGGAAGAGTTCAAGTCGTGCAAAAATGGTTCCAGCATATGGAACGGTTTATTTATAAACCTATTCTTTAACCCTAGTTGCCACGTGTCAATACCCCTTCGCTCTCGGTGTGTGGGTCCTTACCCACACAGTCACCAGAGAAGTTATGGTGTTCTTACATGTCTTAGTGTGCTGGTTATGTGCGGATCCTTACCAGCAAAGTGACCACCCAATGCACAGGTCCATACCTGCGGACAAGACTGGCGTAGTGTTCAGTTTCAGCCAAAATTTTCCAAAATGTCATAGTTTTATTTAGGGCTCTTATATATATATATGATGTTTTCTCTCTTGTTCGTTTTTAAGAGTTAAAAAATCACACCTTTGAAAAATAAAATGTTTCCCAAGAGAGAGAAACTCCAAAGAACTCACCTTTACTCAACCAGACACATTCTCATGAGCATCTAACATCATTCTAGCATTATCTAAGCATGGGTCTTCTTTGCTTCTTTGACTAGGTAATTTGAACATGCTCTAGAACTTCTTGTTTCATCTTTTGTTCATGTTTTCCTAGGTTTAGCATTTAGCTTGTGATTAACTACATGACTCTTTAATTAATGTTGTTTTTAACATGCTTGAGTCTTTGTTTGTTGGTTAAGATGTGTTGTTTGTTGATAGCTTGCATCTAGGATAATATTGCCCTTCTAGCTAAGTCTCTATGCCTTGCATTTAGACATTGTTGATTATGACCCATTGATTGCATTCCTTGATTGTATTTATTGTCCTTGCCATATTTTGTAACAACTTGTGTTGATTGGCTTTAGTTTTGTTAGGTTTATAGTTTGTGTTGGCATGTATTCCATATCAAAACGTGTTTATTTTGTAATGTTTAGTGGTCCATATGTTGAAGATTTAGGAAGACGAAGAAAGTCTTGGCCACAATTCATGCAAGATGCCAGCTTCAAAGAGATATGTGTTTCATTGATCATCAAAGGTAATATAAGACCTCATATCTCTTACAAGGCTAGGCGCACACACACACACACATGGCATCCTTGTGTGTTCCTTCATGGTTAAACATCATTTATATATCACTTTCACACACTTGATAATATATGCTCATGCATTCATACTATCTTGACAAACTTGCTTATTGCATGTTCAAGGACTATGTCTAGGAAATAGCATATGTGTGTGTCTTTGTGTTTGTATATTTTCATATTTTTGCATTTGGACTTGAATATGCTCTATTATGATTCCTTATTGAGTTCCGGTCGTTTCGGTTACTCATTCACTTAGTTTCGAGTCCAAACGATGTAGCTATGCTACTTTTCATTCTCATTCATTGAGTTGACTTCATCATCGTTTTCCGAGATGATTTCTCAACCATTTTTCAAAGTTGTGTAGTTTTCGTCCTGCGTGAGGGAGTCATGGTTCGTAATCCAAAAATGGATTCGAAATCGGAGTTTGGATGCCCAAGATACGGCTGAAGAATGTGAGGGAGCGCTTGAGAGGTAAGCGTGGCCAAAGGCCACATTGCCCAAGCCGTGTGGGAGCCGTGGGACCCACGGCTAGAGGACCTCTCTGGTCCCGTGTGGCCCACGTGCCCCCCACGGGCATGGGTGACGTGGCCACATCTGATTGGCCCAAAAAATCTCTCTCTCCCCCTTTTAAATTCCCTCCATTCCCTCCAATTCATTTTTAAGAAGAAAAAGTCTAGAATACCGTCAGAATTTTTCTCTCCAATTTTCTCACCTTCCAAACACCATAACTTCTTCATACGAAGTCAGAATTGAGTGATTCAAGTTGGAGATCGTTTGTAATTGAGTCATCTACCCTTTTCAAGTGGTTTGGTAGCTGTTTGATCAATATTTCTAGTGGTTCTACATAGAAATCCGAACCAGCTCGTGAATCCAAGGTATTGGTCTTATCTTTGGGATTTCTTCTTTTATAACCTTCAATTTGCTTGGGGTTTCTTCTTCTATATATACTTGTATGTTTGGTGAATGCTATTGAGAAAGATAGCTTCACAATTAATCCTAATCAAAATTCTATTTAGAGACGTTTGTGAACTAGTTTCCATGATTCTAGGTTTTTCACATGATTGTGAGTTGTATTGTGATTAGGTTGATATCTTAGGTTGTTTGTGACTTGATTGAATCAATTTTGTGATAAATGACCTTGAGATTTGTTTTGATCCTTTGATTGATGAAATCTAGGATTATAGTGTTTGTATGTGTTTTAGAGCTATCTAGGTTTTAATTGATTTATATCTTAAATTCTTGCTCTATATTTTTGGCTAGAATATTGATTGAATTGATCTCATATCTCTAGCATTTTATTATATGTTTATAGCATCTTGAACTTGTACTTCATGAATAAATTTTGTTCAAGTGTTGTATGTGTGAATGAGACTTTGAGCTTATGTGTTAGGTGTTTACACATGCTTTAGGTTTTATTCTTGTATTTTGCATTTAGACTTTTATTACTTGTGATATCACATGTTTAGGTCTATTGGTACCATGGAATGTACTGATCACATGTTCTATGTTGAATTGATTATTTGCATCATTTGCATTCACATGATCACACTAGGAAGTCCTTGTAAAAGGCATGAAGTCTTGGTTAGAGTCGGGATGACTCGGATAGCCAAGCAAGAAGACTTGTCTAGAGTCGGGAGGACTCGGATAGACAAGCAAGAAGTCATGGCTAGAGTCGGGAGAACTTGGATAGTCATGCATGGGAGGCTCCCTAGAGGCATGAGTGTCTTGGATAGGGAGTTGGCTATTATATTGGTAGGCCTAGGCGTATGGTTAGACATAGACTCCAAAAGAGCGGGGTACACGGGAGGTGTATGCACTCTTGAGGAATTTCTAATATTCCATCGATGTTGGTTTTGTGTGTTGTCCAATATATGGTGGTTCCGTATCATTGAGGGATTTCATACTTTCCAATATGGTTAGGTAGACTTAGACTCCACTAGGTTGGGTGAGCTAAATGAAACAAATATTGCACGGTGTGTATAAAACTATCTAGAGGGGGGATGGGGGGTGAATAGATTTTAAATGTATTACCCAATTTTTCGTGTGAAGTCAATATTACGAAATTACCCCTAACTAGATAAAGCAATAAATCAAGTATAAAATGCGGAAATTAAATAACACTTGATTTTTACGTGGAAACCCTCACGGGAGAAACCACAGGCTAATAAGTGAGTCACACCCGAACCTCGAATCCACTAAGTGATGAAAATTACAACATAATCCGGGAAGTAATCACACACCTACCTAATCCCTGTATGAGTGAACCTAGTTCGAATGCCTGCGATCTAAGCAACCTAATCCCGGATGCTACACACAAGACTTATGTTCTCAATGAAAAGATTAACACCCTAAGTGAATATATGAATATCCAAATGCAACATAGAGCAAGGGAAACCCTATATGCTTATCTAAGATGATGAATTAGCAATTTGAACAATTCTAGATATTAAAACTAAATGACATGTCAAATAGCTTAACTAATCAAGATTATACAAAAACCTAATTAGCTATCACAATACAACACTCAATCATGTCAAACACAACAATCTCTATTTTGAATATTAGATTTTAATCTAAGAACAAACAAATAATAAAACAGATGCCTTAATAAATAAAACACTAATTATAAATGATAATAGTGAAGAACATACCAAGGGAAGTGTGTTGACCAAGACCCATGCAAGTAAACATCCTAACTATGCTAGAAAATGCTTAGATGATATTTTGATGCATATGAAAATGGGTTTTGAGAGTTAAAGACAAGTTCTTGGGAGTTTCTCACTTGAAGATATTTGTCTCTCAAAATGTGTGGCTGCACCAAGAAAACATGAAGAAGAAAAAATATATATATATATATATATATAAATGAATCAGGTTTTGCAAAAAAAAAAAAAAAAAAAAAAAAAAAAAAAAAAAACAAGAGGTGCACGTTTTTAATGAATATATATATATATATTTAGTTTTACAAACAAAACCACCTGATATAACATATATATAGATATATTTATTAACACACAAAACGCACAGCATTTGGATCATTAAAAGTGAAAAGCCAATGAAAATGATCCAGTGTGGTGAGCTCACATGAGAGACACACAAGAGGACAAAAGATTTGTCAAAGTTAAGCACATGCAATCACAACAAAAAAGAGCTCGCAATAAAACAATATGCACACAATAAAAAGGCATTGAAAGAAATGAAAAGCAAATTGAATCAGGTATGTGCCGTGTGTAGGCCGTGGGTCAAACGCGGGCAGAGAAGGTAGATTGGCGTGGGGAGCCCGTGGGGACCACGCCACCCCTTGCTTGGTGTGGCTATCATGCCACACTAAGCCGGCTTCGGTCTCGAGCGTTCTTCAGTCCAGTTGACCTCGAACCTTGGAATTCAATTCCGTCTTCAGAAAATTAACTCGAACTCAATCATAAATATAGAAAATTATATAACTTTCCAATTTAAGCTCGGAATTGAAATCCGATTTCCAATAAAAACACGGAATGTCCCAAATGTTTCGGAAATCATCTGAAACATATAGAAAAGTCTCTGAATCGTTCAGAACTCATTTATGGACAAATCTACACATAAAATATAACAAAGAAGTGCAAGTGTGAAATGTCATGTGAAGAGAATGCACACAAATGCTAGTATGCTAAGTGTGTGTGTGCAATCTAAGTCTCTTCAAAGAAAACTAAGCACTAGAGATTATACCTTTGGCGTGCTTGTCCCTTGAGGTTTTGAAAGAGCCTTTGAGCTTGATCCTCAATCACCTAAACTACCCTTACACAATAAACCCCAACATATGGTTTGTCCATGAAATAATCCAATCAATAAACGGGAACCTTACAATCTCCCCCTTTGGCTATTTCGTGACAAAACCACCACTCACAATGATCCTCACAAACATAAATGAAGCTACGGGATAACAAAGATATTCTACATTACAAAGAGATATAAAAATGTAAACAACTTCAAGTCTTCAATCTCTTGTAGAACTATCAACCCTTCAAAACAAAATATTACACTTCCAAAGCAAGTGTATGTGAGATGATCAAGTGAAAATAAAACAAGCATTTGCATCTAAAATTTTAAAAATTTAAGCACAACATCATGCAATATATGTGAATGTAATGCTCCCCCTCAACAGGTTACTCCCCCTCAATGAATATTCTCCCCAACATGCACAATTGCTATTACAATTTGCAACTCCCCTTACCACATTCTACTCCCCCTTTTTGTCATGATATAGGCAAAGGAATAGTCCCCAACCGGGTCACTCTTAACAAAGAGAGATAGAAGCATGCAAGATATTTGCATAATCATATAAGTCACTTTATGCATCCCAATTAATTGAAGAGAAATAAGGAGATTTATTTGAAGAAAATGTGTGAATCAAAGATGCTTTGCATACAAGACATGTAGCATTCAAGTCCAAAATACAATGGTATTTGGTAAAGCAAATGACAAAGGTTTCTAATAAGAATTCAAACCAATTTCACCATTGTCATAGGAGAAGCAAGGATATAGTGATTTCATTGATTTTAATTTAAGAGCAACTGTATCCAACGTTATGAGCGAAACATGGCATGAGCGACTTTGCACCCTATTTGATTTTTCCGGGATTGATACCTGTATGATAGTAGCCATGTTCAACTAATAAAGAAAGAGAGACATTTGGATTTTAAAATCTTTTACAAGATCCTTTATTCATTTTGAGTCTCATAAGCTTTTTCACACAAGTTTTGCATTTATATTGCAATCATCAATTCATGCTTTTTCATTTGAGCATGTTATATGAATTTCGTGCTTTTTCATTTGACATTAGCATGTTATAAAAGAATCATCATGTCATGGAGATAACTATAGGTCATTCAAATCATACTTCCTATGTAGATCTCCTAGTCCAAAAATGCATGTTTGAACATAAATATGACATGGATTGTAAATAAGCAAGGTTCACACTTATTGAATTGAAAACATATATACATATGTGCAATCAAGCTTACTCAAGCAATTAGAAGAAGAAGCATAAGTTATTTCAAATTTTTTTACAAGTGGCAAGAATGCAAAATAGCTCTCTTTGCTTGAGTTCTCCATTGGGGTCAATCACAAACCACATCACTCCACAAGACATATCCCAATAGATCTACTAAGTGTTTTAAATCGTGTAGCATCTAAGGGTTTAGTAAATAAGTCCGCAAGTTGATCATTAGTACCTATATGTTCAAGTACTATGCATTTATTTTCAACAAGCTCTCTAATGAAATGATGGCGGATGTCAATATGCTTAGTTCTAGAATGTTGAACCGGATTCTTGGAAATATTAATGGCACTCATATTATCACAAAAGAGAGTGAGTGTACCTTGGTTGAATCCGTAGTCTACTAGCATTTGCTTCATCCATAGGAGTTGTGTACATCTACTCCCCACGGCTATGTACTCGGCCTCGGCCGTGGACAAGGAAATCGAGTTTTGCTTCTTGGGAAATCGAGTTTTGCTTCTTGGGAAATCAAGACACCGAGTTGTTGCCTAGAAAGAAGCAACCGCCCGATGTGCTCTTCCTATCATCGTAATTTCCTGCCCAATCTACATCACTAAAGCCTACAAGACTAGCATTAGTATCAAACGAGTACCAAATCCTATAGTTGGAAGTCCCATTCACATAGCGAATGATTCTTTTGACGGAAGAGAGATGGGACTCCTTAGGATCCGCTTGGTACCTAGCACACACACACACACCCACACTAAAAGATATATCGGGCCTACTTGCGGTCAAATAAAGCAAGCTACCTATCATGCCCCGATATAGAGTTTGTTCCACACTTTTTCCACTTGCATCCTTGCTAAGCTTCAAAGTGGTACTCATGGGTGTATCACAATGTTTGGCATTTTCTAGACCAAACTTCTTCACTAGGTTTTTGGCATATTTGGCTTGAGTAATGAAGATCCCATCATCTAATTGCCTAATTTGCAAACCTAGGAAGTAACTTAGCTCACCAACAAGACTCATCTCAAATTCATGAGACATAACATCAATAAATTGTTGGACCTTGGTGTTGTTGGTGGAGCCAAACATTATATCATCAACATAGATTTGAGCTATAAAGAGCTCATCCTTGTCTTTCTTGATGAATAGAGTCTTGTCAACACTACCTCTCGTGTAGTTATTGTCAACAAGAAATTGAGTGAGGCACTCATACCAAGCCCTCGGTGCTTGTTTTAACCCATATAGAGCCTTCTTGAGGCGATAGACATGGTTGGGGTGGTGTGCATCCACAAACCCCTTTGGTTGTTCAACAAACACTTCCTCTTGCAAGAAGCCATTGAGGAAGGCACTCTTGATGTCCATTTGGTGCAATTTGAACTTGTGCACACAAGAAATGGACAAGAGAAGCCTAATGGACTCTAAACGGGCAACGGGAGCAAAAGTCTCCTTAAAGTCAATACCCTCAATTTGAGAGTACGCTTGTGCTACAAGTCTAGCCTTGTTCCGCACTATGTTGCCATCCTCATCGGATTTGTTCCTATAAATCCACTTAGTGCCCATAACATGTGTGCTTTTAGGCTTAAGAACTAGAGTCCAAACCTCATTCCTTTCGAATTAATTTAGTTCTTCTTGCATGGCAAGAACCCAAAATTCATCATTCAAGGCTTCATCAACCTTTTTGGGTTTAATTTGAGAGGTGTAGCATGTAAAGCTAATGAGATTAGCAATTTGACGCCTAGTCCTTACACCCTCATTCACATCTCCAATAACATCCTCTTTGTTATGGAGTCTTCTAACCCATGGAGCGGGTTCATTAGAGTCCACAAGAGGAACTCTATCAAGAGGTTGAGTGGCCTCTTCATCAAAGTTGGACGTCTCAACATTAGGAGTCTTCACAACCTTCTCCAAAGGAGAGTCATCATTTAAAACTACCTCCTCCTCATAGTCATTAGACTTGAGCCTTGTATCATCAATGACAACATTAGATGATTCCATGACGGTTCGAGTCTTCAAGTTGAAAACTCTATAGGCTCTACTATTCAAGGCATAGCCAATAGATATACCATCATCACTCTTAGCATCACTCTTAGCATCAAACTTGTCAAGTTGATCACGGTCATTCAAAATATAGCATTTGCTTCCAAAGGTGTGGAAATAGCTAACATTTGGCTTCCTACCCTTCCATAACTCATAGGAGGTATTTCTAGATCCGGGCCTTAAGAAAACTCTATTTCCTATATAGCAAGTCGTATTGACGGCTTCAGCCCATAGGTTCCTAGGGACATTGTTGCTAAACAACATCACACAGGCCATCTCTTGAAGGACCCTATTCTTCCTCTCAACAACTCCATTTTGTTGAGGTGTCCTAGAAGCTGAAAACTCATGGGAGATGCCTAAGCTATTGCAATAGCTTTCAAAAGAGGCATTCTCAAATTCCCTCACATGGTCACTTATAATCCGTTTAATACTTTTAATGTTAGAATTCATTTCATTTTGTATTTTAGTACAAAGCATTTTAAACATCTCAAAAGTTTCAGATTTTTCTCTAAGAAAATATGTCCATGTAAATCTAGAGAAATCATCAACACAAACAAAAATGTATCTCTTTCCACCTAAACTCTCGGTTTGTATTGGACCCATGAGATCCATGTGGAGAAGCTCTAATGGCTCCTTGGTGGAGAGATACTTGCCATTTTTGTGCATGCTCTTAGTTTGTTTTCCTTGTTGGCAAGGTCCACAAACACCGTTGGCTTTCTTCCTAAGCTTAGGGAGGCCACGCACACAATTGAACTTTCCAAGGGTTCTTAAATCCCTAAAGTTCACGTGGCCAAGTCTTTCATGCCACAACTCCATTTGCTCATCCATGGACATATTGTTTGAGACTATTCTAGCTTCAAGACAATAGCAATTGTCGCTAAATCTCATACCTTTTAGCAAGGTTTGTCCATCGGCTTTAGGATAAAGCAATCATTTTTACTAAACATGACGGAATATCCTTCATCACTAAGATGAGAAATGCTTATCAAATTGGCTTTCAAGCCATCAACAAACAAAGCATTAGATAAGGAGGGTAATCCGGGAATGGAAATGGTTCCTTTCCCTACAACTTTCTTTTTGGATCCATCACCAAAAGTGACATATCCTCCTTCCTCTATAACAAGAGTCTCAAAGAAACTCTTGTTTCCCGTTATGTGCCTAGAGCACCCACTATCTAAATACCAAAAATTAGAAGAATTTGCTTTCAAGGCTATTTGAGCAACATGGCAAACATTTTTATTCTTTCTAATCCACCTAGAAACAATCTTAGTGGTCTT
Organism: Acer saccharum; assembly: GCA_030490815.1. Lineage (NCBI taxonomy): Eukaryota > Viridiplantae > Streptophyta > Magnoliopsida > Sapindales > Sapindaceae > Acer > Acer saccharum. The sequence continues at coordinate 28,106,761 of CM059872.1, forward strand.
TGGTACAAGGGCTTTAGTTATCCTAGGATCATGCACATCAATTTTATCATTCCTAGGAACATGCATCTTGGTTCTATTCTTTCTCTTTTTAATCATGCTACGTGTTCTACACATTTTAATATATTGAAAGCAATTTGGTCTAATATAACCATCAAATCCACAAAAATGACATGTAGGAATAAAATAAGGAATCATACCTTGTCCTTGAGCATGCATGTGAGCTTATCCATGTCTTTGTGGTTGAGTGGGTTCAATCCATTTTCGTTGTTAAACCGGTCTAGCTTGCTTCCTAGCTTGAAGTTGCATGATTGGTCTCTTTCCTTTGTGAGCTAATTATTGAAGAATGTTAACTTGAGGGACCCTAGAGGGTTGAGCTTGAGGTTGCCTTCTTGGCACCATCTTCACTTGTGCATTTGAACATTGTCCTAGTTCTAACTTCTTCCTAGGAATTTGCACCAAAAAAGTTTCTTTGGTCCCCAAACTTTTGACAAACACAGTCTTGTTAGTGGTTGAGATCTTCTTACCATCTTCATACCCAAGACCTCTCTTATCATATGGACTCTTTCCAACACCAAGTATATGGTCAAGCTTCTTGGTGCAAGAATCCATCCTAGCTAATGATTCTTTAGCTTCATCAAGCTCCCTCTTCAAACCTTCTTCATTCCTCTTAGATAAGACTAACTCCTCTCTTAGCTTATCTTCATTCGATTTGGATCTCACCACTTCTTCACTTAATTGATCTATATGAGATGAGAGCTCTAGGTTTTCTTCCTTCAATCTCATGATCTCTCTCTTGTTCTTTAACCTAGAATTCTCAAACTTGACCATGTAGTCTTTAAGATCCATCCTATCCACTTTTCATTAGTGGAGTGAGATGAATAGCCATCATCACTTGAGTCAATTTCCTCTTGACTCTCATTTTCTTCTTCACTAGAACCTTTGCTTTTATGGGAGGAGGCAAAGGCTATGAAGTTAGCCATGAGCTCTTTATCATCCGAAGACTCATCTCCCTTATTGGAGTCATCACTTCCACTCCATGTAGCGGCCATCACTTTCCCCTTTTTCTTGTTAACATGATTAGCACATTCGGGGGCAAAGTGGCCTACGCCACCACATAGCATCGAACCCCTTTCCTTTTGGTCTTCTCTTGCCTAGGCTCAAACTTCTTGAATGGAGTCTTTTTCTTGAAGTCTTGACCCTTGGATCCGAAACCTTTCTTCTCGAACTTGTAGAATTTCTTGAACCTTCTCATCAATAGAGCCATTTCTTCGTCTGAGTCATCATTCTCCTCCTTCTCAACTTTGGAGGCTTTCAAAGCAATTCCCTTTTGCTTTTTAGGAGGTGTGGAGGTAGGACCCTTCCTAGACTCATAAGCTAGAAGCCTCCCTATCACCTCACTTGGCTTCATATCCTTATATGCGCTATTCTCCTCTAAAGCCGTCACCTTTGATTCAAACCTATCGGGGAGAGATCTCATAATCGTTTGCTTGATTCTCTTATCCGAATACGGGTCACCAAGTTGATGACTTTGGTTGACTATGTCCATCAACTTGATCTCGAAGTCGTTGAAGCACTCATTCTCCTCCATCTTAAGCATCTCAAATTGAGTTTGGAGGACTTGAAGCTTAGAGTCCTTCACTACTTCGGTTCCCTCATGTGCAATCTCTAGGATGTCCCAAGCCTCTGATCGCGCTCCAAATGTTTACATTTAGCGCCCCGTTTACCTTGTTTTTGTAATCGTTTTCTAAGCATTCTATGTGTTTAATGTTGTAAATAAGTCTTTTCAGGTAAAATAGGCATTCAAGGGCATTTTTGTCCAAAGGAACGAAAAGAGGGCAAATTAGGAAGAAAACAGAAGAAAAACTAGTGGGCGAGTTCATGCACTCAGACCGGTGGGCACAAAGTCACCGCACGAAGCCGTCGGAAGGAGCATCTTGTCATTTGGCGAGTTCAGACACTTTAGCCGGCGGGCACAAAGTCGCCGCACGAAGCCGCCGTCAGCTCTAGCGGGTTCATGCATGAGCCACAGCAAGATAAGTCCCGCGGTGAAGGAAAAACAAGCCCGGTGGGTTTATCCAACGGGCATAAAGCCGCCGGTAACTCTGATGAGCTGCAAATGGTCAAAGCTCGCCCCAAAGTCAATGAAAGCTGCTCCTTTTTCCACCTATTGTCTTTGGAAGGCCTTCTCTCTCATGCATACACACTTGCATTCAACAAGCTACTCAAGGAATGCTCTCAACAATTATAAAAGATATAGACATTTACTTTTAGATATAGAAGTTAGAGAGAAGATAGAGAGAAGTAGATATTAAGTAGATATTTTGTTCTTAGCAATCAAGAGAGATAGTTATTTTCTTGGCCACTTTCTAGGTAGCCAAACATCATATGTTGGTTACTTAGAGTAATCACTTCAAGTTGCCATAGAAGAATTAGTTGCTTGGATTGTAAGGAGGATCATTTCCACTTCTCAAGCTTGTCAATTGGTGATGTTTCCTTTGTTTGTATATCTATGTAATTGTGATACTATGTGTAACTAATTCCTCTTGTTAGGGGATTAGAGGTAATTCTTATATTTCCTTTGTTATTTAACCAATCATATTGATATCATCCTCTCAAGTTATGCATATGTACTTTAATGCTTGCATGAGTGGTGGTTGCAACCACCTATCTTTTTATGGTGCAATAACTTGATGAAATTGTATGCGTGTGACCAATTATTGCATATTACTAGTGTAGCATCTATGTGTAGAGATTACTAACTTGTAATTCTCTACTAACAATTTGACTAATTTTCCTTTAATCACTCTCTAATCTTAGATTTCATTGTGATTAAGTAGAGAATTTAGTGCTTAATAATTCACATGAATAGATGCATGCTAGTAAATGAGGACTAAGCTAAATGAATGATTGATTAGAAACTAGGATTATACTTGAATGAATCTATTCCCTTAAAAACTTTTAATCTAGAATTTGAATCCAGTAGTTGTAATTGTTACTTAGCCAATCAATCCTAGCATAGTTAATTTGTTAATCATTAGTTAATTTAATCAACCTTGTTTTAGCGTAATTAGAGAATTGTAGAATTAAGTAAATTTAAGCGTCTTTATATGCCTTCCTCGTGGGAACGATACCCTTACTTGCTTACTACAATAGTTCAACGACTTGTGCACTTGCAATAGGGTCACCAGACTCGCGCGTCGCTTTAGTATAACCAGAGTAGATTAGGGTAAATTGTAGTGACATTTGTAGAACCGGTTCGGGCGTGTCAGCCTCCTTAGCTATCCTAGTATTTTGAATCAATTTATATTGATTTTCGTCCATTGCACATAGGATGGCATGCATCGCCTTCCTATTCCATTGTGATGCCTCAAACTCTTGCATGTTCCATTGCGCCTTAGGCTTGAGCACATCCTCTCCTCCACCCGTAGGAGTCATCATGGGTGATGTGTAGCCGTCTTCAACTGCCATCCAAGCCCGGTCATGGATTTGACATATGTACGACTCTATCTTGCCTTTCCAAGAGGCATAATGCAACCCGGTAAGAAGCGGAGGCCTTGTGCTAGATGCACCTTCGTTGCCACCACCATTTCCACCGTTTCCACTCATAATGTTTATGAATGAATGAAATGAATGCAAATGTATGAATGATCAAAAATCACACAAAATGCAAAACACACCAAAATAAGCAAGGATCACCTAATTATATCTAGGAACCCGCTCTGATACCAATTGAAACAAATATTGCACGGTGTGTATAAAACTATCTAGAGAGGGAGGGGGGGGGGGGGGGGGGGGGTGAATAGATTTTAAACGTATTACCCAATTTTTCGTGTGAAGTCAATATTACGAAATTACCCTAACTAGATAAAGCAATAAATCAAGTATAAAATGCGGAAATTAAATAACACTTGATTTTTACGTGGAAAACCTCACAGGAAAAACCACGGGCTAATAAGTGAGCCACACCCGAACCTCGAATCCACTAAGTGATGAAAATTACAACCTAATCCCGGAAGTAATCACACACCTACCTAATCCCAGTATGAGTGAACCTAGTTTGAATGCTTGCGATCTAAGCAACCTAATCCCGGATGCTACATGTAAGGTTGATAGTAGTGTTGATATCAATTCCATATCAAAACGTGTTTATTTTGTAATGTTTAGTGGTTAGTATATTGAAGAATTTTGAAGACGAAGGACGTCTCAACCACAATTCATTCAAGAAGCCGGCTTTTAAGAGATTCGTGCATTATTGGTCGACAAAGGTATTAAAGGACCTCTTATCTCTTACAAGGCTAGGCACACACACACACACATAGCATTCTTGTGTGTTCCTTCATGATTTAATTTCATTTACATATCACTTTCACACACTTGGCAAAATATACTCATGCATTCATATTATGTTGATAAACTTTGTGTTTTGTATTTTCTAGGACTATGTCCGGAAACTAGCATATGTGTGTGTCTTTGTGTTTGTATATTTTCGTATTTTTGTATTTGGACTTGAACATGCTCTATTATGATTCCTTATTGAGTTTCGATCGTTTCGGTTACTCATTCATGTAGTTTCGAGTCCAAACGATGTAGCTACGCTACTTTTCATTCTCATTCGTTGAGTTGACTTCATCGACGTTTTCTGAGATGATTTCTCAACCGTTTTTCAAAGTTGTGTAGTCGTAGTCGTGCGTAAGAGAGTCACGGTTCGTAATCTAAAAACAGATTTGAAATCGGAGTTCGGACGCCCAAGATACGGGCTGAAGAACTGACGGAGCGTGCGAGAGGACAGCCCAGGCTGTAAGGCCACTTGGGCTGGCCGTTGGTGAGGTCGTGGACCCCACGGCCTAGAGAGGCCTCTGTCCCCGTGTGGGCCACGCACCCCCCACGGCCAGGGGGTGACATGGCCTCACATGGTTGGTCAGTTTTGGCCTACTCTCTCCTCCTATTTCTTCCCTCTCTCTCTCCATTTGAAAAATTAAGAAGAAAAAGTTGTGTTTTCCCCGCAAGAAAATTCTCTCCAGTTTTTAGATTTTCAAAACACCATATCTTCCTCACCCGGAGTCGGATTTGAGTGATTCAAGTTGGAGAGTGTTCGTATTTGAGTCCTCTATCATCTCCAAGTGGTTTGGTGGCTGTTTGATCGTGATTTCTAGTGGTTCAACACTGATTTCCGAACCAGCTGTAGAATCCGAGGTAATGGACTTAACTTTGGGATTTCTTCCTTTTTGACCTTCCATTTGCTTGGGGTTTCTTCTTATATATCTATGTTTATGTTTGGTAAAAGCTATTGAGAAAGATAGCTTGATTATCATTCTAATTGAAAGTCAATTTGTGGACTAATGTTGACTAGATTATGATTCTAGGTTTTACATATGTTTGTGAGTTGTATTGTGATTAGAATGGCATCTTAGGTTGTTTGGAACTTAATTGAATTAATTTTGTGTTAAATGACCTTGAGATTTGATTTGATCCTTTGATTGAAGAAATATAGGATTTGTGTATTTGTTTGTGATTTAGAGAATCTAGGTTTTGATTGATGAAAATCTCAAATCCTTGCTCTATATTTTTGACTAGAATATTGATTGATTTTAATCTCATATATCTAGCATTTAATTGTATATTGATAGCATCTTGAATTTGTACTTCATGAATATATTTTGATTCAAGTGTTGTGTATGTAAATGAGACCTTGAGCTTATGTGTTTGGTGTTTCACATGCTTAGGTTTTTATTCGTGTATTTTGCATCTAGACTTGATTGCTTGTGATATCACATGTTTAGGTCTATTTGTGCCATAGAATGTATTGATCACATGTTCTATGTTGTATTGATTGTTTGCATCATTTGCATTCACATGATCACATTAGGAAGTCCTTGTAAAAGGCATGAAGTCTTGGTTAGAGTCGGGGTGACTCGGATAGCCAAGCAAGAAGTCTTGCCTAGAGTCGGGATGACTCGGATAGGTAAGCAAGGAGTCATGGCTAGAGTCGGGAGGACTCGGATAGTCATGCATGGGAGGCTCCCTAGAGGCAAGAGTGCCTTGGATAGGGAGTTGACTATTGTATTGGTAGGCCTTGGCGTATGGTTAGACATAGACTCCGATAGAGCGGGGTACACGGGAGGTGTATGCACTCTTGAGGAATTTCTAATCTACCATCGATGTTGATTGTGTGTGGTGTCCAATATATGGTGGTTTCGCATCATTGAGGGATTTCACACTTTCCAATAGGGTTGGGTAGGCTTAGACTTCACTAGGTTGGGTGAGCTAAAGATTGGTCACTTTGTGAATGCTCTATGTTTACTTTCCAATAATATAGTACCTAATGGTTGTAGTTCAACCCGTGGATGTTTCCTCCTTGGAGGTTTTACCACGTTAAAAAATCTCTTGTGTTAATTCTTCCTATCTCTTTCTCTTTTATTTTAATTGTATATTTTATTATCTTGATTCATAATATTCATATGTGGTGTATTGTGAGGCAAGACTTTGTATAGTGTGATTAGTGAATTCATTCTATTGATCAATTTGTATCTATGATTCTTTTATATATTGTAATTTTTGTATAGTGACATTTTGATCACTCTTGTAACTCATTGAACACTTATTGAAATACAAGCTTACTTTGTTGTTGTGTTTATTTGTTCTTATACCTCACATAACTTGTTGATATACTTAGACTTTGCTCTTATGATTGTATTATCGTATTGTCTATGTATGTCTTCCTTGGCTTATTGTGTTATGTGTAAGGCTACATTGAGGGACAAACGAAAGTTTGTTCAAGGGTTTGAAAAAGGTGTAAAAACCTATTCACCCCCCCTCTAGGTATACTTTAAGCAATTTAACTTCGTTTGTATACTTTCACTACACACAAGACTTATGTTCTCAATGAAGAGATTAACACCCTAAGTGAATATATGAATATCCAAATGCAACATAGAGCAAGGGAAACCCTATATGCTTATCTAAGATGATGAATTAGCAATTTGAACAATCCTAGATATTAAAACTAAATGACATGTCAAATAGCTTAGCTAATCAAGATTATACAAAAACCTAATTAGCTATCACAATACAACACTCAATCATGTCAAACACAACAATCTCTATTTTGAATATTAGATTTTAATCTAAGAACAAACAAATAATAAAAGAGATGCCTTGATAAATAAAACACTAATTATAAATGATAATAGTGAAGAACATACCAAGGGAAGTGTGTTGACCAAGACCCATGCAAGTAAACATCCTAACTATGCTAGAAAATGCTTAGATGATATTTTGATGCATATGAAAATGGGTTTTGAGAGTTAAAGACAAGTTCTTGGGAGTTTCTCACTTGAAGATATTTGTCTCTCAAAATGTGTGGCTGCACCAAGAAAACATGAAGAAGGAAAAAAAAAATATATATATATATATATATATATATAAATGAATTAGGTTTTGCAAAAAAAAAAAACAAGAGGTGCACGTTTTTATGAAAATATATATATATATATATATATATATATATATATATATATATATATATATATAGTTTTACAAACAAAACCACTTGATATAACATATATATAGATATATATATATGGGGTTGTCTATAGAACAACGGTGTACTAAACACCGCTACCTGTTGTTTACCTATAAACTTGTTGAGCAGGTTACTATTTAATCCAAGGCAATTTAAATTTTTGCTTTATTAACTGTTCCCTAGGTAAAACAATCATTTCTTTTCAAATTTAAAAAACAATCAATGCAGCTGACAAATAACAATAAATGCGTTTCAAATTTAAACAACAATCATTTATTTATAAAATTAAATCTGTTCCCGTCATTCGTTTGGCATTTGGACTGTGTGATAACACTCGATATGAGTAAACAGGATTTAAAATGTGTGATTACATTAAATAAAGGTAATCATCATTAAAAATGTGTGATAACGGTCGATATAGGTAAATAGTTAAAAATATAATGGGGTTGGTGAATCTAATGTCCAACAAGTAAGAGGATGGATAGAGCTTTGGGTACAGGTTTACAACCCCCTTGTCCGAGTGTTCGAGTTTGATATATTTAATTTTTTGTTTAGTAAGAGAAGTTTTATTTTTTGCAATGAAATAATTGACAATAATCCCACACCAGGCATACATGCCCATTGTACTTACATCATTCATAACAACAACAACAGTAGTATAATCCAGAAACTTCATTTCTTGTTGTGCTTTTTTTATAGATTCCACATACATCTCTCTTAAAAAAAAATAATAATTAAAAAACCTTATTAAGTCAGACAAGCCCAGGTCTCAAAGGGCTCTAGCTCGTCAATAGACAAGTCCAAGAACCCCAAGACCCAAGCCCATCGTTACTTCAATAGGTTTATATGCTAGGCCCAGTTGGGAGGCCTATTGTTCAATGTCTAGGCATTACTTTACTACTTATAAACCATTTTAATCCCTTTTTATTTTTTGATGTGGGATTCACATTACACAGTGTTTCAACAAAACGGTTCCACCCTCTGCAAGGAGTGATATTTACATAATAATATTGTGATTGTATTAAAATATTTACGATCACAAATACAATTTTAAGTTAAAAAAACCTTATTAAAGTTAGACTAGCCCAGGCCTCAAAGAGCTCTAGCTCGTCAAAAGGCAAGCCCAAGAACCCCAAGATCCAAGCCCATCGTTACTTCAATAGGTTTATATGCTAGGCCCAGTTGGGAGGCCTATTGTTCAATGTCTAGGCATTACTTTACTACTTATAAACCATTTTAATCCCTTTTTATTTTTCGATGTGGTATTCGCATTACACAGTGTTTCAATAAAACGGTTCCACCCTCTGCAACGAGTGATATTTACATAATAATGTTGTGATTGTATCAAAATACTTACGATCACAAATACCGTTTTAAGTTAAAAAAAACCTTATTAAAGTTATACTAGCCCAGGACTTAAAGGGCTCTAGCTCGTCAAGATGCAAGCCCAAGAACCCCAAGACCCAAGCCCATCGTTACTTCAATAGGTTTATATGCTAGGCCCAGTTGGGAGGCCTATTGTTCAATGTCTAGGCATTACTTTACTACTTATAAACCATTTTAATCCCTTTTATTTTTCGATGTGGTATTCGCATTACACAGTGTTTCAATAAAACGGTTCCACCCTCTGCAACGAGTGATATTTACATAATAATTTTGTGATTGTATTAAAATAATTACGATCACCAATACCGTTTTAAGTTAAAAAAACCTTATTAAAGTCATATTAGCTCAAGCCTCAAAGGGCTGTAGCTTGTTAAGAGACAAGGCCAAGAAACCTAAGACCCAAAGCCCATGGTTCCTTCTTACGATTATATTGTGTATTTAGTGATTATATTAAGATACAGTCAATCACAAAATATTTGGAACATGGATTCGATTGAAATAATTGTTATCGATGATTTTACATGTAATTATACTTCATATATTGTAATTATAATTATATATTTTCAAACACATAATATATATAAAATGTATTGTAATGACTAGCCCAAGCATCAAAGGGCTCTAGCTCGTCAAGAGACAAGCCTAAGAACCCTAAGACCCAAATCCCATCATTACTATTTACGATTATACTGTTTACTAAGTGATTATAGAATTAAATTGTCAATCACATAGCATATGTAATATGGATTCTATTGAAACTGTTTATATCGACTTTTTTTAATGTCATTATAACATTTAAAATGTAAATGTAATAATATATTTACAAACACAGAATCTGTAAAATGAATTCTAATGACTAGCCCAAGTATCAAAGGGCTCTAGCTCATCCAGAAAAGCCCAAGAACCCCAAGACCCAAAGCACATCGTTGCATTTTATGATTATACTGTTTACTAAGTGATTATATATATAAATTGTCAAACACAAAACATATGTAATATGGATTCTGATTGAAACTGTTTATATCGACTTGGTTAATGAAATTATATTTTGGAAATGATAATTGTATATAAATATATTCAAACACAGAATATATGTAAATTGTGTTATAATGACTAGCCAAAGCCTCAAAGGGCTCTAGCTGGTCAAGAGACAAGCCGAAGAACCCCAAGACCCAAAGCCCACCATTACTGTTTACGATTATACTATTTAATTAATGATTATCAAAATAAATATTCAATCACGTAGGTTATGTAATATGGATTCTGATTGAAAGTTTGTATACATCTAAAAATGTAATTATTATTATATGTTCAAACACATAATATATGTAAATTGTATTCTAGTCGGTATTTTGCCCAAGAACCCCAAGACCCAAAGCACATAATAACAATCTACGATTATACTGTCTACTAAAGTGATTATATATATACATAGTCAATCACATAACATATGTAATATGGATTCTGCTTGAAACTGTTTATATCGACTTTTTTAGTGCAATTATATTTTATTCATGGTAATTGTAAATTTATATATTCAAACACAGAATATATGTAAATTGTATTCTAATGACTAGCCCAAGCCTCAAAGGGCTCTAGCTGGTCAGGAGACAAGCCCAAGAACCCCAAGACTCAAAGCCTATAATTATTGTTTACGCTTATACTGTTTACTGAATGATTATCCAATAAAATAGTCAATCACACAAGATTATCCAAATAAATAGTCAATCATACAAGGTATGTAAATATATAAAGATGTAATTATTATTTTATATTTTCAAACACATAATTTATGTAAATTGTATTGTAGTTGGTATCTTTAGAATATGTTGTCATGCATTAAATAAAATCGTGACCACATTACATAGATAATATGGATTCTAACTGATACATATAACCTATCCCACCAACGGCGTGCAATGCAGCTCAATAGTGTGTGTAACAGACTGTTGGTGGGATACCACCCACACATTAACCGGCGATTCTTGATACATTGAATAAACTCGTGACCAAACAACAATTATCATCATACAAGAATAAACGACAATAAAACATAAATCTGGGGAGCAAAATTATCCATTGAAACATGTTCAAGCAAAACTTTCATCCATAATGTAATCATGTTCATATTGAACCGTTGCAATCAAATCTAACATTGGCCATTAATGAAACACATTGCAGATCAAAGAATAAGCAACAGATAAATTCTCTTAGAAGAGCAAAAATTATCCGTCAAAACATGTTTAATCAAATCTGGTTTCATTTTCAAAACTTGCGTGCCGAAGGTAATCATATTCGTATTGAACCATTGCAATCATATGAAACATTGGCCATTGAACAAACATGTACTATCACTATAAATCATCCATCCAACACATAACAGATCAAAGAAGAAGCAACACTAATAAATGCTTTTCGAATGTGGATTCTATAAAGAATAAGACATACATATTTTTTATGTTCAATGTGTGCAAAAACATTTTTCAAACACTAATTACCCCCAAAACCCTTTAACAAACATGTGTAGAGATTACGAAACCAATCAAAACATCTTCAAACTTTCAGTACAAAAGCTTGAAAAAACCTACAAGAAACAAAAATATAAACATTTACAAAGATCAGACCGTGCGATTTTCACAAACCTCATAGGTCTGTCAATCTTATCACATAAGCCTCTCGTTAACAGAAAAATAGTTGCGTGATGGACAATGTTTAGTGAAAGGAACAACAGCGGCGTGATGAAAAGAGTTGTATTTAGGGTTTTAAATCGTGAATCCAAGACAGAGAGATGCTAATGTGTTTTGATAAGGGTAAAAAATGAAATTATAATTCGGCTTTGCATTGGAAATTGTTGTAATAATAAATTTCATGCGTTACACATGGCTTTGTTTTAAATTCGGACCAACCCATGTCAACTAAAACAACCAATAGAAAGAAAATATTTTAAAAACTTGAAAATGAATAGTTTGAAGTTATAATTCGGCTTTACATTGGAAATTGTTGTAATAATAAATTTCAGTTTGTGCATGCGCGTTACACATGGCTTTGTTTTAAATTCGGACCAATCCATTTCAACTAAAACAACCAATAGAAAGAAAATATTTTAAAAGTTGAAAATGAATAGTTTGAAGTTAAGAGATTTCCCACCTAATCAGTTGAGTATCAATGAGTACAATCTATGTTATTGAGAAATTAAATATCAACCAGCAAACTAAATTTTTATTGAAGAGCGTAAGAGATTTGGATAAGCCTATATCCCAATTGGCCACTCTTTTTATAAAATAAATAAATCAAAATCTAAAGCAGATGCTACATCATTATATTTTTGGGAAGCCCTAAACTCTGCACATATTTTATGCCCTACATAGTTCGTATGTACACACCTAAATAAAAAATCTCGTTATAATTATTCGTTGGAAAGTGTAAACAACATTTCGTTTATGTAATATACTTTTTTATAAGCTCCTTTCAGATTGATCTCAGCCGTTGATTTGTTTAATATAATGATCATAGCTTCACACTAGTTGCAGTAAATGGTTACCTCAATGTTACCAATCGGCCTACAAAATTAACATCTAAATATCAATTAGAGAACATTTTTGCTCACCCCGTTTCAAGGGAGGTAACCATTACCCCCCTCCCAAATGCATGACATGTGTCCAGGGAGGTAATTATGTTTGGGATGGGGGTAATGCTTACCCCCCTTGTAGGAGGTTGAGCAAAAATGGACTATCAATTATTGTCAACAAGCCTACAAAATTAGCATGGAAAAACATAAGAGATATCAAATAGCCAGCCACCCTACGTAATGATTAATGATTGATGATTATTATATACTAATAACGCCACCTTCCATGCATGTATACGATCTCTCTGTCCCAATTACACCATTCTAAACCAGAAGCATAAAATCCTTCAGATTTTTTAAAATATCTAAATTCTTCATATATACTTTTGAAGCCTATAAACAATGTCTTCAAGTGAAGAAATCCTAGGTTATTGGCAAACTTTGTGCAGCCCTGTAAAGTTTCGCGAAGTAGTGGACAATTTGACCGAAGAACAAAGAGAATGCGTGGAGGATATGGGATTCGGGGTGTTAATGAACATGAGTTGTCTTCAGTTATTTGGTTCTCTATGCAATATGTTGCTTACAGTGATCCAACCTGGCACACAGCCTGTAGTGCTCCACGGTAAGTGGATCCCAATAAGGGTGTCAGATTTCTCTAAGGTGATGGGCTTGGCAGACGGCATTGATGAAGTCAACTGTGACTCTGAAGAGTTTGACGAAACTTGTATTAGAATGAAAGCACTTCTACAGAGTAGTACTGTTAAGGACAAGATTACACTCTCTTCCTTGCAAAAAAAACTACAGAGTATGAGGGCTGCAGATGATGATTTCAAGATTTCATTTGCTTTGTTTACTATTTCAATACTTTTATGCCCACCTGCATCACCTAATGTTGACGAATCATTGCTGACCCAACTAAAGAATCCAAAATTAATCAGACACAAGAAATGGGCAACATTTCGTTTCAGTATTTAATGGATGGTGTGAGAAACATCAGAAACCGAGGTACAACATTTTTCCAAGGGTGCCTTCCTTTTCTGCAGATCTTTTATTGGGGATGTCTTTCGCAGAATAAAGTGTACGTGAACAGACTTAATGTTCCCTTGGTTGCTTGGACCAAAAACAAGGCTGAAGCAGTGAATAGGTTGGTGGACAATGATGACGTTATAGGTGGTTACTACAGCAGCACTGTAGAGGTCGACGAGCCATACTGGTCTGTCATGCACCGGGGTTTGGAACAAAGGATAGAAACAATGATAGAAAATCTCAGTTCCATCGGAGTTTCACTCGATTATTTTAAAAAAGTCGAAGTACCTGACATGGTGAGAAGAATGGTCGAACCCTTACTGGGGAGTTTCAAGCTTGAAATTTTGAAATTGCTTCCAAACAAAGAATTGAGAGCTGAGCATGTCCATTGCAATGATATGGTATGGTTACTTACTAACTTTTTTAAAGTTTAACTCTGCATGTTTTAATTTACCCCGGCCCCATGTTTACTATTTGTTGATATTACTTGTCAACATGTATCACTTAGGGAGATTGCAAAACCGTTGAAATAATCAGCTCCAGTACGGAGTCTTTCTCACAAAGCAAGATTTTAACTGGACTAAACAGTCGGCAGGCAAAATCCACCGCAAGGGAAGAAGGATCAACCTGTAAAACTGAGGTTGACACACCTTCGAGACCAAATACCAGATTTTCCACGAGAACACTAGACTTTCCCCCAAACGACCCTCTCTCGTCATTTTCAAAAGAAGAACTTCATTTATTGAACGTATTGTTTAGTCACCCAACAACAAAAAATGGAAGGTAAAACTGTTATTGCATTGTTGTTGATCACTTTCCCTCTGTAATAATCTTTTATGCTTTGCGATGTATATGTGCGCTTTTACATATAACTTAACGTTCAGAAAATTGTTCAGGGATAACACATTTTATTATAGAAATCACGATTTATGTTTCTCGTGATTGTTAATCGTTTTTCCTTTCAGTTTCTCTGTCATTACTAATGACGATCTGCATCTAACTCGCGATGATATGGCCAATCTTTTACCTCATGGCTGGTTGAATGATAGCGTGAGCATACATACATTCCTTTCGTTTTTAATTTAATTATTTTTTGTTTACAATCCAATGTGTACTCACTTAATTTAAATAATTAATCATCAATTGTGCAGCTCATTGATATGGCCATGTACAATCTATCTCGTGATTCTTCAAAACGGGTGTGGTATCTGTCGACATACTTTTCGATTAGCTGCTTAAACTCAACATTATTATTTTTAATTCTTCCTTTAACAAAACTTGTGGACAATATATGTAGACGTTCATACCCTGCCCATTCATGATTGCAGTTTTGTGCAATTGCATCACCCAGAAGTCAATTGGCAGAATTGAGGTTGGTTGGACACCTGAGCTATCTCACATTTTACTATGGGTCTGAGCGTGAATGCGACAAGGTTACGTTATTTAAATACAGAAATATTATTAATTTCAATACACAACAATATAAAAAAAAAAAAAAAAATCAATATAAGTCTATCACGTGTAACTTGGTGAAATCACTGAACTATATTAGTCCATGTGCAGATCTATATTCCCATGAACGAGGGGAGTGTGCATTGGTTCTTGTTGGTGATAAATGTTTCGATGAAAAAGGCAAAAGTCTGGGATAGCTTCCCACGGATGAGCACAATGAACAAAGAATGATGTCAGCAAAAAGAATTGTGCGTATCCTGAAGTATTGAATTTTACTCAAGAATGAGTTTCTTATTTTTAATTTTTTTTATATGCAGCTTGCATTTCTGGACCGGTACTTTTTTGAAATCCTCGCTTTAAATTTTGAGTTCAAATCCTTTCTCGTCGAAGCATATGTTGAATGTCCAAAACAGCCTAATAGTTTTGATTGTGGTGTATTCCTGATCAACAATTGTGTGCATGGTTCCATTACATGGTTCGATCAGAGTAATGTACATGGATTACATATTCCTTCCCTATTAAAAAACACTAGATTATTATTTGTTTTCCTGTGGTAACTAAATAAAATATTCTAACTCTTATGATACTTCCATCGATTGCAGTACAACTCTGAGTATCACAGGATGAAAATTGCTTTAGATCTGGCGAACCATCACAGAAATCAAATGCTGAAAGAACTTTTAGAAACGCCAGTACGAGGAAAGCCAAGATTCATTGCAGTCTCTCCAAAAACCCCACAAATTCAATCAGACAAGCAACGCGGCTTGCTGAAAAAATATAAGAAGGGAAAGGGGACAACACAGAGTGAGATTGCAAATTATTCAAAAGGTCTTAATATTGGTAAAAATTATCGACGTCGCGGTGGACCGGGCAAAAGGGATAACGAAAAGTGAGATTGCAAATTATTAAAAAGGTCTTCATAGCGGCGGACCATGATTGTTTGCTTGATAGCACACATTTGATTATTTGTTTTTAAAGTGTTAATCGATTGTGGACCTTGTTTTTTCTTTAAAATTGTTACATGTTCAGTGAGTATTTTTTAATCCTTATAACTACTACATAACTCATCCATCCATACAGTTTCATACAATAATAAGTTTCAGTGAGCGCAATTATCCACAGAATAGAAAACAGTTCATTATATGAACAACCACATCATTTCTGATGTAATTACAAAATACCACGCTTCATAAGTTGTGATTACAAACAGTTCAAGATAAACAAAAAAAAAAAAAAAAAAAAAACACAAGAAACAGAATAACAAAGACAAAACAGAATAACAAAGACAAAACAGAAACATCATGGATTACAACTACGTTGTTCAATAAGGAGAATCAAACGATTGCATTCCTCCATCAAGCTGTTAACTTCAGTGGTTTTTGCTTCGACCTCCATCTCTAGTTTCATGATGCAGATATCAGCATCTTCGACCTTCTTATTCTCCTGTCTCCAATCCTCTACCAGGTTCCTGCAACGCATGCGCTCGTTTTCCAGCGCACGTTCAATAATAGTGTGTTTTTCCTTCCACAAATAAAAAATGGCATGATTGATGAAACCATTGGTGTTGGAATCCATTTTTCATAAATAAAGAGAGAAACTCAAGTACATGCTCTATCTGATTCGAACACCCTTTATATATTACTTGCATGATTTGTAATTAAAAAGTAGAAAAGTTAATTAACTGGACACCATATAATGACGGTGGTTGCTTGAACTCATAAATAAATGATATTCCAATCTTGTAATTAATCGTTTCAACTTACCACTTACATTCATGTACTTTAATCAATGCTAGACAACCTACCTACAATCTCACCAGGATTCAAATCATCTTTAAAAAAATGGTGTCTCAATTTGTGTGTACTCAACCAATTGGTCCATTTGTATACGTTTTTCTTTAAATGGCGGTGGTTCAGCTGAAACGATTACTGGGAAATCGTGTATCATTATTACTTCATCTGAATGCCAATTGATTATTTAAACAATATTAAAACAATATTAAAACTCAAGTAATCATTTGAAAATTTTATTAAAGCAATATTAAATCACAGTTTCGATAAAAACAAAATGTCAACGTTAATTACGAAGAGGTGTGTATCGATATATGAATGGATATGGTTGATAAACATTTATTTGGTTCAGCTGAAACGATTACTAGGAAATCGTGTATCATTATTACTTCATCTGAATGCCAATTGATTATTTAAACAATATTAAAACAATTACTACAACTATTGTACTCCTTCGTAATGATAGACATCAAAGTTCTATAAGTATGCGTTTTCAATTCATTTCAAGAAAACTTTTCTAACAAATGCGAAGGATGGATGCCGGAGACAGAGAGACTTTGGAGTTTTTGAAAGGGAAGGTAGCCATCGTTGAGAAAGCGCTCGAGCACGAGCGTCGTCGTTGTAGGAATCTGCATCGTGAGTGGATTGTGGAGAATGCTAGAGTCAACGATCGAGAGAAGCGCGTCATGCAACTGGAAATGGAAGTTGATGGTCTTGCAGATCAAATTTACTCTTTGGTAGACCAATCCACCCGTTTAAGGACACGTCTGGCAGACCTTGATAACGTCTAAAGTAGCGTTATGTTTGTTTGTTTAGTTTTATTTGTCCTGGCGAAGTGCTGCCTTTTGTTTTTGTAATTGCATCGGATGTTATGAAAATATGTTTCCTTTACTTTAAGTGTAGTAGTGTTCTCCTTATTAACGGAATGCAAATTAATTTGTTTCAATATGATGTTTCATTGAACAATATGATGTTTCATTTCATTCAACTAACCCATGTGTGTGAACAAATTATGGTAATAAAATTAAAAAAAAATAATTTTAAAAAACAATAGTTTAATGAATAATTTCAATCTTCTTATTTTTAAAAAAGATGCCATCTTTCATATTGCTTTAATAAAATTTTTAAATGATTACTTGAGTTTTGTTAGAGTGAAAGAAGTGTAAAGCTGTAAAACAAAATATTTGACTGTAACTCCTCTGATAACATTGGTAAGGTGAAAATTGGCAAGGAAGGACACATTAGGATAACGATGTACATACTTCATAATAACAATATGATCACTTCAAGATTTACTAACTATAATATTAAGTAGTTGTCATATTCCATACGTAATATTGTTATCACCATTACAAACGTACTGAGTTCAAAGATTAATTGACGTCATAACTGTGTGATCACAAATAAACAACACCTTCAAGGTGTGATCAGCATTCAAAAAAATGTCTTAGTCATTTCATCCCACCAGTTCTATTTGACATCATTACCATGTGATCACAAATACAACAACACCTTCAAGGTGTGATCAGCAAACAAAAAACGTCTTACTCATTTCATCCTACCAGTACTACTTGACATGATATTTTGTTGCAGTCATATGACCTAAATATACATTTATATGTTCAACAAGTCCATATTAGATCACAAACAGGAATTCAGTTTTGCTTAGGTTAAACATAAAATTACACCAACGTATTCAAATCACCTTGCTACTATTCTAGATGACTTCCTTGTCGATGCTTTCTTTGATGTCTTTTTCTTATCTTTTTTCTCTGCTAACTTCACCTTGTCCTTGGGTTGAACAATTGGAAGAACAACCTCTGTCTTCTTGGTATTGGGAGCTTTTTGCACCTTTTTGTTTGGTTCAGCAATTGGCACTTTTTCCTTTCCACTGTTTGAGAGTTTTGTTGCTTCTTTAGCCTTCTTGTTAGGTTGATCACCATCTGCAGTTGGTTTTCCTCTTTTTGTTATGTACAGCTTGCTCCGGGATATCCTTCAGTGTAACACTGTTAAGGTTGTCTTTCTTCTTCTTCTGTTTAGGAGATCGACTGTTGTTCCCTTCGGATGCATCACTAGCGCCAATTGCTTCCTTCCCCTTCTTGGATTTCGATTGCTTTAGCTGATTCACTTGAGCATCACAAGGTTGTTCTTCATCTCTTGTTCCCTCACTCACACTTTTTTGATCTCCTGTTTCCTCACTCACACTTTTTTGATCTTCTGTATCCTCACTCACTTTTTCATCTCCACTATTCAAACACATCACATTGTCGCCCCCATCCGTTTTCACACTGTCATCTCCTGATTCCTCCTCATCCTGCACACCCTCCAAGTAATTATTTAAAATTTATAAAATTTATAAAATTTATTGCGGTGGTTCATCTGAAACGATTAATGGGAAATCGAGATCATGATTACTTCATCTGCATTCCAAGTAATTATTTAAACAATATTATAATCATTAGAAAATTGTATTAAGCAATATTAAATCGTAAAACAAATTGTAAACGTAAACGTTAATGGTTGATGATCAATTAGTCCTGAAATAATAATTCAAATTCATTGAATCCAATCAACCCAGATAACGATCGATCGATCAATCAATAGGTATGTTTTAGAAACGCAACTAAACCGATCAGTTTAATAAACACAAGTAATAAAGACGTTATATTATTAGAAACAAAAACAAACACACAAAAGAAATTTACAAAACATGATCATGAAACCAAAAAAAAAGTCCAAGGTGTGATTAAAAGCACTTTACATAACAAAAGAGTGAAAAAAAAAAAAGGTACCAAAAACTACATCAGTCCTTCAACATATCATTTGCTTGACTTTGGTCAACCATATCCCAATTGCCTTCCGGATGAACCTTCTTCATATAATCCTTAAAAAGCTTAAACCCATCCTCCATACCTAGATTGTAAGCACCAGATACATCCTTTCCAGTAAAACGTTTGAAATCGATTTGATCAACAGCAGGGTGGCGATAAAGCTTACGGTTGACTGCAGTTATATCGCATTCCAGTTTCTGTATGTCACGAACCATCTTCTCTTGATTATCATGGCATGAGTTGGAGTCAGTTTTCAATTTCTTTGTTGAAGTTGGTGAAGGGTTTTGCCATGGTGGAGAAACAAAGAAAAATCAGATTTAAAATACACAGAGAGAAAGAGTAGAGAGAAAGAGTAGATAAGGAGACAATGTTATTTGGTGAATATATATATAGAGTAAACATAAAGAATAGTCACAATTTTTGGCATTCAATTCGGTGCCAAACACCTGGAATCTGTATAAGTCATAATTGTTGGCATTTGGTGCCAATCAGACCCTTTGGAATCCAAACCGGTGTGACATAATTTCATACAACTTAATAGTATAGTTCAGTAATGTGTTACCGTATACAATCTTATTCAACTCTGATTGCAAATATAAAATATTATACTGTGAGTTTAACTTGGGACCATGCATGAATTGAACAATTATACACATTACTGATAAAGTACATAAATGACTATATGGGAAAATGAATTGACCTGTTGTAACTAATATATATTAACTCGTCATTTGTAGTATTGTGTGCATGTGGGAGGGGAATCATATGATATAGGTATAACATTGATATCCTTTGATATAAACATTACACTATGAATGTGCATTCAACACTTTATTTGCATATGGGGACAACAATTGGATAGTCGGACAACGATTTGTACTACCGTTATAACTAATAAATTTCAATTAATATGAATGACTATATGGGAAAATGATTTGACCTGTTGTACACATGTACGAATAATTCGGTAACTAATATATGTTAACTCGTCATTTGTAGTATTGTGTGCATGTGGGAGGGAAATCATATGATATAGGTATAACATTGATATCCTTTGATATAAACATTACACTATGAATGTGCATTCAACACTTTATTTGCATATGGGGACAACAATTGGATAGTCGGACAATGATTTGTACTACCGTTATAACTAATAAATTTCAATTAATATGAATGACTATATGGGAAAATGATTTGACCTGTTGTACACATGTACGAATAATTCGATAACTAATATATGTTAACTCGTCATTTGTAGTATTGTGTGCATGTGGGAGGGGAATCATATGATATAGGTATAACATTGATATCCTTTGATATAAACATTACACTATGAATGTGCATTCAACACTTTATTTGCATATGGGGACAACAATTGGATAGTCGGACAACGATTTGTACTACCGTTATAACTAATAAATTTCAATTAATATGAATGACTATATGGGAAAATGATTTGACCTGTTGTACACATGTACGAATAATTCGGTAACTAATATATGTTAACTCGTCATTTGTAGTATTGTGTGCATGTGGGAGGGGAATCATATGATATAGGTATAACATTGATATCCTTTGATATAAACATTACACTATGAATGTGCATTCAACACTTTATTTGCATATGGGGACAACAATTGGATAGTCGGACAACGATTTGTACTACCGTTATAACTAATAAATTTCAATTAATATGAATGACTATATGGGAAAATGATTTGACCTATTGTACACATGTACGAATAATTCGGTAACTAATATATGTTAACTCGTCATTTGTAGTATTGTGTGCATGTGGGAGGGGAATCATATGATATAGGTATAACATTGATATCCTTTGATATAAACATTACACTATGAATGTGCATTCAACACTTTATTTGCATATGGGGACAACAATTGGATAGTCGGACAACGATTTGTACTATCGTTATAACTAATAAATTTCAATTAATATGAATGACTATATGGGAAAATGATTTGACCTATTGTACACATGTACGAATAATTCGGTAACTAATATATGTTAACTCGTCATTTGTAGTATTGTGTGCATGTGGGAGGGGAATCATATGATATAGGTATAACATTGATATCTTTGATATAAACATTACACTATGAATGTGCATTCAACACTTTATTTGCATATGGGGACAACAATTGGATAGTCGGACAACGATTTGTACTACCGTTATAACTAATAAATTTCAATTAATATGAATGACTATATGGGAAAATGATTTGACCTGTTGTACACATGTACGAATAATTCGGTAACTAATATATGTTAACTCGTCATTTGTAGTATTGTGTGCATGTGGGAGGGGAATCATATGATATAGGTATAACATTGATATCCTTTGATATAAACATTACACTATGATTGTGCATTCAACATTTTATTTGCATATGAGGACAATAATTGGATAGTCATATGATAAGGAAGATAAAACATTATTTTATTTTATTTTTATTCTTAAATGAATTCGGGATATTAAAGAAATGAAAGAGGAATAAACATGTGCAATAAATGCATCATTTGAGATAATGTTTTATGTTTTATGGTGCAATAAAAAAACCTAAAACTCTAAACAACATAAATAAAACATTTAGAAACCCTAAAACTCTCTCTCTCTCTCTCTCTCACACTCTCACTGTCTATCTCTCTCTCTCTCTTTCTCTCCCTATCTGTCTATCTCTCTCTCTCTTCTCTCTCTCTCACGTCTGCTGTGTACATCCATCGATCTTCAAACAATCTACAACCCGCCAGGTTGGTTACATTTTTTTTCTGTTATTTCATAACTTCGGATTAATATTTTTGAAATTTAATAATTTCGATTTAATATATTACAATTTGTTGTGATGATTATTGGTTTTCATATGTAATTAGAAGAAACAAAGATGAAAATTTATACTCGACTATGTCTGATAATGGTGTGTTGGTTTATCGCGTTCATACCTAGATGGTGTAGCCAAGTTTTCATGATTTTTAGTTTGTTTAAAGTCAACCCGACTGTTGTATTTAAAAAAATTGTCTTAATTTATAGCTGCAGCTAAGTTTGAACTTGTTTAAATTTTATATATAATCTTATTCCGCGATATTATACTTGTGTAATTAGTGTTTGCATGTACTTGATCTGACTTTTAGATTGTTATTTTTGAAAATTAGATAAATCTGGCTATAATGATAGCTTTTTTTTATTGAAAAATTGTAGTAGTTGCAATTTGTTTGTTTAGTTGGGGAAGGTTTTATTCATATTCTCTCACTTGCACAATAAAAGGTTTTGTTAATGTCATCTTCCTCTTCTTCAAACGTACGTGGGTATGGGGAGGGAAAATGCAAATGTGGGCTACCATTGAGAGAATATCTAGCCATAACACCTTGGAACTATAAGAGACTATTCGAAGGGTGTTCCAAAGGAAAGGTTAGTGAACTATAAGTGACTGTTTTAATTTATACTTATATAGATTGATTTATGAACTAATAGAGCTTACATTTCTTTCTAGTTTTAAACTACAGAAAGAATTTGGTGGATGCAATTACTTCAAATGGTTGGGTCCTGAAGTACCGGTTACAATTATCCCAGCTGATATCTCATTGAATGAAGAATTGCAGAGGTTACAAAGGGAATTTCATAGGTCGAAACGACTTCATCGGTTCTATGAAAGCGAAAATATGGGCTTAACAAATCGTGTTCGGGTGTTGGAGTTTGATTTGGCTAAGAAAAGGGCAACAATTCAAAAAACTAGGGCTTTTATATTTCTATCTTCGATTGCCATTCTTTGGCTACTTTGTAAATACCCATACAATGTGTAGTGTGGAGTAATCAAAAATATCAAATATTATATACCCTGTAACGTAAAATTACTATGGTTCCTGTAATTTCATTTTATTTAACGTGATCGCATTGTTTCTATAGATTCATATTACTGTGTTCTTCATATTAGGTTATTTATGTTGTACCTTATTAATTGCAATCAGAGGTAAGGTAAGTCCAGGTTTTGAGTTGGAGGATAATTTTTTTTTTTGAAAAAGCCCAAACAAGGCACCACAAGCCGGCAAAAACCAGACACAGCTGGGAAAGGAGAAAAACAAAACATGATAAAACAAAGAAAAGCAGAGGAAAACGAGCAGAGAACACCATAAAACAGTTGGAGGATAATTTTGGTTAACTATGCATATGGCAACTTTTATAATCATTAAAAACTTCTAGGCCGTCTTTGAAGCAGTTGTTCGGCTTTAGACACATAATTATTTAATTCGATCGTCATTCTCTAAACATAATCTAAAACTTTTACATTTACGAACAACCTCTTTAAACATATTGGCTCATTGTGGCCTAGTACAAAATATGCAAACCACATGGCTCGCTGTGGCCCAGTGGCCCAGTTAAATTTCAATGGAAGTCATCTAGACCACATGGACACATAATTTGCATATAGAAAATTATGTGTCCTTGTGGTCCAGCTCAAAATCCATAAATCAAAGAAAGTATATGTCAATTAAAATCATACAACAAACAACTCAAACAGAATTAGTGACAACCAAATACATATAACAAACAAGACAAACGAAAAAAATCCAAATGCATCATCAACCCAAAACACTAATGAAAGTGACTAACTGTCTAATTCTCTTTTTGGACAATTACGCCAGTCATGCCCAGAAATGTGGCATATACGGCACTGATTTGGTCTTTTACGCTTCTGCGGCTTGCCTGCTGGTGTAGTAGGTGCAGTCGGACCAGTGGGTCTGCCTTTGGTCTTCACAACATTTGGATCTTTTAAAATTTGGCTCTTTGTACTAGAATCATCACCATTTCTGTTGCAATTATTTCGGAACTCATCATCCAACCCTTGCAGAGTATTTCTCAGAATATTGAGTTCCCTTTTAATCAAATTGAAACCTTCTTCGGTTTGGCTCCCACGGTGACAGATATAATTGCACTCTACACTCAATGAAGCGAACCGGGCAATATCAACACTCTTCGAACAGTCATCGTCGGGCTGGAGATGGATACGAACGTCATCTGCAGCTGACTTCGTCCACCTCTTAAATATCAAGGACTCTGGAATCTTTGTAATGTTCTCCACATTCATAACATAAAACATATGACAGCAGGGAATTCCTTTATTTTGTAACAACTTGCATTCACACGAAAGTACTGGCAGATTGTGCTTTGACGAATCCCAATCACCATCCTCAACGACTTGCTGAAAATCAATTCTGTCCCTATAGTAAAAAACACTCACAGTCTTTTTATATGGAGAATCATATTCGGTGAGAACGTATTCGACTTCATTCTCCTCATTCCATGGTGCAAAGTGTGAATACTTTATTGAATCGTTGATCTCTTTAGTAATGTCACAGTAGATACGATAAGTGTAGATGGAAGATGCATGCTTCTCCAACGCCTTCATGTGGCTTAAGATAACTGGACTCTTAGTGTTTGAAGCATATTCGTCAGTAAAGAAATTGTTTCTTAACCTCATGAGTGCCCTGTCGATTTGAGGGAATAAGTCGAACAATTTCTCACGGCTGTAAACATATTCTTTCATGTAATTATTCATTGACTCTGATCTTTGAGTGCTGCGCATTCCGGCAAAAAAATGGCCCTTGGAATATGTTTCTGCCCATCTATGCCTCTTTTCGTACATCATATTAACCCAAACGTTGTCTTCCAGACCATGTTGTTTTATCATTTCATTCCAACATTCATCGAATTTGTCCTCGTCTATGTGGTCAAAGATGAAGGATCTAAAGGCAGATGACTTCTTAGGGCCGTTAATGTGAGCACATGCGTTTCTTGCTACATGCCATCCGCATACCCTGTGCTGACAGTTTGGAAAGACCTCATCGATTGCCTGTCGCATTGCTTCGTCTCCGTCCGTCATTATAGAAAGGGGATGCTTGCTGCCCATTGAATCCATGAGTTTAGTAAGGGCCCATTTGTATGAAGTAAAAGTCTCGTCTAACAAAAGTGCAGCACCAAATACACAAGTTGCACTATGGTTGTTGACACCGACAAATAAAACCAAAGGCTTGCCATAGGCATTTGTCTTGTAAGTGGTATCAAAAACAAGAACATCTCCGAAGCACTTGTACTCGAATAGAGAATGGGAGTCCCTCCAAAATATATTAGCAAGCCTATCATCATCATCTGTGTTGAACCTGCAGTAAAAGTTTGCTTCAGTAAATGCCTTTGACTCGAGATACGAAATTGCCGCTTGTGAATCGCTTTCAAAAGCTTTTGATCGTCTCAACTTAGCAATCTTGTTATACATGTCCTTCTGAGTGAATCCAATTTTGGAGTATCCTCCCTTCTGGTCAACCATGTACTCAAATGTTTGACAACCTCTTATGCAGTTTTTGCCCATGGCGTCAATTTGGGCATAGTCACCTTCATCTAAGTTTCTGTGAGATCGATGGGATGAAACCTCACGAAAAGTTTCTAGTTTGTGTGAATGATCATCCATGAATACCCTTACGTTGTACTTTAACGTATCACTGTCTAGGCCAATTGAGAAACAAGCTTTGCAATTTTGTCTTGTCTGCAGCCTTGGCTTGCGTTTCCTATCTTTATTGGTCAAATACTCCTCCCTTCTTGATCCCTGCTTATCACAAACCCACTTTCTCCTTAATACTCTACCTTCACGGTCATGGTCCAAGTTTGTCGCTCTTATACCAAACCCATTACCCCTAGCATAACCAAGATAAAACGACCTTGCATCATCCACAAAATCAAATTTCATATTTTTGATCTGATTGATATCAACATCTTGATTGCCACTGCCTTCCCATGACGAAAATTGCACAGAATTCACCCCAGTAGAACACATATTATTTGGTGTGAAAAACAATCCTTCCTTGTTGTCAGGCTTACTTTGCGATCCACTCCCATCCATTACTATACAAAGTCAAAACAGGATGATCGAAGTATAAGTATAATTTTAATCGCAAAAAAATGTGTTGATCGAAGGATAATGAAAGTAATAGCAAACAGAAAATAATATTGATGCGAGGAAACACCGACATTTTGAACATGCATCTTTCAGCATAGAAATTAGGGACAATTATAGAAATATCACTATAAAGATAACATACAGAAACAATTACATACAGGAAAACATTATTCATTCTACGAATTCGAACACTAATTAAACTTCATATTGATTTTGAAACTAATCAAAACAACCATATGGATGTATTGTAGAGATGAGATAAAAAGAAAGATTCAAACAATAAGTAATTTCATATTGAATTCAAAGCTTACTGACAAAAAGAACAATTCAAACAATAAGCTAATTCATATTGAATTCGAAGCTAACCGAAAAAAGCCATGGATGAGACATACCTGTGAGATCAAACTTGATGAAGCAAAAAAGAGTAGGTTAGAGACGAGATTTCAATACGAACGCAATTAGACGAGTCAGACCACCAGACTGAAACACCAATGAGCAAGACGCATGATCGATTGAAGTGGATGTTTACCAGTGAGATCAAACTTGATGAAGCATAAAAGAATAGGTTGTAGACGAGATTTTAATACGAACGCATTTGAGTCTGAACACCATAACAAAACACCAATCAGAAAGACGAATGTTCGATTGAAGTGTTTGAGCAGGTAACAAATAAAAGTTCACAACAATTTTTGAGCTGGTAAACCAGAAAAGTTAAAGAAGAAGATAGCGTTGGGAAGAAGAAGAGTTGGATTTGCAAAGGAGAAGAAGTGTTTCTGTACGTAGAAGAGTTGGATTTGCAAAGGGGAAGAAGTGTTTTTGTACGTTTAAATAAAAAGAGTTGGATTTGGAAAGGAGAAGAAAATTGCGTTGGGAAGGAGGAAAATTTAAAACGGTAACTATTGGGTTTTGTGAAGAACAAACGGTCATTATGTTTTGTGACCAGCTAAGAAGGTAATATTAGGATGCATAGGAAATCACAACAACTTTAAAACATAACCATTAGATGTGAAAGTTGGACAAATCAAGGGTCAAGATTTGATGAGCTGGATTTTTTTTTAAAGGTGTATAGAAACACCAGTGTTCTATAGATTGTCCCTATATATATTAACACACAAAACGCACAGCATTTGGATCATTAAAAGTGAAAAGCAAATGAAAATGATCCAGTGTGGTGAGCTCACATGAGAGACACACAAGAGGAGAAAAGATTTGTCAAAGTCAAGCACATGCAATCACAACAAAAAAGAGCTCACAATAAAACAATATGCACACAATAAAAAGGCATTGAAAGAAATGAAAAGCAAATTGAATCAGGTATGTGCCGTGTGTAGGCCGTGGATCAAACGTGGGCAGAGAAGGTAGATTGGCGTGGGGAGCCCGTGGGGAGCACGCCACCCCTTGCTTGGTGTGGCTATCATGCCACACTAAGCCAGCTTTGGTCCCGAGCGTTCTTCAATCCAGTTGACCTCGAACCTTGGAATTCAATTCCATCTTCGAAAAATTAACCCAGACTCAATCATAAATATAGAAAATTATATAACTTTCCAATTTAAGCTCAGAATTGAAATCCGGCTTTCGATAAAAACACGGAATGTCCCAAATGTCTCGAAAATCATCCGAAACATATAGAAAAGTCTCCGAATCGCTCGGAACTCATCTATGGACAAATCCACACATAAAAATATAACAAAGAAGTGCAAGTGTGAAATGTCATGTGAAGAGAATGCACACAAATGCTAGTATGCTAAGTGTGTGTGTGCAATCTAAGTCTCTTCAAAGAAAACTAAGCACTAGAGATTATACCTTTGGCGTGCTTATCCCTTGAGGTTTTGAAAGAGCCTTTGAGCTTGATCCTCAATCACCTAAACTACCCTTACACAATAAACCCCAACATGTGGTTTGTCCACGAAATAAGCCAATCAATAAACGGGAACCTTACACTAAAGATTGGTCACTTTGTAGATTCTCTATTTTTATCATCCAATATATATAGTACCCTAATAGTTGTAGTTCAACCCGTGGATGTTTCCTCCTTGGAGGTTTTACTACGTTAAAAAATCTCTTGTGTTAATTCTTCCTATCCTTATCTTTTATATTTTATTTGTGTATGTTATTATCTTGTTTCATATTATTCACTTGTGATGTATAGTGAAACAAGTATTTGTAAAGTGTGATTTGTGGATTCATACCTTTGATCATTTTTGTATATATGATTCTTTTGTATATTGTAATTTTTGTATAGTGATATTTGATCACTCTTGTAACTCATTGAACATCTATTGAAATACAAGTATTCTTTGTTGTTGTGTTTATTTGTTCTTATACCTCATACAACTAGGTGATATACATAGACCTTGTTCACATGATTATATTCTCATATTGTCTATGTATGTCTTTCTTGGTTTATTTTGTTGTGTGTAAGGCTACCTTGAGGGACAAACGAATGTTTGTTCAAGGGATTGAAAAAAGGTGTAAAAACTTATTCCCCCCCCCCCCCCCCTTTCTAGGTATGGTTTAAGCAATTTAACAACGTTTGTATACTTTCAAGTTTGATGACTAGATTTTAGATTCTTATATCTATATCTAGTTAGGTCTTTATGAGCATTCATATAGACATTGATATCTTTGATTGCTTTTATTGCCATCATCTAATTTCTAGATAAGCATTTAGTGTTGCCTAGCATTAATTGCATTTTCATATATTCACATAGGCTGTTTAATTTCTTTATTGAGAGTTAAGTCTTGTGGCTAAGTGGTTTAGTGCACAAGCAATTAGTCTAGAATCACTATAAAAGGCTCGCGGGTTGATGACTCACTTTTTGTGTCGTTTCCAAATTGTGAATTATCAAAAGATGTTTATAAATAGATTCCTAAGCAATGTGCTCTAAGTTTTGAAAGCTAGTAAAGCGGCAAGATAAGGATCGTTCCACAGAGAATTAGAGTAATTAGTTGAATTAATTAACTAATCTAAAATGCAAAAAAGTAAATCATAAGCAATGGAAGGTTGTACGGTTTGTCAAGCCATCAAACATACATGTAAAATAAACCTAATAAAACTAATAAAATATGATAGAATGCTCAACAAATCTAGATAAGATATATGGAATAAACAATTAAGAGAATTGCTAGGGAATTGACGGGATCACAAATGGATTATGGGCAATGCTTCTCAAGCCACCTTAGTGAGCCAATCTGACAAATGTTAACCAATTGTAGTCTTAAGTGTGTAGGATTCTCATTCATTGATTGGCTTATTTCGTGGACAAACCATATTTTGGGGTTTGATGTGTAAGGGTAGTTTAGGTGATTGAGGAACAAACTCAAAGGCCCTTTCAAGACCTCAAGGTGACAAGCACTCCAAAGGTATATCTCTGGTGCTTATTTTTCTTTGAAGAGATTAGTTGCACACACACACTTAACATACATTGCATATGTGTGCATTCTCTTCACATGTCACATTCCACACTTGCACTTCTTTGTTATATTTTTATGTGTGGATTTGTCCATAGATGAGTTCCGAGCGATTTGAAGACTTGTCTATATGTTTCGGATGATTTCCGAGACATTTGGGACATTTCGTGTTTTTATCGGAAATCGAAATTCAATTTCAAGCTTAAAGTGGAAAGTTATGTAATTTTCCATATTTATGATTGAGTCCGGGTCTATATTCTGAAGATGGAATCGAATTCTGAAGACGGAATCAAATTCTGAATTCGAGGTCAAAACTGGACCGAAGAACGTTCAAAACAGAAACCGGCTTGAAAGCCACACCAAGAGAGGGTTGGCGTGTGAGGCACGGGCTCCTCACGCCAAAAAGGTCTCTCTATCCGCGTTGAACACACGGCATCCACACACCACACACACCTGATCCATTTTGTTTTTGAAATTTCAAAGCCATTTAATTGTGTGCATTGTTTTAATGTGAGCTCATGTTTGTTGTGATTGCATATGCATGACTTTGACAAATCTTTTGACCTCTTGTGTATCTCTCATGTGAGCTCATCACACTGGATCATTTTCATTTGCTTTTTACATTTCATCATCCAAATGTTATGCGTGTTTTGCCTTTTACATGACATGCTTACATCTCATGTAAGCTGTGCGTTTTGTGTGATAGTATATATATAAACGGTGCAGTTTTTGTAACCTATTATATATATATATATATATATATATTTTCTCTTCGTGATTGTTGACGGTGAAATTTGGATTATCACGTGACCAACAATTATATCAAAGTGAATAGTAAATGAGAAAGAAAACAATGCATGCAAGAGATAGATTTTACGTAGAAAAACCCTTGAATGGGAAAAAACCACGGCACCCCAGAGGGCAGAAAGATAATACTATGATTTTCTGTCTGATTACACACTCAAATCTCTCGAATAATTGCTTTTCTCTCTCTAGGTTTTCGAACCCCCTCCTTGTGGGATAGGTGGTTCTATTTATACATAATAACTAGGGTTTTCCCTTAGTTCTAGCCGTGTTGGTGGTAGGATTTCCTCTTTGATTTGTGTTAGGAATCCCACGTCGTAACGGATTAGGATTTACTTCCTATTCCGACCTCTTCGGGTTGAATTCGTCTTCTCTTCTCTTCTCTTATCTTAGAGCCTGATATTCTTTTAACCTTCTCCTTTTATGATTTCTCGTCCTAAGGGGTCTTCTGGAAGTGTGGGTATTATTCCTGTGCATTTGCCGAGTCAGTTTATGCTTAGTAAGCTGATGCGGCGAATGCCTTCACTCCTGGGTACTGTTCTTTGGCGACCACATTTTTATCCCTGGCGAGTATGTACCCAGATCTGGCGAACACGCCTATGGCTCTTACTGACCTAAGACTTATTGGTGCGTTGACTGGTCCACGTTTCCCTTTTGACCTAGTTAACAAGTGACATGACAACGTTTTCCTCTGCATTTATTGACTTCTTCGATGACGTGTCTGCTTGGCGAAATTACACATACACCAGTGATGGGTGGTGATATTTTTTGAGTGGTGAGAGCAAAAAATATATACACTTTTGAGAGACAAATATTTTCAAGAGAGAAACTCCTAAGAACTCACCTTTATACTCTCAAAACCCATTTCCATATGCATCAAAATATCATCTAAGCATTTTCTAGCATAGTTAGGATGCTTACTTTCATGGGTCTTGGTCAACACACTTCCCTTGGTATGTTCTTCACTATTATTATTTATAATTAATGTTTTATTTATCAAGGCATCTATTTTATTATTTGCATGTTCTTAGATTAACATCTAATATTCAAAATAGAGATTGTTGTGTTGACATGATTGAGTGTTGTATTATGATAGCTTTCTAGGCTTATTTAATCTATGTTTAGCTAAGCTTTATGATATGTCATTTAGCTCTTGATATCTAGGATTATTTTTATTGACATATTATTATCCTAGATAAGCATATAGGATTCCCTAGCTCTACTTTGCATTTTGGATATTTATATATATTCACATAGGTTGTATTATCTATTCTTAGAGAACTAAGTCTTGTGTTGTAACCGGGATTAGGTTGCTTAAATCGCAAGCAATTGGACTAGATTTACTTATACCGAGATTAGATAGGTGTGTGATTATATACCGGGATTAGGTTGTAATCATTTTTACACATTTAGTGGATTCGAGGTTCGAGTGTGGCTCACTTACTAGCCCGTGGTTTTTCCTGTGAGGGTTTCCATGTAAATTTCAAGTGTTATTTACTTTCCGCACCATATTACACTTGTTTGTCTTTTTGACTAGTTAGGGGTTTTTTCGTAAAATTGACATGTATGCGAAAATTGGGTAAAATCGTTTAAAACTTATTCACCCTCCCTCTAGACTAATATTTTACACACCGAGTATTTGTTTCAGTGTGTTTAGACCATTACTATGAACCATAAACAACTTCCCGCCGCAATGCCTAACCAATTAAGGAGAGGGGGTCACGGCGGAATCGGTTTTTTACAATTAACGGTTTAGATTATCACGGTTGATATACCCTTCGACAATCTATCCTAATCCCTATGTTCTTAATCCATCAAGGGTGTCAATCCAATCAAGATTCTATAATAATTTATCCTAAACAAGAGTATAATTAACTAATGGGTATACATGTTAATTATATAATGAATAGAATCTAATTATAAAATGAATAGAACACAAATAGAGATTAAAATATATTAAAGCTTAAGTAAAACCCAATCCAAAATGTTCTCACATCAAATCCCTTGAAAGGGGTTTTAGTTACACATATTACAATCAAAGGGAAGGCAAGTAAAAGATTAGGAAATCACCTTTAGGCCTCCTCTTGTAGAGCTTGATCCTTTCATTGCCTTTGATGCTCTTTGTGCAAATAGTGGATGATAAAGATGTGTTTAGATAGGTGGAGTCAAATAGGAAGTGACTAAGGAGATATATGGAGAAGATAGGAAGAAAGGAATGATTGGGGGAAGGTAATCTATATGTTGAGTTTGGGAAGGAGAAGAAATGGTGGGATTAGGAATGGTAGAAGAAAGGAGGTTTCTTGGTTGTTAAGAGTTGTTCAAAAGGGGAAAATAGTGATGTATTTATAGGCATTTCAAATTAAGTCACGGATGGCTAATTACCAAAACACCCTATTGCATGGCAAATTATCATTTAGTCTATAAGAGGGGTGCATCTTGTAATTTTCACACCCAATCAGATTTGAACAGAGATGTGGTCGTTGTTTGCTTCAATGGTGATGTTTGGGTGACCTAAATGGCGACACGATTTAGGCCAAAAACAACTCCCTGTCACTATGGCGATATCGAAATGCAAACCGCGACATCGATTTACGCGGTTTGGGAAAGTGGCGACATAGGGGAGCAACGTGACCAGACTTGGTAGCCTGGATTCCGATGATTTAGGGCGCCGAGAGGTTGACAACTGGACTATCGTTGGGATCGCCGATTGATTGGGTCGAAAATCGTCTGGCAATGGGTCGGTTTTTGGTTGACTTCACCGACGGTTGCAACCTAGGGTTTTCAGGCCATCAATGGCTGTTGCACGCGTGAGGAAGAATGAAGGTTGAAGAAGAAGATGGGGTGCAATCAGCAAAGGCAGGGGGTGTGCGCAGCAAGGGATGATCTACCTCATATGGGGTGCGCTTAGTAGAGAATAGGGGTGCACGCAGACGCTTCCCTCTTGTCTCATATGGGCTACATTTAGCAGCAAGGTGGGGTGCAATAGGCTGCACGTAAGGAGAAATGGGCAGTGTTTGGGCTTCACATTGGGCTTGTGTTTTGGGGCACGCCTGCTTGCCCACCTAATTTGAAACGCACCATTTCACTTACAGGTGACGTGGGTTGTTGTGATTTGCGTGGCAAATTGTAATTTGGCCCCTGCATTCTTATATTATCACCATAACTTCAATTCTTCTTCGATAATTGCAGTTTTACCCCTAAATGACTAAAATTATACCAATGCCCCTGATCTTTATAAATACATGAAAACACTTAATTCACACAATTAAATCATGGGATATTACCCGAGAATCAAGGAAAAAGAGAAGGAAGTGAGAGCCAAAATCATACCAATTTTGGTCCGATCACATGTAGTGGTGGTGTGTTACGTTCCAAGAATGGTGTGACTAGAGGTCAACCTAGGTTGTAAACATCATTACATATAGTGTATTTGAGGACCGGATTGGCTAGGTGTCTAGGTCGTCAGTTTTTGCCCAGTTGGAGGGTTTTCTAACATAAAACAAATCAACGTGTTTTTATTGTTTTCCGCACTTTAATTTCGTTGATTGTTTTTTATTGTATTGGGTTAATTTTTATAATATTGACTAATCTGAAACGTTGGTAACTAAATGGATTAACAACCCACTCACCTCCCCCCCTCTAGGTTGTATTAGACACACGTTTATATATTTTCATTTTCTTAATTTTTAATTTGTTTGGTCATAGCAGTACCACATGCTGGATCCCATTATTTATCTACTTTCTTGGTTTTTTTTTTTTTTTTTTGGACAGCAACACTAGTTGGATCCCACCCCTTATCTTTTTTTTTTTCCTCATGCACATCAATCCACAATCCTTTCTCTCCCTCTTCAACGCACATTTCAACTCCCTATCTCCATTTCATTGATTCTTTCAATCTCCTTCTTTATCTATTTGTTTCAACTTCTCTCAATCTCCATCTCTTCGTTTCTTTTAGTTTCTCTCCAAATCTTCACACACACTTTTTATTTCTCCATCTTTTGCATTTTATTCTATTCTTTGCAACTCATCTTCACCTTCTTCTTCTCAACATCTTCTTTTTTATTAGTGGTTAGTATCTTTCTGGGTTTCGACGACGAGTTCTAATTTTCTTTTTTAAATATTGGGCTTCGCCTAGTCCATCGAGGGCAACTAATCGACGTGACTAGTGCTCTCAGCGGACTAGGTAGAGTCGAAGCCGTTGACTAGTCACCATCCTCCTAATAAGATCGATTTTTGGCTTTTTAGGACGACAGAAGGCTGCCTAACGGATTTCTAGTGATTAATCGGCCGATTTTTTCAATTACTAGAACATTGGATAAGAATCCTTTCAAATACACTAATATTGCTAGTCAACCCAAAAAATTTAGCTCAAAAGCCAACCCAAATGATGTGGCAAGTGATTTTTCTTTACCATAACATTCACCACATCATCCCATGATTTATGTGGTGATGACATCTTATTTACCATATCATTTGAGTTGAATTTTGGATTAATATTTTGGGTTGTATAGTATTACTCATTCAAATATATTGTTTTTTTTTTTTTTGTTTTTTTTTTCAAATGATATGAAATCTTTAAAAGTTGAAAACTTAACTTAAATATGAGCAAAATGTATTTTTATACATTACTTCCAAGCTTGCCCTTAAAATGTATGTTCGGTATTTCTAGTCAAATTTGCTTATAAAAATATGAGAAATTTGTTTGTCTACATACCAAATATATTTGTCCTTTGATATCATTTTATATTTAATTAAATTATAATTTTAAAATCAAATATATGAAAAACAAGTTATATATATGGAAATTTTCCAATGAGCAATTCCTACTTTAATACAATGAGCACTTTTTATGAAATTTCTTGAAAAGTAATGTATTTTTATGATATTTGTTTGCATGCATCATAAGAACATTAAATTATACACCTAATAAAAATTTGAGAATTTTTCAGATTTGTAATGGTCACAAATTGGATTACAACCCAATTTTTAGACACAATATCACATTAAGCTTTTTGTTTGAATTAATAGGACCCAATCATCGAGCAAAGGGCCAATCTCCTATCATAGAGACCGAGTCAACTAACCGCATTTGTCATCGACCAAGTCAATGACATCATTAGTATCTCTGAGATACTCAATATTGGCTAGCTCTCTCGTCCCATGATCTTAGTCCGAGATTTTGGGAATCACGATGAGGAAACTGGCTATAAATACCAAAGCCGTTTCTCATTTGAGGGGTTTCTAGATTTTCTAATTATTACACATGCAAGAGACATTGTTGAGCGTTGAAATTCACGCTATTGTTAAAATTCCACACTCTCGACCTCAACCAGTCCACTAGTATGCAGTCAACCTCAATCTGTTATGCGCTCTCGTTATTCAACAATCGATCCAATTGAGATCATCAATCACTAGCCCATCTCTAACTCAAGTATCTATGTTGATCTACATCAACATGTATGACCACTGTTGGTTGCCAAATAGGCAAACAAAAATAATAAAAACCTTACAAGTTCACAAATCGTGAAAGATAGCACATTGGTTAAGCAATAATCGTTCACACAGAGAATTAATTACCTACTAATTTGACTAAAAATAAGAAAACAAAAATACTTTACACGCACACATGAATTGTGGGTTTGGGGGGGGGGGGGGGGGGGGGGGGGGGGGGGGGGGGGGTGTTGAATTGATTATTTAAACTAAAAAAATTAAAGAAACAATTAACTAAAACGCATCAAAAAAATAATTAAGGAAAAAATATATGGAAAACACTAGCAATGACCTCATATCCACCACTAAACAATCATCCAATTAATCCATAGACAATAATGAAGCTAAAGATGTCAAACATGATGAAGATATTCACAACAAGGTGGTGGGTATTCCACGCAAGTTGTATCAATTATCTCTTAGTTAATATGTAGATTGCATGGTATTAGCATAAATACTTGTATCCCAAATTACAACCTAGTATGGGTATTTACTAGATTTAATAATTGGAACCCATTAAAAACCAAGAGAATATGAATATCATATGAACCCTAAAACATGGTATTTATTCTAGGCTATTCATGAATCAATCTCCCTTGATTGGGTCTTATTTCAATTAATTGTTGCATGTAAAAATATGTTCGTCAGGTATTCGAACACTATCCTACAACATAAATCCTAACATCATGCTCCTAAGATGGACAATCAAAGAAACAAAGATAATAGAAAAACAATTCTTATGAAGAAATTGAAATCATCATGTAAGAAAAATAATACTTCATTAAACAAAACTTGTCTATGGATATGAATTCATGTCTAGGGCTTCAAGTTAGCCCTAACTAATAAGAAAATTAGCTAGAAATAAAATAATAATAAAAACATCTAAAACTAAAGAAAGGTAGAAGAAGAGAATGTTGCTTGAGTCTTCAATCTTCAATCTCCAACCCTGGACTCCATATCTTGTAGAAAACTCTTGGTATTTATAGGTGACTTTTCCTTGTGAGCTTCCAATTCTTCTTAGGTTTAGGAAATCCACCAAGTAGGAAAGTAGAAATGTAGAATGAATTAAGGAATACGATTTCTTTCCTAATTAACTTGGATTTCCTCTTTTGATTATTGACTCCAAACATGAATTAGGTCACTTAGGGGTTGTTTATTTTTTATTTTTGTCTAAAAACTGAATAGCCACTACTACAAAAATGTTAAAAGACATCGGTGCATAACATCGGTTTTTAGGTAACCGATTAAAAAAAAAAACTTTTAGACATCGGTTCATACAAACTGATGTCTTAAATATTACGGTTTGAAAAGACAACGGTTTTGGGCAAACCGATATTAAAAAAAGCTTTTAGACATTTGTTTGTAAAAAAATGATGTCTTAAATATTGTGGTTTGAAAGGATAACAGTTTTTGGGTAAATCAATATAGATTTATTTTACAATAAAATATTTGTTTCCCTTAAAACTGATCTCTTAAATAAGTTAAAAATTACGACATCGGTTAAAGATAAACTGACATGTATAAGTTTTAATTTGTTATATATTTTTTAAATAACCAGTGTCTTTACATTGTCAAATATCATTAATTTTAGTGAAAATTGTCAAAATAACCACTCTAATTATGGGAAATTCTTTTTTAACCACATACATAACTTTAATTGTTAATAACCATGTTTTGAAAAAAAATTCAGTGGGTGTCCATAAATTACCAAGATGCCCCCAAATTAATATTCTATTTTGTTTTGTTTATTTTTCTCTTTCTCACCCTCTTCTTCACTGTTCATCGTCTTCTTCCTTCTTCTTTGTTCATTCTTCATCAACGATTTCCGATCGTTGTTCCTCTTCCAGCAAATCGAACACCAATATGGTCGAACAATTGTTATTCCTGCAAATCGACTAACTAGAGGATGATTTGATTTCAAAATCATGTTGAAGAATTAAAGAAGTGAAAAATTGAAACAAAAATTTCGATTTGCTCTAAATCGGTATTTGGTGTGTAAATATCTTTAATTTGTTCATTAATTGAGTTGCAAACAGTGACCTTAACATGAGTTTAGCGTTATTGCATCACTTTTGTGAGTTTTTGTGAAGAATCAAATTAAATAAAGTTTCAAGTTTTTTCCAGAAGATTTCAAGTTCACTGGTTCGAAAACTTGAAATCTTATATAAAACTCGAAATGTTGACAAGTTTCTGGGTAAGACTTCAATCAAGTTTTTTCCAGAAGATTTCAAGTTTCACTGGTTCGAGATTTAGAAGATTTCAAGTTTATGTTAGAGATTTAAAGCATGATTTCAAGTTTTCGCAAAACATTTCAAGTTTGTCGAAGATTTCACACTTTCAAGTTTTTTTTCAAACCAAACTCCAACATCTAGTCTCAAATCATCCAAAATACCAGACCTCAACTCAGTCAACCCCAAAAATTGATATATTTCAACATTTATTATTCCCTAAACATGTTCTTAACATGAAATCGCAATAAAAATGTCAAGTGAGAAGAGAATGGTGGATTTGTCTCCAGGCTGTGATGGCGAACTCTTCTCTTCTGGCTGCTCCGGCGACGACGACAATGCCCTCTTCTCTCCCTGCAACACCACTTCTTTCTCTCTTCTCTCTCGGCAACAATGTATCTTTCTCTCTTTCTCTCTTTTCTCTCTTTAATTGTTATTCTCCATTGCTCATGTTTTTGGTTTTTAGTGCTTATATATGTGGGTATTGAGGTAATTTCTCAAAAAATGGTTATTAACAATTATAATTTCAAAAGTGGTTATAAACAAAAGTTTAATGTTTTGGATGGTTACTTTGGTTTTCTCTCTTAATTTTAAAATAATAAATTTAAGAGAAAATAGCACTAGACACCATTAATTGGTGGATGGAGTCCCAAAAAGGCCACCGACTATTCACATTGTTCCAAAATCACAATTTTGACGAAACATTATTCATTGGCAGCCATTCAGTTAAATCTAACGAAAATGCCGTTATCTATGACATGGCACTCCTAAAGAATAAAATAGCACTATACACCATTAATTGGTGGGTGGAGTTCCTAAAAGGCCATTATTTCCATCTCTGCAAACTATTCAAATCTGACCTATGTCCACATTCAAGTGCACATCTCTAAAAATACTCAACGTTATTTGCTCAAATTTTGACATAAGAAATTAGACATGCAAACAAACACTTTTCGTTCAGAAAATATTCCAAAAATCGATTTAGAAAAGTGTGAAAATGAGCGATGGACACAGCTCACTCACGGATTCGCGTCGCTTCTAACCTTTGACTGAATAATTGATCATAACTTGCAAAATACCGCCCAGAATTTTACATTCTTTATACCGTTGGATTCATATCAAAAAATTGAAGAACCCAACATGGACCAAAAAAAATATTTCCTTGCTAAAAGATACAATTTTAAGGAAAAAGAGCGATGAACACACCTCACTCGCGGATTGCGCATCG
Organism: Acer saccharum; assembly: GCA_030490815.1. Classification (NCBI taxonomy): domain Eukaryota; kingdom Viridiplantae; phylum Streptophyta; class Magnoliopsida; order Sapindales; family Sapindaceae; genus Acer; species Acer saccharum. The sequence goes on from CM059872.1 coordinate 28,146,463, forward strand.
CTTCTGACCTTTGACTGAATAATTGATCATAACTTTCAAAATACCGCCCAGAATTTTATGTTCTTTATACTGTTGGATTCATATCGAAAAATCAAATAACCTAACATGGACAAAAAAATTTATTTCCTTGCCAAAAGATACAGTTTTCAGGAAAAAGAGCGATGAACACACCTCATTCGCAGATTGCGCGTTGCTTCTGACCTTTGATTGAATAATTGATCATAACTTTCAAAATACCGCCCCAAAATTTTACGTTCTTTATACTGTTTGATTTGTATCGAAAAATCAAAGAACCCAACATGGACGAAAAAATTTATTTCCTTGCCAAAAGATACAATTTTAAGGAAAAATAGCGATGAACACACCTCACTCGCGGATTGCGCGTCGCTTCTGACCTTTGACTAAATAATTGATCATAACTTTTAAAATACCGCCCAAAATTTTACGTTCTTTATACCGTTAGATTCGTATAGAAAAATCAAAGAACCCATCATGGACGAAAAAATTTATTTCTGAAACAAATTATAACACGGTGTGTATGAAACTATCTAGAGGGGGGGTAAATAGATTTTAAACTTATTACCCAATTTTTCGTGTTAAGTCAAATTACGAAATTACCCCTAAATAGATAAAGCAATAAATCAAGTATAAAATACGGAAATTAAATAACACTTGATTTTTACGTGGAAACCCTCACGGGAAAAACCACGGGCTAGTAAGTAAGCCACACTCGAACCTCGAATCCATTAAATGTGTAAAATGATTACAACCAAATCTCGGAAGTAATCACACACCTACCTAATCCCGGTATGAGTGAACCTAGTCCAATTTGCTTGCGATCTAAGCAACCTAATCCCGGAAGCTACACACAAGACTTACTTTCTCAATGAAGAGAATAACACCCTAAGTGAATATATGAATATCCAAATGCAACATAGAGCAAGGGAAACCCTATATGCTTATCTAAGATGATTAATATGCAATTAGAACAATCCTAGATGTTAAAAACTAAATGACATGTCAAATAGTTTAGCTAATCAAGATTAAGCACAAAACCTAATTAGCTATCACAATACAACTTCTCAAACATACATCACACTAATCTCAATCTTGTATCAAAAGATATATGAAAATCATACAAGTAATAAAATGAGATTGCTTGTTAAGAAAAACACAAAATATGTAAGATATTAGTGAAAAGCTTACCAAGCAAAGTATGATGAAGAATCCATGCAAGATGACATCTAGATGATCAAAGATGATGCTAGATGATGATTGATGATCATGAAAAAGTGTTTGAGTTAATAAAAATGAGTTCTTGGAATTTTTCTTCTTTTTGAAAAATATCCTAAGTATGAAATCTGAATATGAACTCTCTTAATTGACCTAAAGTCAAAGTGGCATATATATAGGGTGTCAAGATGAAGTGTGGTCGTTTTGATAAGTGACACCACAAATTTGCCTTGGGCGCTGTACGTAGGGCGCTTCTGTATAGCGCCCTTGCTCTGTTCTCACGAGAAAATAGAGGGGCGATGTACGTAGAGCGCTTTGTACAGCGCCCCAACAGCGACTCAACAGCGACCGATTAAATCGATCAGGTCTGAACAGCGCTCAATGGGCGCTGTTCGTACAACGCTTCTGTAGAGCGCTTTTGGGAGCGCCCAATGCAGAAATGCAATCCTAAGTCTAAGCATGACAAGGCAATTGGATATGCAAGATGCAATCAAACTAACATGCAAGAAGAGATGTTAATGAACATTAAAGCACACAAATAAGACACACAACATACAAGGATTAAACATATGCATGAGTTGTGAGTGTGTGCAACTATCTCTTCAAGATAAGTAAGCACATAGAAATTTACCTTCGGTGCTTATCAACACGAGGTCTTCAAAGGGCTTCGAACAATAATACTAACACCTAAGCTACCCTTACAAAGAACCCCAACATGTGGTTTGTCCACGAAATGAGTCAATCAACAAATGGGAACCTTACAATTTCCTTGCCAAAAGATACAGTTTTAAGGAAAAAGAACGATGAACACAGCTTACTCGTGGATTGCGCGTCGCTTCTGACCTTTGACTGAATAATTGATCATAACTTGCAAAATACCGCCCAGAATTTTACGTTATTTATACCGTTGGATTCATATTGAAAAATAAAAGGACCCAACATGGATGAAAAAAATTATTTCATTGCCAAAAGATACAGTTTTAAGGAAAAAGAGCGATGAACACACGTCACTCGCGGATTGCGCGTCGCTTCTGACCTTTGACTGAATAATTGATCATAACTTTCAAAATACCACCCAAAATTTTACGTTCTTTATACCGTTGGATTCGTATCGAAAAATCAAATAACCTAACATGGACAAAAAAAAATTATTTCCTTGCCAAAAGATACAGTTTTAAGGAAAAAGACCGATGAACACACCTCACTCGCGGATTGCACGTCGCTTCTGACCTTTGACTGAATAATTGATCATAACTTTCAAAATACCACCCAGAATTTTACGTTCTTTATACTGTTGGATTCATATCGAAAAATCGAAGAACCCAAAGTTGATGAAAAAATTTATTTCCTTGCCAAAAGATACAGTTTTAAGGAAAAAAGTTTACACGAAAATATCTCCAGCAGAACATAAAACCACACAAAAAATGAAATGAAAAATAAACTGATTTCTTTTGCGTTTTTTGTAATAGTGAAATAAACTCAAGGATGCATCAATCAACGGGTCTGCATGTTGTATTTAAAAAAAAAAAAAAAATCAAGAACCTATCCAAACTCAATATAAAACTGTCTAGACTAAAAAACTCAAAACCCAAGACTCAGTTTGTCTTCTGCTTCTTTCTCAAGCCACCGGTTTTTTTTCTTCTTACTTTTTCCTTTTTGAGCTTGTTGTTCCTACGGCTGTTCTTCTTCAACTTGGTTTTCAGATTGAAAATAGTGTAGTAAAGGGTCATTTGGGTGAAGCTGTGGAATTAGATTGGTTGCATAATGCTGCTTCAAAGTCCTAACATTAGCTAAGATTTGCTCAATGTTGCCCATATTGATTTGTTGCCCTATAGATTCTTGAGTCATTATCTACAAAATGAAATCAATGTCAGATTTATAAATTGCAAAACAACATAAGAAAACATGTTCTAAGTACACTAATTGAAGCTCATACCCTTGCACCATCTTCGTTACTGTCCACAAATTCAATTTGAATGTCTAGAACATCAATTAAAGTTTCAATTCGTTCGTTGGTTCACAATATATTGTCTTGTCTTTGTTGATACAAAAGTAAATGCTAGTGCTATATATATATAATATAATATTCATATGTGCAATGCTAATCATCCAAAGTGCATGTCCATGTACAAAGAATATACAAATTGGAAGCATAGAGTCTCTTTCGGCTAAGAGAAAAAGATATAAAAAATTTTCTTGGGGATTTTCTCGGGAAAGTCAATTGATGGTGGTCACATACTCACATGAGTGGGCTATGAGGCATCTCTCAATTGAAAGATGGAACACAGCAACACAGCTAAAAAAAGTTGATCACACAATAAACCATAAAAATAAATAAATAAATTTGATCTTAGAAAAGAAATATGAGTCGTGTGATATGCAATACCTTGTAATCCATATCTCGTAATTGTCCTTCTCCTGTTCCGTTCAAGATAATCCTCCATTGTTGTAGAGCTTTTATTGAAAAGAAAAGTGAAATAACGCTTTGAATATCTTTGTCAAATTGTGCCCTAAGTGGTGACTTGATGATTTTATAATATTGCCCCTTCTTGTTTTACTATTTTAACCTCGATTCTAACAGGTTATGACATAAGCAAACGGACTTCAAACAATTAATGGCCAAAGTGGCAACAATTAATACATTCTTTCAATCAAATGGCTAATTTGAGTCATTTTGAAAAATTAATGGCCATTTAGGGACCACTTCACTAAATCAATGGCTCTAAATATCACTGTCTCTAAATTTAATTACTAGTAGTTACATTATTAAAATTATTATTATTTTTGGATACGTAAAATTTAAATTTACTAAATTTACTTCTAAATCATTTATTTTAAAAATTTTCAAAAAAAATAATTTTTTTAAAAATTGTTTATTTGTTTTGCACCCTCTTGTTTCATACTAAGAGACACGTTAATAATTCAATTACCATATAAATTAACAATCCGAGTCTTACATTTGTTCATTAATTTGCAAGATGCATGTAGAGAAATATCTCCTCTGTGGTGAGAGTTGTATTCCAAATCATACTTATTACAATTGATGACACTAGTCTCCTATAGAGTATAGACCCATAACTCGACTATATATGTTTTAAATAATATAATTTTATTAAAAGTTCTAATAAATATTTTTTAATATATGTCTGTCATAAAAATTAGAATTTTGATTAGTTGAATAAATTTAAATTTATCTAACAAGTTATTTATTTTTATTTTTTTATTTCTAACAACTCATATAGGTTATATATAAATATTGTGCAATTGTTAACAAATCAAATCTTATAATCAAGTGGTAAAGGCTTACCACTTTGACTTAAGGTTTCAAGTTCAATTTCTCATAATGACAATTAATTGTCATTATGACACAGGAGGAAGCTAAAGATTCAAGCCAAATCCATGGCTAAGAGAACAGAAGAGAGAAAGCTCTGCTCTCTGCGATTCCAATATCAGGAAATAATCACAATATTCAACTCCCTTCTAACTAAGCTATAGAGTGGTAATATATATATCCACTAACAAACCTAAAGCCCAAGTCTAAAACAAGCCCAATACAATTACAATATAACTCCTACATCAGTCGCCCCTTCTTCGAAAAGAACTCGACCTCGAGTTCGGTTGAAGCATGCGGGAAATGAACTAATAGAATGACAATGGAGCGAAGTCCCATATTTGGCTTGTGGGAGTGGTAGACCCCAACGGAAAAATCCCTTTGAAGCGCAACCCAAAGCCACAATGGTACCAAAACAATCATCCAACGGCATGCCAAAGAGGCCTAAGCTATTTGCCATTGGCGTTGCCTTACCCCTTTGGTCTTGACATTCTCGAATCTGAAGCCTAGAGTACTAACAATTTGACCAATGAGAACTGACAGCACAATTTTATCATTCACTTGCATAGTTTACTGTCTCTCACAAGAATATCAATATAACTAACAAAAACCTCTATCTCCTTCAAGCCATTCACACACCCATTCACACTCACCAAATCAATTCTCTACTTATGACACCCAATCCACCAAAACCCCTCTTCTCGGTGATCAACCCATCGACCTAACACCATAGTGTCGTGAAACCTATAAAAACAATTGATTCGCCGCAAAACCCTTATGCACACTACCAAGAAACCCACAAACCCCAATTCCACCGATTCAAAAATACACCTGAAAATCAATTCGAAATCAACAAGACACAAGAAGAAAGCAAAGCAGAAAAATTGATATGTACGTTTAGTCTTGAAGAGGAGGAATTATTGAATAGTATTGATCGACTCCTGAAATCAGATGATGAATCGATGGCTGCAGAGACACAAGAGATATCAGCAGAGTCGTCAACAATTGATGTTTACCATCCTGATACAACAATTTTGGTTCAACAACAACAAGCCAAGCCGGGATCAAATACTGATACAACAATTCATATTTACCACTACGACTCGGCTCTCCACATCTTCAACTCCATGCCTCGTCGGAGTTCAGTTTCCTACAATGCCATGATGAGTGGCTACTTGCGTAATGATGATTTTGATCTGGCAAGGGAAGTGTTCGATAAAATGCCTGAGAGAGACTTGGTTTCTTGGAATGTGATGATTAGTGAGTATTTGAGGAATAAGAGTCTGAGTGAAGCGAGGGAATTGTTTGAGGCAATGACTTGTAGGAATGTTGGTTCTTGGAATACAATGATCACCATTTATGCTCAAAGTGGTGAAATAACTCTTGCTAGGAATTTGTTTGATAGGAGTCCCTTGGATACAATTGCTTGTGACAGTGTGCGTTTTGTCGAGCCCGTGAATGATAAAATTATGCTGTCAGTTCTCATTGGTCAAATTGTTAGTACTCTGGGCTTCAAATTCGAGAATGTCAAGACCAAAGGGGTAAGGCGACGCCAATGGCAAATAGCTTAGTCAATTTCAGCATGCCGTTGGACGATTGTTTTGGTACCGCTGTGGGTTTGGGACACGCTTCGAAGGGACTTTTCGGTTGGTGTCTACCACTCCCGCAAGCCAATATGGGACTTCGCTCATTTGTCGTTCAACTAGTTCATTTCCCGCGTGCTTCAACCGAACTCAAGGTTGAGTTCGAGTTCTTTTCGAAGAAGGGTCGACTGATGTAGGAGTTATATTGTAATTGTATTGGGCTTGTAATTAGATTTGGGCTTATTTTAGACTTGGGCTTTAGGTTTGTTAGATGGGTATATTTTAACAGCTCAATAGCTTTTGTAATCAGTTGTTGAATATTGTGTTATTTTCTGATATTGAAGATCGTAGAGCAGAGCTCTCTCTTCTTCTCTTTTGGCCATAGATTTGGCTTGATTCTTTAGCTTTCTGCTGCGTTAAGTGGTATCAGAGCCTCGGTTAACTCCTGGGTTATGGCCAACGATGACGACGATGGACTCCCGGTCGGTGGTGGAAATCGCAGCTTGGAAGAATTACGAATTTCTCATACAATCTTAGAGCGAAAGGTTAACTCAATCTCAAATTATTTGCATCGAACCATTGACACTCTGAGAGTTGTGACAGAGAATCTCAGAATTCAAGAAAACAGAGCACCACATGTTCATCGTGCTTATGTTTCTTTGATGGGTGCACGTGGTCAGAGGAGAGCCTGACGACATGTGCAACCAGCTCCACCTGAGTTTTCTGAGTCCGATGAAGGAGGAATTCATCATCGGAGGTATTGTGGTCGTGATTCAAGTACAGATGAAGAAGTTGAACAATGGATTTTGAGGGAATCTAGGTTTACTACTCAACCAAGGTATCTTCATCATAACCCACCTAAATCTTCATCTTCTTCACCGTATACCCACTGAACCTCATCACCCCACACTGATTTACCGTACATCCACTATCAAAAACCTCTATCTCCTTCAAGCCATTCACACTCACCAAATCAATTCTCTACTTGTGACACCCAATCCACCAAAACCCCTCTTCTTGATGATCAACCCATCAACCCTACAACACAGTGTCATGAAACCCACAAAAACCCAAACCACTAATTCACCAACACCCAAATTGATTTGCCACAAAATCCTTATGCACACTATCGAGAAACCCATAAACCCCAATTCCACCGATTCGAAAATACACCTGAAAATCAATTCGAAATCAACAAGACTCCAGAAGAAAGCAAAGCAAAAAGATTGATGTGTACGTTTAGTCTTGAGAAGGAGGAATTATTGAATAGTATTGATCAACTCCTATAATCAAATGATGAATTGATGGCTGCAGAGACACAAGAGATATCAACAGAGTCATTAACTATTGATGTTTACCATCTTGATACAACAATTTCGGTTCAACAACAACAAGCCGAGCCGGGATCAAATACTGATACAACAATTCATGTTTACCATTACGACTCGGCTCTCCACGTCTTCAACTCCATGACTTGTCAGAGTTTGGTTTCCTACAACGCCATGATGAGTGGCTACTTACGTAATGATGATTTTGATCTAGTAAGGGAAGTGCTCGATAAAATGCCTGAGAGAGACTTGGTTTCTTGGAATGTGATGATTAGTGGGTATTTGAGGAATAAGAATCTGAGTGAAGCGAGGGAATTGCTTGAGGCAATGACTTGTAGGAATGTTGGTTCTTGGAATACAATGATCACAGGTTATGCTCAAAGTGGTGAAATAACTCTTGCTAGAAATTTGTTTGATAGGAGTCCCTTGGATATAATTGTTATTTGCCATTGCATCGCCTTACCCCTTTGGTCTTGACATTCTCGAATCCGAAACCCAAAGTACTAACAATTTGACCAATGAGAACTGACAACACAATTTTATCATTCACGGGCTCGACAAAACACACACTGTCACAAGCAATTGTATCCTAGGGACTCCTATCAAACAAATTCCTAGCAAGAGTTATTTCACCACTTTGAGCATAACCTGTGATCATTGTATTCCAAGAACCAACATTCCTACAAGTCATTGCCTCAAACAATTCCCTCGCTTCACTCAGATTCTTATTCCTCAAATACCCACTAATCATCACATTCCAAGAAACCAAGTCTCCCTCAGGTATTTTATCGAACACTTCCCTTGCCAGATCAAAATCATCATTACGCAAGTAGCCACTCATCATGGTGTTGTAGGAAACTAAACTCCGACGAGGCATGGAGTTAAAGATGTGGAGAGCCGAGTCGTATTGGTAAACATGAATTGTTGTATCAGTATTTGATCCCGACTCGACTTGTTGTTGTTGAACCGAAATTGTTGTATCAGGATCGTAAACATCAATTGTTGACGACTCTGCTGATATCTCTTGTGTCTCTGCAGCCATCGATTCATCATCTGATTTTAGGAGTCGATCAATACTATTCAATAATTCCTCCTCCTCAAGACTAAACGTACATATCAATCTTTCTGCTTTGCTTTCTTCTGGAGTCTTGTTGATTTCGAATTGATTTTCAGGTGTATTTTCGAATCGGTGGAATTGGGGTTTATGGGCTTCTCGATAGTGTGCATAAGGATTTTGTGGCGAATCAATTTGGGTGTTGGTGAATTGGTGGTTTGGGTTTTTGTGGGTTTCATGACACTGTGGTGTAGGGTCGATGGGTTGATCACCAAGAAGAGGGGTTTTGGTGGATTGGGTGTCACAAGTAGAGAATTGATTTGGTGAGTGTGAATGGGTTGAAGGAGATGGAGATGGAGGTGGAGGGTTTGAGATATATTTGGTGATGGGTTTGTTGTAGGGAATGGAGGTTAATGGTTTGGTGGGTATATGATTGAGTGTGTGAGTGTGGGGTGAACTAGAGATTGGATTTGAGTGTTAGTCATGGTGATGAGGTTTTTTATAGTGGGTATACGGTGAAGAAGATGAACATGTAGGTGGGTTATGATGAAGATACCTTGGTTGAGCAGCAAACTTGGGTTCCCCCAAAATCCATTGTTCAACTTCTTCATCTGTACTTGAATCACGACTACGATACCTCCGATGACGAATTCCTCCTTCATTGGACTCAGAAAACTCAGGCAGAGCTGGTTGCACATGTCGTCGGGCTCTCCTCTAACCATGCGCACCCATCGGAGAAACATAAGCACGACGAACCAGTGGTGCTCTGCTTTCCCAAATTCTGAGATTCTCTGTCACAACTCTAAGAGTGTCAATGGTTCGACGCAAATTGTTTGAGATTTAGTCAACCTTTCGCTCTAAGATTGTATGAGAAATTCAAAATTCCTCCAAGCTGCGATTTCCACCACCAGTCGGGAGTCCATCGTCGTCATCGTTGGCCATAACCCAAGAGTTAACCGAGGTTCTAATACCACTTTGTCGCAGGAGGAAGCTAAAGATTCAAGCCAAATCCATAGCTAAGAGAAAAGAAGAGAGAAAGCTCTGCTCTCTGCGATTCCAATACCAGGAAATAATCACAATATTCAACTCCCTTCCAACTAAGCTATAGAGTGGTAATATATATATCCACTTGCATACTTTACTGCCTCTCACAAGAATATCAATATAACTGAACATGAGTTCATCAACTAATGTAATGTTCAGCTTTGATACCACTTGACACAGCAGAAAGCTAAAGAATCAAGCTAAATCCATGGCCAAAAGAGAAGAAGAGAGAGCTCTGCTCTACGATCTTCAATATCAGAAAATAACACAATATTCAACAACTGATTACAAAAGCTATTGAGCTGGTAAAATATACCCATCTAACAAACCTAAAGCCCAAGTCTAAAATAAGCCCAAATCTAATTACAAGCCCAATACAATTACAATATAACTCATACATCACATTATTATCAAAAGTGGGGCAGGCTGGCAGCAGCAGTCGGACGGTGAGAGATTAATTTATGTAATACATCAGTTATAAGTCGTCAGTTTTATATATAACTGATGTGTTTTAAAAATCATTTACATCAGTTAAAAACTGATGTTGTTATCGCATTTTTTTCTACATCGGTTACAAAATCTTGAAAAACCGATTTCTTACATGTAAAATAACCAATGTCTTTCAACTTTTTTGTAGTAGTGAGCCCTGAATTTTACTACAAACTGAATGGTGACTAAAACCTGAAACTATATGACATGTTTGCTTTATATTTTTATGATCACCTCTGAATAGAATGTCAACTTATTTATTTTTTTAAAGATAAAATGGTTAAAAATAAGTAATTTGAAATTTATACATTTATTACTATTAATTGTTATTTATATTTATTTTATATGATACAAACAACTAAATAAAAAATGATTTAACAAATCCTAAACTATTTTTATGTAATAATGATAAGATAATATTCAAGATTAAGATATGATAAATAATTATTTAAAAAAAATGATAAATAATGATTTATAAATGATTTTGATTTTACAAAAAAGAAAAGGAAAAAAAAAAAAAGAATTAGAGGTTCAACAATGGTGTTGATAGTGACAATGTGATTAATGTTTTTTATTTATTTATTATTTTTTTTAAAGCTTATCAGAAGTAATAGGTTAAGAGAAATAAATTTGTATAATATAAAATTATGATAAAATTAGAAATATATTATCTTTAGGAGGTCAATCTTTGAAGAAACAATATTAAATACAATCCAGTGATTTGGAATTAAGTTAAAAGTCAACATTTGTTACTTTTTATTTTAAGTTGTTTTTTAGTATTTTAAAGTTATTTGATCACTTTAAAAAAAAAAAAAAAAAACAAACAAACAAACAACTTAATAAATTAAATTCAAACTCATTAAATTTTAACCGGAAAAAACAAATGACCCCTTATTTCTGTTGGAAATATCCCAAATGTTTCACGTTAGGGAATTCTCACATACAAAAATCATACGCATAATATAAAAAACATCAATTGCATACATCAAAAATTCAATTTTTCATCACCAAATATCAAAAACACCAACCAAACACAAGTTTCTATGCAAAACCTTAAAAACATACCATGTAGTGTTGAAGTCGGGTCAAACATCTTTTGAGGAAGTCCACCGGTGTGGACAAAGAACATCCACATGTTCACATGTGGGGCTCACGATATATATATATATATATATATATATATATATAGTCTTTCTATTGTCAGTTCGTCCTAATAATAAATATATCAGGACAAAGAATGTGGACCACAGATTATGGAAAAGTTTTGATAAGCGCATACACTTTGAGTCAAAGTATATAAATTTAGTGGTCCACATTCTTCATCATAATATATTTATTGTCAGAATGAACTGATAATAGAAAATTTGTATATGTATATATATATATATATATATATATAGGGTCAGACTATATTAACTTAAATTTCTAACTCAATTTTTTAAGATATTGAAGTCATTCATAGATATTGAGATATCTAGGGGAGGGGACACCACTCTATTTTTGCCATTCGTAGGATTCAAAGACTTGGAAGTCATTTGACCAAACATCAAACTTATTCATCTACTAACTAAGCTACGCTTCTAAGAGCAATAGTAGAGACATTTAAAATTCAATAAATTGTACATGATACCCGGGTGGTATATATTGCTTATATAAATAATCTTATCTTTCCCCGGAATTAAAGATATATAAATATTAATTTTAAAATGGTACCTAGGGTTACACCTTGTACAAACAGTTCACTCCACTCCATCCATCATAACATATCACATCCATGGCTTTGTTCAAGCAAACTTCGAGCCATTCTATAACATATAAATATAGCTAGGGTTTCCCTATTTGGTGATGAGCTTGACAGTTTTTGACTCTGAAAATCATATTCTTTCCTTACATAGTGGAGCACATCAAATATATCATTGTTCCCTTTACCTTTTTGACCCTTATTATATTAGCTGTATTATTCACTAATTGATTTTGATTTGATGGTTAAGATCTTATTATATTATACCATATTTAGTTCCATCATCACTCAAGCCAACCCTAGACAACAAGTCCACCATCAGTCCATCACATAGCTTAAGATCAAGACACGTGTTCAGTACGATGTTCACAAAATAAAAAAAATAAAAAAAAAAACGTATTCAACAACACAACCTAGCTTGTCCAAATTTCCATAATAAAACAGCCTAATAAGTAAGGTGGTGGATTAATACGATGATTATGAGACTTGAGATGAGAAAGAGATACATGTAGAGTACCAATGGTTAAGAAGGTGAAACTAAACTAACAAAGCCAAAACAAACGTCAGATAAAATGCAGTTGGCTTGGCTTTGTCAACAACCCCTAAATAAACCCTCCATTAGTGTGCCACTGCGAAAGTTTATTGTCTTCAAACCCTTAATAGTATATCTTCTTCTTTCTCTTTATCTCTCTCTCCCTCTCTTTCTTTCTCTTACATCTTTTATATCTCTTCTTTATCTTCTCACCGGCTATTTTGCAAGCAAGAACAAGAAAACAAGAGAGAGATGGGGAGAGGCAAAATAGAGATCAAGAGGATTGAGAACTCAAGCAACAGACAAGTGACCTATTCAAAGAGAAGAAATGGAATCATCAAGAAAGCTAAGGAGATCACAGTTCTTTGTGATGCTAAAGTTTCTCTCATTATCTTTGCTACTTCTGGCAAGATGGTTGAATACTGTAGCCCTTCTACTACGTATGGATCATTATTTCTTCTTCTTTAATTTATATATAATTCTTGCTTGTGTATGTTGATATATCTTTCTAGTTTTTTTTTTTTTTTTTTTTTCTTTGATGGGTTTTGTTTTCTTGGAATTTTTTTCTTATTTTATTATGTTCATGAAGGTTGCCTGAGCTTTTGGAAATGTATCACAAGCAGTCAGGGAAGAAGTTGTGGGATCCCAAGCATGAGGTATAGGCTTTTTGTCCATTTTTTCTTTGAAAGGATCTCAAGTTACATGCATGTCCCCAATGGAAAATAATCACTTTATTTTATATATTTTTTGCTAAATACATGTTAAAAAACATCTACTATGAATTCTATGGACAGATCTACAAATGGGATGTTCTAGTACTACTACTGCTTCTCTCCCTTTCTATATATCTCTCTCTCTTTGTAATATATTTTATTGTTTTTTATGGAAAAAAAGAAACTCAAAAACTATATATATGAAATGTAACATCTATGAACAGATCTGGTAATTTAATGTTTTTCTTCTCCTTCCTTTTCCTTGCAAAGATTGTAATAATTATATTGAACTCGATCAGTTTTATGTCACAGATCTAGTATTAAATCCTCTACCTCATAGTCATAGAGGTATCTCTAGGTTTTTTTTTTTTTTTATCTAAAAAAAAGTAGCACCGTATAACCAACAAATAATCCAATTATCAACATAGATCTATTCATAAACTGTTTCTCTCCCTTCTCTCTCTTTTTCTTTTTCGGTGTTTGATTTTTTTTTTTAAACAAAATTTTAATATTTATATTGTTGTGATAATAAATTGTATAACATTTAGGGTTTTTTATTTATTTAATTTATTTATTGAAAATGGAAATGGATAGAATCTCAGCAATGAAATTGAAAGAACCAAGAAAGAGAATGATAGCATGCAGATCAAGCTCAGGTACTAAACTCATTTTCAGTTTGCTTCTTTGCCTCTCTTTGTCTCTCTCAATCTCTCAATATATACTATTTATCCGGGTGCAGGCACCTCAAGGGGGAGGATCTCACATCTCAGAACTACAGAGAGCTTATGGACTTAGAGGATGCCCTCGAAAATGGCCTCGCCGGCCTCCGTGACAAACTGGTTAGTCATTACCCCATGATCATACAGATAGATTATCCAAATTTGAAAAGGTTTAATGAATTTGTTAACTTAATTGCTCTCTTCCTTTGTGACAGAGCGAGCATGTGGACGGTTGGAGGGAAAATGTATGTATAAATCATCAAACACTTAAAACTCCTAGTGATGTTATAATTAATATATGAAAGATTTGCTATTTTCCTAATTGTTTTCTTTGATATATTTTTGGCTAAACTCTCAGATAAAAGAGTTGGAGGAAATTAATAAGCATCTCAGCTTCGACCTGGTAATTTTGCTTTCTCTCGATAATGCCAATGCTACTTTACATATATGCATGTGTGTGTATAGTTTGTTTGAGATCTTGAGAGTGCTTTCGGTATAATCAAAAGTATTTTTAAATAGTTAAGAACAGTTTGCATCTTCATGTGTGTGTGACTAGTTGTTCAGATTGCGGAGTTAAACGAATAAAAACGAACAAAAATAGTGAATGGAGACGTTGGTGTGTGTCTAAGTTGTTGTAGCTATGTTATATATTATAGCAGAGGCAACGGGAGATGGGAATGGAGAACAATGTTCGGGAGCTTGAAAATGGTTATCATCATCAAAGCCAAAGGGGTGCATTGAACAACCACAATGACTACAATTCTCAGATGCCCTTCTTCCGCGTTCAGCCTATTCAGCCCAATCTCCAAGACAGGATCTAATTTATCTACCTTTGCCACTTAATTAATTTAAGGGTCTGTAATATTAACCATATACTTAACTACTCTTCTAAATTAATCTCCTTCAAGCTATCGACTGGTAGCTAGTACTAAGCTTGATATATAATAATGTTTTATGAACTTGCATGGTTTGTTAATTAATTTGGAATGATATATCAGTATTCAGTACTAATATGTCACCTTAAATTTATCTTCATTTCTGTGATATATATATATATATATATATAGCATATTTTTGTTTTTTTAGTAAATTATTTGTATATAAAATTGATTTTGAGTAAAAAGAAATCGATTATATATACAAAGAATTTTCTAAAAGGCAATGGATATAAATAATCTTTTAGGTCTCGGAGATGATATATATATATATATATATATATATATATATATATATATATATATATATATATATATATCGAAATATTTCAATAATTCAGGGTTTTGGGAAAGGGACATAACTTAAACCCACAACCCCATGGAGTATGTGTGAGGGGTATATATACTAAGTTGACACCATCTTGTTGGGAAGCAGGAGGGCATTTTGGATTTTTTATTTTATTGTTACTCTTTAAAACAAATCTTGAAAGGTGAAAATGGGACTTTCAAAAGAAAATGAAAAAGGTGGAAATGACACCCTTTTGTCCATAAATTTTGTTTTAGCACTATGTTACATTATTATAAGTTAAGTTTATATAACATCAAAGTATGGTGACAAAAATACCCTTTTGATTCATATCTAAAGACAACTTTTGCTTTTTTACTTTTTCACTACTTTCTCTCTCATAGAGACACTTCTATTTCACATTCTCTTTCTATTTTTCCATATTTTCTCTCACTTTAGTTAATCTCAGTGTGAAATTGAACTCCACTCCCTTTGGTTTGTTGTTTGAAATATGATAGAGAAAACTATAGAGGGAAAGTAGAGAGAGAAACACCCAAATAAACCTAAAATATGTAAGTGATTTAAAACGTAAGAATGAAACATATAAGAGAAACCGATAGAAAGATGAAACAAAAATAAAACCAGAGAAAGAAGATAGATCAGGTTTATTTATTTATTTATTTATTTATTTATTTATAAGTATTACATAAATTCGGGTTTTTTTTTTAAGAAGAGAATTTGAACCCATAACCTTATGGTGTAGGTATGATGGGTATATCATCGGACCAACCTCATCTCGTCAGAAATAGCTTGTTGATACTCATGAAATTAAATATGTAAATCCTGATTTTTAAGCTTGTTTCATCTTCTTCTATGCACTGTCGATCTTTGTGGTCTCCGTGTGACCGTCATCGTCTCCTTTTTAGTTGTCATCCTCATCACTGTCTTTGTCTTCGTCTTCCACCGATCAATCAACTTTCTCTCTCAAATTCTCTAAACAGTCAGTAAAACCCTAAACTTTTTTTTAAAGTAATTCAAAACTCATATGTAACTGATCTCTTTGTATGTGAGGGTATTTTTGGAAGAATTCAACATTTAGTGTTACATAAACTCAACTTAATAAACTAGTCTTAACTCTTAATCCCACAAAAAGCTCCTCAAAAGGTGTTATTAATAGAACTCATCTTGAAAGTTGGTTAAAAACAAGAGAGAAAACCAATAGTAACCAACCAAATTATCATACTTTTGTTTTTAACCACTTTTGAAATTATAATTGTTAATAACCACTTTTTTTAAAAAAATTCAGTATAGTACCATAAATTACCAGAGTACCCCTGAAAATAGTGTTTTTTTAAACCTCGAAACAAACTTGAAAACACGACTAAATGGGAATACACAAACTTGAAATCATGCCTAAATGGAAATATCAAAACTTGAAATCATGCCTAAAATAGAAATATTCAAACTTGAAATCTGGACTAAATTGAAATTTGGCTTAGGTTTTTTTTCCCTTCTTTCTTCTTCCTTTTCTTCTTCCTCAGATTCAAATTAGGTTTAGGTTTTTTTGATTTCTCCTTTTTATTGCAGATCACGTCGTCGGAGATCACAGCATGGAGCCGTCGGACGTCGCCTGGACCAGCGACGGTCACGAACCAGCGGCGCACGAACGCCTGGTCGTCGCACGAACCAGCGGCGTTGGTTCGTGCGACGACCAGGCGTTCGTGCGCCGCTGGTTTGTGACCATCGCTGGTCCAGGCGACGTCCGGCGGCTGTTCGGCGACGACTCCGGCATTGGGCGACGGGATGGAGAGGAGAAAGAGAGAGATGACCGGGAGAGAGAGCAGAGGAGAGAGAAGGAGAAAGAGAGAAACAGTGGTTTTGGGGAGGTTTTTATATGAGGGCTTTTGAGTAATTTCTCAAAAACATGGTTAAAAACAATTAAAAGTATGCATATGGTTAAAAAAGAAAATCCCATAAGTAGATGGGTCAGTTTTGGCAATTTCCACTAAAAAACAATCAAGATTGTGAATGTGGTCAAAAAAGAAATATTGAAAACTGTTTGGGTATTTTTGAGAATTAACTTAAAATTTAATTTATATGTGTATAGATTAAGCTAATATGAATTTATGAACATAGATTAAAGCTAGCTTATGTTGTCTATTTGTCATAACCTCAAAACATATGGACATGGATTATGAATAGACTGATCAAATACTGGACTCGAGCTAGATAAAGAGCTGATACCCAAACTTTTGACTTGGTAATTATTTTAAAATTTAACGAAACTTTACATAGACATAAATGATAAATCCCTTTTTATGTCCAAATTCAACTACTCATATCGATTAAAATTCTATTGAATTGTTTGAATGTCCAAAATAATGGAATTCCATTGGTTTATAATGATATTCTTACCTTATCTAAAATTCTTCTTGGATAAGTAAAGAATCAGATTCCTATTGAAAGCTAAAGGCTTGAACTCTGAGAAATGTACGTACTATAATTTTTATCTTTTAGAAAATCATAAGCTAGAGAACAAAATAAATTGAATTTGAGACTTCAACATTAACCGACAGATGTAATTGCATGCACAGGCTATACATTTTTTTTCTTATATTTACATAGAACTTGTGTTTTTAGTCCAATGTATATAGTATACTCATTAAACCCGAGTTTCGGTAGATTCGATTTGAAACCGAATCCGTCGAAACCACAAAACGGGCTTTTATATATAAGTATGGTTGCCATTTTTCATCCAATCGTTCTTGTTGCATATATTTACATTAAAATTATGTTTTTAGTCCATTTTATACTAAATTTTTGTAGCTTACCATGAGAACACAATTTTTGGTAATTTTGGCAGTTTCAATGGATTCAGTTTCAAACTGAATTCGCCAAAACCTTTAAAATGGGTTCTTATAAATAGGAATTGTTGCTATTTTTCATTCAATTGTTTATGTTGCATATATTTACATTCAATTTATGTTATTAGTCCAATTTATACTCATTTTTTGTAGTTTATTTATGAGAACCCGAGTTTCGATCGGCTGTTTCAACAGTTTTGGTTTTAAACTGAATCCGACGAAACTAACAAAATGGGTTCTAATAGCAAACATATATTGTAGCCATGCTTTCATGTTATCATTTTTGTTTCTTATATTTATATAAAACCTGTGTTCTTAGTCCAATTTATAATCATTAAACCAGAGTTTCGACAGATTCGGTTTGAAGCCGAATCCGTCGAAACCACAAAATGAGCTTTTATATGCAAGTATGGTTACCATTTTTTATTCGATCATTTTGTTGCATATATTTACATTAAACTTATGTTCTTAGTTCATTTTATACTAATGTTTTGTAGCTTAACTATGAGAACACAAGTTTAGGCAATTTCTAAAGTTTCAATGGATTAGGTTTCAAACTAAATCCGTCGAAACCTTCAAAATGGGTTCTTAAATACAAGTAATGTTGCTATTTTTCATTTGATTGTTTATGTTGCTTATATTTACATTTAATTTATGTTATTAGTCCAATTTATACTCATTTTTTTGTAGCTTATTTATGAGAACCCAAGTTTCGACGATTTTGGTTTTAAACCGAATCCATCGAAACCACCAAAATGGGTTATAATATGCAAACATCGTAGCCATGTTTTCATTTTATCGTTTTTTATGCTTATATTTACATAAAACTTTCTTTATTAGTCTAATTAATACTTATTAAACCCTAGTTTGCGAAACCATAAAAATGAGCTTTTATATGCAAGTAGGGTACGATTTTTTCATTCGATCTTTTTTGTTGCATATAGTTACATTAAAAATTATGTTCACGATCTATTTTATAATAATTTTTTTATTGTTTAACTATGAGAACACAAGTTTCGGCAGTTTCGGCGCATTCGGTTTCAAACAGAATCCGTCAAAACCTTCATAATTGGTTCTTACATACAAATATTGTTGCCATTTTTCATTCAATTTTTTTTCTTTTTTTGTTGCTTATATTTACATTCAATTTACATTATTAGTTCAATTAATAATCAAAAGTTTTATGAACTAATAGAATGAAAGTAGTCATTTTCTTGAAGTTGGTACAGTGTCTACCCATTCAATTATGGATTCAGATGCTATTGTGGCGCTTTATGCTAATTTGTGTTTGATTGAGAAGGATGGACCGATCCAGTGGCTACGAACAGAGTTGGTGACAGCAGGTGTCCAACGGATGGCTTTGAGTCTTTTGGGGAAGGTTTTGATGAATATAATGATCAAACAGGAGGATTTTATGAGTCTTATTGGTAAAATTTGGAGGGTGCTGATGTGTACCAAATACACAAAAGAAGAATTTGGAAGAAATAGAAGAATGTAGAGAGAAATAGGGAAAGGTTATTTCATATATTTCAACATAAACTTAATTACAGCTGCAATCAGCTATATATAGGCTAATGGTTTCGATTGAGAGATAAGGATACAACAACTATAAACCAACTAAGCAAGAAAAAAGGGAACATGCTTCACTACAACAATCATGGAGAAGTTTCTATCACCACCCACCAATGTGGTCATGATAGACATGGGCATACCCAACAGCAACAAACAAACTAACAAAAACTAAACAAACCTATGACTAAGGCCTTCCCATTTCGTGGCTTGCATGGCGTGAACCATGGGACCATATCATTCCATCCCCCTAAAATCATCCTTGTCCACAAGGATGAAATTCAGATAAACACCATTGATTCTCCCATGTTGCGTTGTTGACTAGGGTCCCACTCCCATTTCACCAAGATTTCTATCTTGGGTTGAAATTTTCCTTTTTGAATAATTCTTGGACTGAAACGGCTATAGTTTGAGACAAACATAATCACCAACGTTGAAAGTAACTTTACGATGGTGTTGGATTGTTCGTGACTTCATGCGGTTGCGGGTCACCAAGATATTATGGGGAAAGTCGTGCAAACGGACCCGCGAGTCCGAAGAAGCTCGTCCATTGTTTGGACATTGGTGGTACCTAGAATGTAAGACAATAAGGTGGGCGGGGAAGTCCCATACACAGCCTCAAATGGTGAAACTTTGGTGGCCGAATGGACAACTGTGTTAGTGACCAATTTGAGCTGGGTAGAATTGCAATCAGATGTGTTGTCGGAGCGGTTAGTTTCGAATGTGGGAGAGTGATGAGAGGATTCAACTGTGATCATGGGTGGTGGTGGCTTAGTGGGAGTGACATAGGGACGTGGTCATGACAGACATGGGCATACCCATGTGATCCCCAACAGCAACAAACTAACTAACAACAACTAAACAAACCTATGACTAAGGCCTTCCCATTTCGTGGCTTGCATGCCTTGAATCATAGGACCATATCAGATGCATAAGGGTGTGGAGATTGAATCTGTTACTAATAATGTGTTTACTATTCACTTCAAAAATGAAGAAGATCGATGTCATGTTATGGCTAGTGCTTCATGGACTTTTGATGGCGCATGGAATATCTTGGTAAAACAAACTAGTAAGGGAGCAATTGAGGATTTATGTTTTAATTATTCCGAGTTTTGGGAACAGATTCATCGTGTACCTCTTGTTTGCATGACGAAGGAGATTGGTCGGTTTTTAGGTGGAATGGTAGGTGTGGTGACAGATGTGGACGGTGGGTTCTCCAGAGAGTGTATGGGTAAGTACCTTCGGGTACATGTAAGGGTTAATGTGGAGAAGTCGATACGACGATGCTTAAGGGTGGATGTGTTAGGGGACGGTGAAGAAACTGTGATGATTCTCCTGTATGAACGGTTGTCGGATCATTGCTATCTATGTGGTCGATTAGGACACTCTATGCATGAGTGCACGGATGCTTTAGTTACAAGTGGATGAGGTGGGGAGGAGCTTCCTTATGGGGCATGGTTGAAGGCGACAGGTCCTGAAAGGTGGTCTACGTATAGGGAACGAAGAGCTCGTGGCTTCACTGTGTGTCCATCAAGTGGGCATGGTTTCAGCATAACTGAGTCTTGGAGTCAATGCCTAGCAACGTTTTCCATTGTTGAACATTGTATTGATGTCGCAAACGGATATAAGAGAATTTTGAAGGAATTGAAGATGACAAAGTTGTGCGGCG
The DNA here is from genome assembly GCA_030490815.1 of Acer saccharum. Classification (NCBI taxonomy): domain Eukaryota; kingdom Viridiplantae; phylum Streptophyta; class Magnoliopsida; order Sapindales; family Sapindaceae; genus Acer; species Acer saccharum. The sequence goes on from CM059872.1 coordinate 28,167,553, forward strand.
TGATTCTGGCAGGGCTATTAATGGGATTAATAAAGATGACATCTTTCTTTTCAAAAGCTAATCTACTGTCACAGATGGTGCTTAAAGAGAACAGAAGTTAACAAGTGGACCTATGAAGAGTAGGCCCGTGAAGGATTAATTATTGTCCTTACAGGCTAAGCAGAAGGGAAAATAAATACAATCTATTGGGCCAACTAAGCCCAAGATGAGGGGTATCATTTTCAAGAGTAATACAAGTAGTAGTGGGCCGACTAGGGTTGAGATAGGTGGCAACCCAACTCCAGATATTGTGGATAGGTCGGGTGCAAATTAAGGTTTTGAAAGGCTAAATTGAGTCTCGAGACAATTGACCGTAGCCTCACAAGGCATAAGCCTTGAGGCAAAACGAGACGTAAGCCTTAATTAAATAATAATAATTTTAAAAAAAAAATTATAAAAAACATTAAAAAAATTATAAAAAGAAACTAGAAACTCATATTTCATAGTCCATATCATAAGGTTAATGACTTAGTAACATTACCATCAAATAAAAACATACAAAGTTATAAAACAAATACTACAAGAAAAACAATATTTCTTGACAGTCTTTTATTGACAGTTTTACAAAACTGTCAATAAACTTATAAAAATTGACAACCATTTTTAACTGTCAAAAAGAGTTGACTGTTTTTTAGAACAGTCACATCTTAACTGTCAGATATTATTAACTGTTTCTAATAACTGTGAACAAATTTGTTTTTAAAAAATTATTAAAAAAAATTATTTATCTTTAATAATTTTTTAAAAATTTTACTTCATATTTTCAACACCAAACAAAATCCCGCTTTTTCTTAAAAGTTCCTACTATCACAATTTCACTGTATCTAAACAAAAAAAAAAAACAAAAAACAAAAAGAAAATATCTTTTTTGACTAAAACAAAAAAAACAAAAAACAAAAAGAAAATATCTTTTTTGACTAATACAAAAAAAACAAAAAACAAAAAGAAAATATCTTTTTTGACTGTAACGGCTTCCCTCTCCCTAACTTAAGATATCTCACAGCTTAAATTTCTATTATCCTTTATTTCTCCAATCATCCAAACATCTTTCAAATCTGTCATAAAAGTTTGAATTGTTTATCGTAAGTGTGCTTAAATCTTTAACTTTTTTTTGTTAGTACACTAAAATCCCTAAAATTCCAAATTTTTAGGGTATTTAATTATCTCACTCCTACTGTTTTAGCAATTTTACAGAAAAAAGATTATTAAGATTCAAGCTTTATTTGTTTTTGAGCTTCAATTTGGTTGGATTTTACAGTTGTTGCCATTAAGAAGGAAAACAGACTCTATCAAGCTTGAAGATTCATTGCCATGTAAGGAATTTGAAATGCTTTGAGTTGTTATAGGATTTGATTTTTTTTTTTTTTTTTGTCAACTCTTTCCACTTTTCTGGAAGTTCTGTTAATTTAAATTTATTCATATTTGCAACATTCACTCAATTTTTTGTATGGCAAGCATTGATCAATTAATTTAACTTGTTAAACTTTTACTAATAATTTTATAAATCAATTAAGTAAAAGTACAGTGCTCAAACCAAATTCGAATTACAAGATTTTTTTTTTTTTAAATAAAAAATACAGTTCTTTTTTATCAATATTAGTTTGTCTTAATGTATTGTATTTGCTAGAGAAAAATCTATTTTACTCTCCTATTGATTTTCTATTTTTTAAAAAAATTAATTTATACATCAGGTTCTTTTCTATTTGCATATTACAGGTTTGCCAATTGAGATTGAGCTAGAATTTCGACTGGAAAAAGGACTTAAGTTGCCGGAAAGGTAGACCTAGCAAACTTCAAATATTTTTACAAACTTAATTTTAATTGTATCTATTTGCTAGGTAAATGTATCATACTTATTTCAAATGAGTTGGTTGTTACTTGATATTGTGAATATGTTTTGCGTTTCTCTGTATATTCATGCATGGTGTGTTGGGTGTTTGTGGGTATGTTAACAAAAATACATATCGAAGCTTAAAATGTCTTTATCAAAGTCTATGAGTTCAAAAGCTATTAAAAATCATGAATAATTATATTTTTGTGTATAAATAATTTTTGTTTTTAATGAATAGTGTCTTTAGACTTCTTATAATAATTATTTTTATATTTCAGGACTAATTAAGTTATAACATATGATGGATAAGTCTTGGATGTTGAGTGATAGAATGTCAATGGAATATGAGATTGGGGTTGAGAAATTTATAGAATTTGCCATACTTCATTCTAAAAATCCTAACTTAATAAGATATCCATGTCACTTTTGTGGAAATTTAAAGTTTCAGTCATAGTAAATCATTTATTTGTTAAAGGTATTGACAAGAGCTATCAAATTTGGACTTGGCATGGAGAGGATGATCCTAGTATGTGAGAAAATATTGAATCATATTGCAATCAATATTTTGATTATGATAAAGGTGTTAATGCAGTTGAAATGGTGCATGATGCATATAAACATTGCACTGTTGATCTCAAAGCATTTAAAGTTATATTGGAAGATGCTAAAAAGCCTTTATTTCCTGGTTGTAAAAAGTATACAAAGGTGTCTGCATTAGTAAAATTGTTCAACATTAAAGGCAAATATAGGTGGTTTGATAATAGCTTTTTTGATTTGTTGAGTTGTCTTCAAGATATGTTACCTGTGAATAATGAAATTCCAACATCATTTTATGAGGCAGAAAAGACAATGAATGCCTTAGGTTTGGAATATGAGAAAATACATGCATGCCCAAATGATTGTATACTATATCGAAAAGAGTACAAGAATCTATCTGCTTGTCCCACTGGTAAAGAATCAAGATGGAAAACAGATAGATAAAAATGTACATGTTAAGGGAAAAAAAGGCACCCCTGCAAAAGTCTTATGGTATTTTCCTATTATCCCGAGATTAAGATAGATGTTCCAATCTCACTACAAAAAAAATGGTCATCAGCGAGGGCAAAATGCCGTCGAAAAAGGCTGTTTGCCGTCGAAAATACGCTTTTTCGACGGGAAATGGCCGTCGAATGCCGTCGAAAATACGCTCGTCGGAAATAAACTTTTATCGACGGGCCGTCGAAAATACCACTTTTTTCGACGGTAATTGCCGTCGAAAAAAATGAAAATGGCCGTCGGTAATAGTATTAAAAATTGGTGATCAACCGTCGAAAATACCACCTTTTTCGACGGTCATTTACCGTCGATAATAGTAATAAATAATAATAAAAATAGTTGTATTTTTGACGCTCCACCATCTCTTAGAACCCGACCCGACCCACCCACCCACGACCCACCATCAACTCCCTCTCGCCTCATTTAATTTTTAGTCGTCCACCAGAGTCGAACCTGGCACATGTGATGCAAGGCGTGGCATGCTTATCCACTTTGCTATTGCTTCAAATCTGTCAATTAAGGCATACTATTTATATATAACCTCTATATCTCATTAATTTTTTTTGGTTTAATATTAAAAACATCCCCTCACCTTTAAACTATTATTGAATGTCTATATACAAATGTTTTTATTTTTGAAACAACCATTGTGGACTAAAAAACAATGCTTTTATTTGGAAAAAGTCAGAGGGTATAATATTTGATTCATACAATTAACCCATTTTTTTTAGATTGATTCCACTAATTTACAAATTGATATTAAAAAAAAAAAACTTTTATTATAGCATTTAATTAAACTATTTTGTTAAAATCATATATTGTCAGATCAAATGGTCTATCGTTAATCGTACTCAAAATTAAACATGACCTTAGTTCCGGTTTCGGTTCCGGTTCCTCGATTATGGTCTGATTCCAACGGTTCATTTCCTTTTTTTTTTTTTAATAATAGAAAACCTCTCAATATTAATAGTTATTGATCCTTATGAAGAACTTATTGGGAAAAAAAAATTCATCTCGATAGAGAACCACTTTGGACAAACAAAATGATCTATATTGCCTAATTTTCTAATTTATATGGTAATTTAATTATTAATATTTCTTTAAGGAAAAACTTAAAAAAAAATCAAGAATTTTCTACAAAATTATTTAATTATTATAATTTTAAATATAAAAAAAAAACCTATTGGGACGAAAATAATTTGTCCTAATAGATAGTCTATTAGGACGAATTATGTATTTTATCCCAGTAGATGTTATATTGGGACAAAAAAAAATTCATCCATAAAGGTCTATCTTTAAGGAAAAACTTCAAAAAAAATCAAGAATTTTCAACAAAATTAATTAACTATATTGGACAAAATTTGGACAAAATTTGTCCCGAAAGACAATCTATTGGGACGAATAATTTATTTCGTCCCAATAGAATGTCTACTGGGACAAAATTATTTCATCCCTAAAGGTCTTGTTAGATTTGTACTTTCTATGGACAAAAAATTTATTTCGTCCCAAGAGACATTCTATTGGGACAAATTTGTTCGTCCCTAAATATTTGATCAGTTTTACATTTTTTATGGACGAATAATTTTTTCGTCCCAATAGGCCTTTTTTTCTTGTAATGTTTAGAGCATTTAACATAGTCGTGTTTAGTAAATATAATTAAAAATAACTAAATATTCTTGTAATTACTAATAATTTTGCTATATTTCATACTCAATTAATTTAGTCTGATGTATCTTTAGAGTATACTTCTTATTAGTGATTGTCACAAATTATAAGTTTTTTTTAATTAATTGATATTTTAAAATTGAACCAAAATACTTGGTGAAAAAAATTCATATAGTGATTTCGATAAAAAAAAATATTGACAAAAAAAAAAGTACCTATTGTGATGCATTTAAAATATCGACCTATAAGTCATTTTTTTTTTAGTTTATAAATTAGCACATACATAAATATATTCCATTATAATTTATTAATTAATATTATAATATTTAACTAATTATATTTTTCATGAGAACACTGTAACAAATAATATAAAAAATAGTACCAAATTATTCGACTATTTCCGATGGCCATTGGGCCGTCGGAATTGTAATATTACTTCTTTCATCATTTTCGACGGTATATATGCCGTCGGAAATGTGGGTCATTTTCGACGGTGTAAATAGTGCCGTCGAAAATGTGGGTCATTTTCGACGGTACAAATAGTGCTGTCGAAAATGAGGGTCATTTTCGAGGGTTTATTCGACTATTTTCGACGGCCTTTTGCTGTCGAAAATGTGGTATTACTTTTTTCATCATTTTCGACGGTGTTGAAATGCCCGTCGAAAAAGGATGAATCACCGACGGTAATGGCCGTCGAAAATAGTTGGTCGCTATTTTTGTAGTGTATTTCCGACGGCAAAAAGACCATTTTCGACGGTAATTTGCCCTCGAAAATATAGTACCTCTATTTACAATATGAGCGACGGCTTTATATTTAGCCGTCGAAAATGACAGTATTTTCGAGGGTTATTGGGGGCCGTCGAAAATGTTTGGTCGCTGATAGCCAGTTTTTTTGTAGTGTCTCCTCAAACAGCTAAAGACTTGATTTGGCATGCTCATGGAAGAAAAAAATGAAGGTTACTGAAAGGTATTGTCAATGAGCTGCATAGAATATGTTCACGTGTTTGGTGGAGAAGTACATAGGTGGTTCGAAAACTCTATTGGTCTACTTGGAAAGGTTTGTGTGCTAGCAAGGAAATGAGAGGCTTGGGATTCTGAGATCTTAATGTTTTTAACAGAGCTTTATTGGCAAAGCAAATATGGAGACTGGTTACAAATCTAGATTCTTTAGCGGGTGGAGTGCTTAAAGGTTGTTATTTCCAAACGAAAAGTTTTCTGACAGCAGGGTGTAGGGGAGGGGGGTTGGTTCTTTTCTTTGGAAAAGCTTGTGGTTGGGGCAAGGCTTGCTTGAGATCAGTGCCCGGTGGCGCATTGGTAGTGGTTCTTTGGTTCGGGTTTATAAGGACAAGTGGATTCCAAGACCGTCAACTTTCAAAGTTATCACACCTTGACAACATGATGACATAGTGTTGGTAAGCCAGCTGAGGTCACCTTCCGGTGGGTGGAATTTTCAGCTAATTCGTGAGAACTTTAATACAGAGGATTCCAATTCTATTCTTTCAATTCCCTCTAGCTCTAGTCGTGTGGAAGATTCCCTTTGTTGGAATTATACTAAGAATGACAATTACTCAGTCAATAGTGGTTAAAAGTGGGCTTGGAGGATAAAGTTGCTGCGGGTGTCTCTGATTCGGCTTTTAGGAGTCCCTGGTGGAATTCAATTTGGCGGATTGAGGTGCCAACAAAAGTGAAGTTGTTCCTATGGTGCGCTTGTCACTATTGGATCTCGAATTTGACTAGCCTAGCGAGGAGGGATATTGCAACATAAGGTTTGTGCCTATTTTGTAGGTTTAGATCTGAGACAACTTTACATGCTTTGTGGGGCTGTTGTCGTCTGAAAGAGGTTCGTAATGCTTGTGGTTTTATGCAAAGCTTCCGCTACAATGACAATAATCATTTCTAGGTTTTTTTTTCTTCGATTATTGTCTAAAAATATTAAATGATGATGAGGTAGACTTGTTGAGTATTGTTATTTGGAGAAATTGGTTCATACGGAATCAGATAGTTCATGGTATTGAGCAAACCAAGTGGGTTGATATAGTGACTTGGGCTAAAGATTTCTTAGCTGAGATTCAAGCAGTTAAAATTAAGGATCGGATGGGCATTGGGGAAATGAGGATGGATATAGGTCCCCTCATCCCCATCCTCATTTCCAAAACCCTTACCCCCACACCATTTCCCCATTTTTTCCGTTTTTTCATGTTTCCCTCATTTTCCTTGTTTTACTAAAAATTACATACTTTAAAATAAAAAATAAAAAAAAACAATTACAAATACAAAAATATTAAGAATAGAAAGAATAAAACAATATTAAGAAATATATATATATATATACAAATTTTCTATTGTCAGTTCGTCCTGATATAAAATATATCAGGACAAAGAATGTGGACCATTAAATTTACATTCTTTGACTCAAAGTGTATGCACTTGTCAAAACTTCTCCATAATCTATAGTCCATATTCTTCATTTTGATATATTTTATATCGGGACAAACTGACAGTAGAAAGACTATATATATATATATATATATGGTTTGGGGATGGGGGGACCTAGGGAGATGGGGATGGGACCCATCCTGATCCCCATCCCCATTTCAATTATGAGATGAAAAACATCCCCATCCCTACCCATTTCCCTATTTTCCCTCAAAAAAATTTCTCACATGGGGATGGGAAAGTGGGGATTTGGGTATCCGAGGATAAATACTCATCCCTAGTTAAAATTGATGGTAATGGTTAGTAGTTGGCAGCTAAGTAGGATATGACCAGGTGGAAACTACCACAAGAAGGGTTTTATAAGATCAATTCAGATGTAGCTATTAGTGTTACTGGTAATTTGGTTGGTGTAGGGTGGTTATTAGAGATTACGAAGGCCAAGTCATGGGAACGAGTGCGTAAAGGTTGGATGATGGCTTCTCTCTGGAAGTTACAAAGGTTATGGCCATCCTTCGAGGTATTGTTTTTGTTGAAAAAACATATTTGAGCTACACAATAACATCCATAAAATCTTCCATAAAAACCATTTTGATCAATTACATAAAAAATATAAATATAGTTTGATAAACATAGTAAAAACATTACATAAAAACATAAATATCGAGTGACATGATCATAAATATCAAAGAGGGAAGAAGAAACATAAGTGACAATTTTATGAAGCATAAAAACACATCCCACGCCATCTTCAAGTGTTGATAGCTACCATTTCTAATTTTCCCCCAAATGGGGTTTATATAGACATAAAGACAACATGAAAGCATGTACACCCATTCTTTGGCCATACTTCCCCATACTTTACCCATACTTGCCATATTTTGCCATACTTCATGACTTCATTTTTTACATCATTTCTATACATCAATATTACATCACAATATTACATTACAATATTACAAAATGGGCCATATGCAAAACATTGGGCCATCCATTAATAAGTCCATGAGCCATCAATATGATCCAACTTGATCCATAACCATTGTCTTTTAGAGAACAAATTTCATATTTCCAACAGTTTTTGCCGAGGAATCAGGTTTGCTGCTTGTTGTAGTTGAGTCAGATGCTCTTAACGTGGTTCAGATGATTAATTCCAGCAAGCACAATTACCCAGAAGTGGGCTTTGTTGTGCTAGATATGCAACAACGTCTTCAACGTGGGGTTCATGGAGTTGTTTTATTTGTTCCTCATAAGGCAAATGTAGTTGCTCATTCGCTTTCTAAGTTAGTATTGTCTACTTTAAGGATACCTTTTGGCTTGAAAGCTACCCACAATGTGTGGAGAAGCTTGTGCTAGAGGACCTTCCAGATTAGTTTGTTGCTTTGTTTCTTCTTTTTTAGTTAATCTTCAAAAAAAAAATTCAATTAATACTCATTTTTTATAGCTTATTTATGAAAACCTGAATTTCGGTTGTTTCGACGGTTTTGGTTTTAAATGGAATCCGTTGAAACCACCAAAATGGGTTCTAATATGCAAACATTGTATCCATGTTTTCATTTTATCATTTTTTATATTTACATAAAACTTATGTTCTTAATCCAATTTATACTCATTAAACTAGAAACTGAATCCATCGAAACCACAAGACGAGTTCTTATATGCAAGTACTGTTGCCATTTTTCATTCGATCGTTTTTATTGCATATATTTACATTGAACTTATGTTCTTAGTCCATTTATACTAATTTTTTGTAACTTAACTATGAGAACATAAGTTTATGAAATTTCGCCAGTTTCTGTTTCAAACCGAATTCGTAGAAACCATCAAAATGGGTTCTTATATACTAGTATTGTTGCCATTTTTCATTCGATTGTTTATGTTGCTTATATTTAAATTCAATTTAAGTTAATAGTCCAACTTATACTCAATTTTTGTTGCTTATTTATGAGAACCTAAATTTCAGCTATTTCAATGATTTTGGTTTTAAACTGAATCCGTCGAAACCACAAACGATAAAAATGGGTTCTAATATGCAAACATTGTAGCATGTTTTTATTTTATCATTGTTGTTTTTATTACATAGAACTTGTGTTCTTAGTCCAATTTATACTCCTTAAACTAGAGTTTTGAAGGATTCGGTTTGAAACCGAATCCATTGAAACCACTAAACGAGCTTTTATATGCAAATAGTGTTGCCATTTTTCATCCGATCGTTTTTATTGAATATATTTACATTAAACTTATGTTCTTAGTCCATTTTATACTAATTTTTTGTAGCTTAACTATGAGAACATAAGTTTAGACAATTTCACTAGTTTCAATAGAATCGATTTCAAACTGAATTCATAGAAACCTTCAAAATGGATTCTTATATACAAGTATTTTGCCATTTTTCATTCGATTGTTTATATTACTTATATTTTCATTCAATTTATGTTATTAGTCAAACTTATACTCAAGTTATGTTTACATCAAACTATTAAATTTGATATTCAGATAGAACTTTAGATGATAATGTTCATATTGATGTTAACATGACTTATATTTAGGTCAATGTTTACAAGTTTGACTAAAAATAAAATGAAATTTCACAGCAGAAGAGAAGCATTAAGAATAACTACAATGTTAATTAAACACTCTGTTTAGCTGACTACTAATTTCATCAGCATTAACCACAACTGTGTGTCATTAAGAATACAGGAGTCTACATTCTACAACCCACAACATTGTAATTTACAAGGAAAACCAGCTTCCACATGCTTAAAAAATGGAAGACGGCAAATGCACCTAAAATCCTCAAGGCTAAGAACCTTACAAAATTTTCACAATCACCGACAACTCTTTGTTAAATGCAGCTATATATGCCCAAGGTTGACGGAAAATCCAACTGAAAAACTTGGATGTGTTTGCTTAAGTCCAGCCCTTCAATCATTTTGCATTTCATAGCATATAAAAGGTCTTCAAATTCTTCTGGTTGATTAGAACCAATTTGAAATACTGAAGTCTCGAAGCTTACTTAGATGTCTCTCCATATCTTCTCTAGACTTGACCCACTCTTCCCTCTCTATCACAGTGGTGGGATCATCTCTTTCACTCTAAATGCATAAAAGATAATGGTAAATCAGACAACGTATAAAAGATAGATGTATATAAAGTGAACTGGAAAATAGACAATTACCGCATGAATAATTCTGAAGGAATTCCCATTATCGCGTATTACAAGTAAGTCACTCTTTCGATCCCTATTTCTTGGAAGTGTGACCTAAAAGAAGCATTCTAACCATTAAAAATAAATCCTGCTAAAAAATTAACCAATAAAACATCAATAAAAGACAAATGGGATCTGAAATAAGTAACTATTTATGTAGGGGTTGAATTGCTGAATTTGCAGGTTAATAGACATTAAAGAAAGACTCTGCATATTGGCACCAGAACTCAAAATCAGGATGGAGATAAATCACATTATGCAAAGTTTCAAACAGACCCCAGGATATTAGATGAATCATAAGATCTCTCCAATGCTTGTGTTTCTTGAACCCCAACCACGGACCCACCCAACATAATTTGAGGTTTAACACACAGACACCAAGATGAGGTACCATGGAAACATAATTTTAAGGATCGTTACAAGTAATTCTCACAGAAAGATAGAGATCATAGTATCATTAATGATACCGGTATAACAAGCAGTCATGATTTTGGGAATAAATAAACAAGTATTAACTATTGTTTCTGAAAATAAAGGGTATATAACAAATGAAGCAATGAACCTGACATCGGAAAATGAGGGAAGAAAATCAATATCTTTTAAACATAATATCATGTGTAGTGAAAAGATTTTAGAAGAAAATAATATAATCTGTATCAATAAGTGAATTATGAAGGATCCCCACAAACTTTGTCCAGTCAACCTCAAGAAAACAAAGCATTAGTCACTAGAACTTAAAATATGAAGGCAGTGTACCTGATGGGTTTAAAATAAATAGCTGTCTCTAAAAGTTTTATTTTATCATTTGTTCAAATTAAGCAACTTATGCAAACCCAAGAAAATAACATAGTTGCATTTTTACCTTCACTAAAGCGTCAACATTGTCAAATAATAAAACATGATCCATACGAAACTAAACTGCAGAGAGATATTATCCACCTAAACTAAATCAGTTTAAAGTAAAGATGTGAAAGGTAAGAAGCATATAGTAATTCCAGAAGCAAAATTAAAATTGAACTAAAACAAATTTAAGTGCTAAAAATTCTTACCAAAACTTTTGCTCTGGTTATTGACTTTGTTTTTGAATCAATCACATAAATCTCCTCAAAATCTAGCACAAACTCTAGGTCACCCAATCTTCGGTTTCTAAAGTGTTTTGTCAAGAATACCTGTGGTAGTGATCAGCCAAGTGAATGGTGTTAGCAAAAACATAACATCAATTACAAAGTGTTCTTCGTTTTAAAGGCAAAGATCCTTTGAGGTTCTAGACTCTGTAAAGCAATCATCCAGAAAAAAGCAGTGTGACAATAACCACTTATTATCCTGCTTATTTCAATTTTATCTGGTGAATATTTTAAATTTTTGCATAGGCAATACTACCTTAGTCAACATCACTTGGTAAATTGACCAGCTGAAATGCCTAATAAAAGATCATTTAATACTGAGTTTAAAGCAGTTCATATGAAAGAGATGGCATATACTACACCAATAGATCAACCATACCTTGTGTATCTCTCTATCGGATTTGTACATAGGATCTCGTGGAGCATCGATGGGAGGTTCAGTGACATTGTAGCATCCATAATCACTTTTCGCACACCGAATGTACTATAGTTTACACCAAAGAAAAATCATTGAATTAAACAATATACCAAATTACGCACACCGAATGTACTATAGTTTACACCAAAGAAAAATCATTGAATTAAACAATATACCAAATTACTTATGTGATTCGAGTTCAATAAACAGCTTCACAAAATTATGAATATAGAAAAAGCCAATGGTCAGTAAACTACTGATATATCCATGCATTGTAATATAACACTTAAATGTATAATGCAATACAAAGCATACAATATTCCTCTTCAAATCTAATTATCAGTAGCAGAGATGATAAAAGGAAAACAAATAAGTAGAACTGCAGGTACCTTTTGAGGCATTGGAGCAAGAACTTTTGGTATGGCATAAATATCCGTATCTGGAGGAGTAACATACATCTGCAATTCGAAAACAGAAAAAAGAAATATTGATCAAAATACATAAAACCATATCAGGAATCAAGAAAAAAAATAAATTAAACACGAATTGAGAATTAAAACAGCCCACTAACCTCCCTGAAATCATACACGTCATTATCAGGATCAGGGGGCTTCCTAATAAAGAAGTCACATTCCATCAAACTGATCTTATGAAACTCATCTTCATCAATTCTATAATCCACCACCATCTCAGAGTCCCAGCCCTGTGTGAACACAAAGCTCTTGCTGTCCACCATAGTGATATCTTCATCAAGACCACTAGCGGAGGAGGAAGAGAGTGGGTCGTACTCGACGTCGTAGTCTCTCTTGTTGTCCAGCTCATCTACTTCTTCTTCGTCCATGTCGTAGTCGTCCGGGCCGCCGCTGTCCCCGTCGCCTTCGTCGGCGCGTACGATGAAAGGGCTTTTATGAGGTTTTGGTGAAGGAACGGAAATGGAGGAAAACTTTAACGGCGAAGGAAAGAAAGGTTTAGTGGCAGTAGTAGTGGTTGTTGTGATGCTGAAAGAGGGCGGTTTGGAAATGAAGAGTGGTGTGGAGAGGAGGAGAGCAGTGGTCGTCATGGCAGTGAGGCTGTTTGGAAGAGGAGAAAATGTGAGAGGGTGTACGAGAGAAATATGGATGGATAAAGCTCATCTGGGCCGGGCCGGGCCGGATCTGGTTATTTTCCAAGATATTCCATTCCACCGTGTAGTAGATAAGTAGATTACAAAAACACACCTTTTATATATATATATATATATTAAAAACAAAAACACTTATTAATAAAAGAATTTAAGGGAAAATTTGGAAATAATCACCATTAATTGTTCTGAATAAATAATCTGTTGCGAAGTTAACCAGACAACTGTTTGGTTAGAGCATCTCCAACCATACTCTCTATATTTTAGCTAAATTTTAGTTATTTTATCTAAAAAGCTATTTTAGCTAATATATATATATATATATATATATATATATACAATTAAAAATAAAAACACTTATTAATAAAATAATTTAAGGGCAAATTTGGAAATAATCACCATTAGTTGTTCTAAATAAATAATCTGTTGCAAAGTTAACCAGACAACTGTTTGGTTAGAGCATCTCCAACTATGCTCTCTATATTTTAGCTAAATTTTAGTTATTTTAGCTAAAAAGCTATTTTAGCTAGCAACTCACTCCAACCATCATCTCTATTATAGGTAGTCATTAATACTTTAATATTTTTTTTTAATTTAAAATATATATAAATTTATTTTATTTTAAATTGTAAAAATAAGAGAGAGAAGATCAATCAACTTAAAAATATTTTAAAAAAAATAATAAGAGAGAGAATATAGGGAGCTTGAAATAGCTCCCTACATTTGGAGAGCCTTTTGATGGTTCTCTAAAATAGAGAGCCATTTAGGGAGCCCTTTGGAGTGCTCTGAAACAATCCCCACTAGCTATTTTATCTAAGGAGGGGGTTTAAGGAGCCCCCTTGGAGGGGCTCTTAGGTTGTAGAATAGCTTGTATCTAAAATTTTAACGAAACCGATATGACCTAAGCAATTAATTAAAAACAATACAACCTAACCCTATTTCAATTGAATTCCGGGCCCTATATCCTAGTGAGTTAAGCGCTTAAGTAGCCTTTTCCGGTTCCGGTCAATTGATGATGCAAGCAAATAACATTTTGTTACGGATTGTTGACTATTGACTATGATATTGAGGTAAGTAATCACGCATTGCATTTAGAAGTAGCATACAAGTTCAATTCATCAGAACATGTCGTAGGTTGTCTATTTAAATCATCCAAAATTCCAAACACAGAAGATCAGACTCTATAGATATGGAAATCCAAACTCTTTGATTTTGGGATTTATATTGACAATACTATACTCATTTAAAGAGGAAAATATGAGGCCTATTTTCAATATTATACTTAATTTGGATGACAAAGCTTTTTTTTTTTTTTTCCGATTTAAAATTTATATATATATATATAACTTTATCTTCATCATCCATATTTAAGATTGACAGTGTAATTCTATCTTCTTCTTTTTTTTTAATAATCTATAATTTTATTAAATTAATGATATTAAGGGGTATTTAAGTCTTTTTACCCATTTGACACGATTAGAAGTTAACGGCCAAACACTCATGGCGGAAAGTTGTTGTTAGTTTTCAAAAAGTTGTTTTAGCTTTGAATAAGTAAGTTCTGTGTAATAATTTATAGGACAAATTGCATTAATATACCATAACTATTGGTGAAATTATACTTAGAATACGAAAATGTATCTATTACACTAATTACCCCTTGTTTACTACTATTAGACTTAGGGGTGGGCATAAAGTTTGGAACCGAACCGAACCAAAAAATGGTGTTCGGTTCAATTTGCATCTTCTATTCGGTTCAAACCAGATTGGTTTTTAGAAAACCAAATAGTTTTCGGATCGGTTCGGTTTTGGATATCCAAAACCAGTTTGAACCGATGAACCACACTATTTAACTTTAAAATAAATAAATAAATAAAAACTTTAATCATTTTCTCTCTTTCAGCAGACTCTCACTCTATCAGCCACTCTTTCAACTCTATTCTCTCTGCTCCCTCTTGATGCAATTTGTAGTAGATGTTAAGAGAAGTGATGGTAGTGAGTCTTCAAGAACTGTTTTCTCTAAGTGGTTAATGGTATTACAAGAAAATCAAAACAATCGTAATTTCTATAAATAATAGATACTGAAAAAAGAAAAATAGAGGTCTTGTGTTGTTGATGATGATGATTCCTCTGCCATTCCAAGTCTCAAAACGAGAAAACGAATAAGGAATTAATCATAAAATAACACCAACTAGAAGGTTTTGGAAATCAACTGACTGCAGAAACATCATCAGAGAATCAAATTTCGAACCAAGACAAAAAACTCAGCATCCAATGACACGATGACAATCAAATACAATTACAAGAACAACAAAATCCTGATGAAACCAACACCAATTTTGAAACTACTTAGACCTAGCAATAGTCTTCTTCTTCATCTTCATCAGTAACAAAGAGTCAAGAAGAGGAAAGTCAAAAGACAACAATACAGGAGTCAGGCAATACTCAACCGAAAACCAAACATAAGAGGACGAAGGAACATGAGTCGAATTGAACCCCTCAATCATTCAATCCTTCCAAAATCTAATTGAACCGAACTGAATTGATCAAAATTAGTTCAGTTCAATTCGTTTACTATATCTTAATTGGTTTAGACCGGTTCAAATTTCTAAAAACCGAAATATTTTCGGTTTAGTTCGGTTTTACCCAAAACCGAACCGAACCGAACCGTGCCCACCGCTTAGTTAATGGAGTTTGAGGGAAATGGCATTTTCCCCTTGAAATAATTATATAAAATACTTTAAGTAATAAAATATCATAAAAATAGAAGGAAAAAAAAATCAGGAAAGTAGAATAAAAAGGAAAAAAAAATTTAAATAAAGAATAATAAAAACAAAATCAGAACAATAGAAAAGAAATAAGATAAAAAATAAAAATAAAAAATCAAACCCACTTTCCACTTTCATTTTCTTTAAACTTCCATAATCATTTTCTGAAACCTCCATTTCATTTTCACATACCTCTATTTTGATTTTCTTATATCTCCATTATCATCTATTCACACAACCCTCGAACCTTTGCCATTTTCTCATTTTAAATCCTCAATACATTTTCATAAGAGCATCCTCAATAACCAAAAAAATAGCATCTCTTTGACTATTAGTAGGAAGGATGGAACGGAAATTGCCCCAACAACCTCCTTACTTCCCTCCTCAATTTTTTATTTTTATTTTTCTGGTCAAAGCTTCCCTAGTTTTAAAGAGACAATGCATCCTCATATATTTTCTTTTTCACTCCTCAATTAATTTCAATGGTCAATATTAGTTCACCTCATTAAAAATGAATGGTCCAAATTCAACAAAACAAAAAAACTGGGCCTAACGGCTATATAGATTTTGTGTTCAACGGCTCTTTTTGTTTTTGTTTTTTTGTTTTTTTTTAAAACCCAATTTTCATTTATTTATTTATTTATAAATACTATTGAACTATGTCAATTTTTATTACACTTTCAACTAGCAAATTTTCATCTATCCAATTCTCCTCTACCAATTTATCAAGGTATATTATTTTATTTTGTAGCCTATTTTATTTTTAAGTTGATTTATTGTGTACTTATAATAATTATTTTTTGGTAAATTATTAATTATTTTATACCATTATAATTTTATTCATGTATTGTTTTAATTTACATTTACTTGAAATAATAATATTGTCACTACTAATTTATTTATTTATATTTTTTTTATGTGTACATAGGTGGATTCTCATGGTGATTTGTATTTCACTAACCTTTTGAACGAAGATTCGGCTTATGACTTGTCAAATGAATATTTCAATTAATCCGAAGCTACTCAAAATATTGAAAAGGAACCCAATCAAAGAAGACGCTTCAAAAAATTTACGACCGAAGAAGATATCTTATTTATATCCGCATATCTCAATATTAGAACTGATGCGATATAAGAAAACAAGCAAAAAAGTGTCACATATTGGGAAAGAGTGCACCGCTACTTACATGAGCACAAAAAATTTGAATCGACAAGTAATTCTAATTCTTTAATGAAACATTGGTCAATAATTCAACTTGCGATAAATAAGTTTTGTGGTAATTATACTGAAATTGAAGTAAGGTCGCAAAGTGGTGTCAATGAACAAGATCATGTAATCACATTTAAATTATAGTAAATGATGAATTATTTTTATTTTAATTATAGTAAATCATTTAAATTATTTGAATTATTTTAATGTTTTTTTTTTTTTTTTTTTAACTAGATTTGTTAAGCAATGGAACTATATAAGAGTATCCAAGGTTCAACATTTCAATTTATATATTGTTGGAATGAATTGAGGTTCGCATCAAATTGGCTTATCGAGAACTCTCACAAAAAAACTAAAACTTAAAAAAAATGCTAGTTTCACAACTTCTTCTCCTTCAACTGAAGATTCAATCAATTTAGGTGACAATGAAGTAGGCAATACTTTTTACGGCTTAGAAAGACCAATGGGGAGAAAGGCCTCAAAAGAATGTGTAAGAAATAAAAAAGGTAAACGTATTATTGATATGAGTGCGGCTTCAACATTGAAGTTTGATGAGTATATGGAACATATTAAAGTAAGGGATAAAAAGAGGCAAGAAGAAAATGATAGACTATATGCTTAAGAACAACATTGATTGACCGTTGAAGAAGAAACGAATAGAATTAAAAATGAAAAACTTCAATTTGGAAGAAGTAAAGAAGAAGAAATAATTATAGCAATTGATACTACTGATATGCCTCAAATGAAGAAAGAATATTATGAGCATCTACTAATGGAGATCATTCAAAAAAGGATTAGTAGTAAATTTAGAGAGTAATAATTGTTATGTAGTATATATATATTTTTTATGCACTATTAATCAAGCTTTGTTGTTTTATCTAGTTAGTATTGTGTTGTATTATATTTTAAAAAACTAGTTTTAATTTTTAATGAATGAAGTGATTATTTCTCTATAGTTGCACAAATAAAATTATAATATATTATATTATAATTTGATATTAAATATGAAAGATAAAAACAATAAACATTGATTTGAAATCCAACACAAGTAAATAACAAAACAACAACAACAACAACTAAAACCTTAAAATACATAAAACATAGAAAATAAATAACAAAACAACAACAACTAAAATGGATTTAAAATCCAACACAAGTTCAAAAAAAGACGATTGTTTAAGATGAACCGTATTTCTGCAATAAATGCTCAATTAGATTTGAATGGAGTTGGAGTTGAGAAAGACTTTCTCTATCTTTGATGCAATGTTGAGCTCGAATAAACTCAAACAATCGAGGAGTACACTCACAAAATTCTTCAATTTGAGGAAGTTGGGAATGAGAATCAAAGGTCGAATTACGTCGGGGTATACCTTGCTCATCCTCAATAATCATCTTGTGCATTATTATACACAGTGTCATAATATCTTTTAATGTTTCTTGATTCCAAAATCGGGCTGGTCCACGGACTATCACGAAGCGCGCTTAGAGCACTTTAAATGCTCGTTCTACATCTTTATGTGCTGACTCTTGAACATTAGCAAAAAGTTTTCTCTTGTTTCCTCGCGGAGATGAAATTGTCTTGACAAAGGTTGCCCACGATAGATATATACCATCAGCAAGGTAGTAACCCATTAAGTAATCATGGCCGTTGATTGAGTAGTTTACATGAGGAGCATGACCTTCAGTGAGTTGATTAAATATGGATGACATTTCTAGCACGTTAATATCATGATGAGATCCTGACAATCCAAACAATGCATGTCAGATTCAAAGATCATATGAAGCCATAACTTCTAAAATAATTGTTGGCTTATTAACATGACCTGAATACATCTCAACCCACGCAGATGGACAATTCTTACATTTCTAATGCATGCAGTCAATGCTCCCCAACATACCAGGAAAACCACGTTGTTCACTAATTGCAAGCAATTGAGTGATGTCGTCACTATTTGGTGATCTTAAGTATTCTTCACCAAAAATTGCAATAATTATTTTCACAGACTTTTTAAGACTCTCTATGGTCATGCTTTCGCTGATTCACACATAATCATCCACAGAATCTGCTGATGCCCTATAAGTAAGCATCCTCATAGCAGTTGTTATCTTTTGGATAGATAATAAACACATATGACCCAAACAATCAATTCTTTGGAAAAAATAAGGATCATAATTTTTTATCGTAGATTGAATTCGAAAGAAAAGGGTCGACGCATTCGTAATCTTCGCCAAAATTTCTTCAGAGAATATTTAGGCATTTCTACGAAATAATCGCGGTAAAGTTGATTATGACCTTCAGCTCTATCGTGATCAATGACAACATGGCCTGGCACAGAACCACCACAACTTTCAATAGCAAGTCACTCTCTTTCAATGGATGCCATTTCTTATATAATTCCATAATCATCATCTTCTTCTTCTTCAATAAGTTAAAGCATTCAAGCATTGAAGTTATTTCGAGCCATAGTTATAAGTAAATGAAAATTTCAATGGAGATGTTTGAAAACGAAACAAATGAATGATCTTATTTATAGAGTACGTTTTGTTTTTCTAAAATAAGCCGTTATAATATAGCTATTAGAATATGACCATTAAAATATAGTTGTTAAAATATTACCATTAATTGTAAATAATAACATTTTAAATTTATTTAAAAATAATAATATTTCTTTTTTAATTAAAAATAATAATATAATTTTTTAATTAAAAATAATTAAAAAAAAAATAAGGAACCATTTTTAGAGATGCTTCTTGGATTGTTAATTCCTTATATGGCTCTTCATTTTTAAAAAGTACACCAACACCAAACTCGTTACATGTAAGGAAAATATAAAGAGGCTTATTGGGGATGTTCTAAGCCACCATTCTAACCATTATCACAACACAAACATTACCGGAAGGAAAAGAATAAAAAAATCTCACACACAAAATTGTAAGTAGTAGTAATATAAAAAAACCAAAAATTTTGAAGAACTCCAAGCCAATGGAGTTGGTGCGATCTCCACCATGGAAGACCATGTATCCTCCCCAAATGAAGGAGATATAGTCTTTTTTATTATTATTAATATTATTTTAGTTTTTTTTTTAATTTTTTAAATTATTATATTGATGTGGCATGGTTTGGTTGGACAACCAATTATATTTCATTTATTTATAATATGCTCAAGACATAAAAAAAAAAAATATTGTCCCTCACCCACCACTAAAGGCAGCCAATTGTTAACCAATGGGTCAGGAGGGTTAGTTGGTATAATAAACACATTTTCTGTATTCCAAGTGTAATTTCATAATTTATTAGCATATACTAGTGCAATTTGCCTTATTTGTATTACAAATATAACCAGTAAGGCCACGTGACATAATTTGTTACGGGGTGAATATAAAATGAAGCTATACGGGCTTGGACTCACCCCCGACTTATTAGAACATCTCCAATGGAGCACCAATTAGATGCTACAATACCAACTTGGTGCAAATTGGTGCTCCAACGAGCAAAACCATGTCCACACCAAGTTTTGTTTTTAAGGTCACATCAATTACCTAAACTTTTGAAAATTTCTAATTCAATCATTTTATTTTTAATTATAACAATATTTATTTAAAAAAAATACCGTTGAAGATTAATTATTAATTATATAGATTAATTAATATAATTAATTATTATTGTATAAATATTTATTGAAAGAATATTTTCTCAAATTTATTTTACATCAAATTAACGTAAAAGTAATGCTACTTTATCCAAATTTGGTATTCAAATATGGTGTCTTAGTAATGTGACAACACTCTAATATATTTATTTAAATTATACAAATATAATATAATTTAAATGAAGGGATTAGAATGTTGTCACATCATTTAAACACCAGATTTGGACACCAAATCTAGATAAAATAGCATTGCTCTTAACGTAAAATGGAAAACATTTCTTGGTATAAATATATTCTTTGTAAAAATCTTTTTAATACCAAAATGGTGTAATATTTGATACGTCACATTCGAGATGCACTTACGTCTTATTGTTGTCTTCCCTCTTAACAAATTTTCTCGGGAAAGAAAACGTTCACAATCAAAATATAAGGAAAAAAAAAAAATAATACACCAAAAACCCTCCAAAAGACGTTTCATCTATATCCCGCGCAATCCGTCGCTCCAATTAAACCAAACCCTTTATTGTCTCTCAAATCTCGATTAGTGCTTATCGAATTCTGCACTTTGAATACCCTAGAATCATTATCATTTCGACCCGACCCGGATTCCTCCATGGAGGAAGACAAGGACAAGACTGTCGGCGGTGAATCGTCATCGAGGCCGACGTCGTCGTTTGTGAAATCCGGTGACCGGCAAGTGTTCACGGTGGAGCTCCGACCCGGAGAGACTACGTACGTTTCGTGGAAGAAGCTTATGAAAGACGCTAATAAGACCAATAACATCGGATCCTCCAAAACCTTGCCCGAATCGCAACCTGTCCCCGGCCCCAATCTTGAGTCTCGCATCGTCCCTGTGAGTTCCTTCAGTCCATTATACATATATACGCACACGTCCTATTAATTTGCATATTTTTTTCTTTATACATGTATCTGTGTGCTTGTGTTTTAACAATTGTTAATAGGTTTTGCTTTCATGGACTCTACTGTCATTAGTTTTTAGTGGTGTTTAACTGATTATTCGATGTGAATTATTACTTTTTTTAAGCATGGAGAAAATAAAATACTACTGTTTTGAATTTTACATTAGAAGTGTGGCTTGACTATTTATAACAACTATGAATCGAATTGATTAGTTGTTTCAAAGTCATCAGACTGATAAAAACGAGTAAGATAGATAATGTGTTTATTGGCAATTATGTTGTAGGCACAATCTGTGTCCTCTTTACTTGTGATTTAGTTTGTGTCATAATGTTGTACCTGGAGTATCTTTGTGTTACTTTTGAGATATGAAATTAAATTATTCGTTTTGATTCACCTTCTTCAGGTTCAATCAGCTTCAAATGAAGAGAAAGATGAACCTGCCCCTAATCGTTTCAGTGCTGTTATTGAGAAGATTGAACGTCTTTACATGGTATGTCACATTTCATTGACAGTTTTTTGCTTTTTAATGTTACAATGCATTTGCAGATGATTGATTTTAGCATACAAACCTTGTACCGTTGTACGCTTATCTAGCATGATCATATCCATGTGCGAGTTACATATGCTAATTTAACTAGGATTTCTTCTCAGGGTAAGGACAGTAGCGATGAGGAAGAACTGAATGATATTCCTGATGATGATCAGTATGATACAGAAGACTCTTTTATTGATGATGCGGAACTGGTCAGTTCATCTTTTTGCAGCTGTAATTAATTGTGCTCTATTTGCATGGGGTTTCTTTTACCCTGTATGATGTTTCTTATTACTTTTTGTGCAGGATGAATATTTTGAAGTTGATAACTCAGCGATAAAACATGATGGATTCTTTGTTAATAGGGGAACGTTAGAGCGCATGTGAGTTTTCTTTTTGACCCTTAATTGAATTGTGTTTTAAATCACTTTATTTGACAATATAGTTGTTTATCTGCTTTGTTTATATTTGTTGAGGGACTGAACAATGTTTCTAGTTGATTGGAAAATATATGTAGCCTTTGGTTCACCATAAGCTGGATTATCTCATTTAACAGTTCCCTGCCTTGGGTCAATTCTGAGTCATTTCCTGTATAATGAAAGGAATTGTTGGCTAGATCTTGAAAATAAAATCTCATTTCATATGATATTGTAACCCTGAAATACTAGTCAATACTACATACGTCATACTGTCAAACTACTAGATAACTAGAAGGGGATAGGCCATGTAGATTTGATGTATATACTATGAAATGCTGATTACTTATCAACAGTTGAGGGGAATGTGGAAGGTTTAGAAAAGTTTCACGTTTTCCCACATGAAAAGCTTCCTTGAAGAAGGAAGTTAAACATTACTACTTCTGGTTCAAAATAACTTCTTGGTACAAAAACTTTCTGATTATTATTACTGGCATACTGAGCAGTTCTACAACCAGGGCTTCCTTGATATGTGATCACTACATGCTTGTTGATATCTCCGGAATGTTTCTATTTCCCTCTGTCCAAACAAATCAAAATTGTGTCAAAACTGCTCAATTTAATCACATCCTTGAAGCTCTTGTGTGGCCTTATATAATGGGTTATGGTTGGAAAACCTACATTTATAATGGGTTAATCTTTGATGGAAGCAAGTGTTAGGATTTTCAAGTTAAGCAGTCCAGGTTAAATAGTGTCAATATGGGTTGAACAGAGATAATAAGGCATTCACATCAGTGAAGAGAAATGTTGTAAATCTGAGAGGGAAAGTTGAAGAAGAAGAAAGCAGTGCCAAACTACCAAGTTCTCTCGATTCTCTTAAGAATTTACATTCCGGTTCAAGTTTTGGCTAAAAGTAACTTGCACTTACATTTTCTGAAGTTTTTGTGGTCCACAGATATCAACTTTAAACTGTTTTAATAAAAATAGGATTCTGAATTGACAAATGTATTACTGTAATTAGTTACATGTCTTGAACCACTAAAGACCATACATAAAAGCCGAATTCATATATGTTTTAATATTACCAAATTTTATTACTTTGTTTGTTCTAAGTGTTCGAATGAAAACTGTTATTGTATGCTTATGCTTATGCTTATGTTGTACCCCCTTACCGTCACATCTGAAGTGAGCAGTAGTAATATCTCATTAGTGGTTCTTTTGTTGTACTAAGATGTTAGTAATGCTGATATTTTCACTATTTCAACTTTTGTTACTAGAGCTATATGTGTGGTTGAATTATGGGTGTGAGTCGTGTGACTAGCTTTTATTTCTACCTTTTAAATTGAGCCTCAGCTCTCAAAGTTGGAGATCTTTTGCCTTTATTTTTAATATTGAATAGAAGTTGCATAGATTTATGTTAATTTATTTGCAAAACTATATTGTATTTGACTTTACTAATTTCTTTTCACTTTTCTAGCAATGAACCTACTGTGATACCTAACCAACAAACAAAAAAAAGGCGAAGAAAAGATTTGGCAAAGGCTCATGGGGAGAGTGATGATGGTCATGTGTCAAATAAACAAGTAAAAGTGGCTAAAATGGCCTCTGGTAAGACAGCACCATATGTTGGGAAAAATTCTTCTACTCAAAGTTTGGTTATGATGAGTGAACATCACGGGGATGTCAAACTCGAGAATCAAATGAATGCTACTGGAATTACTTCCAAGAAGAAGTCCGCTGATACTAAATTAACATTGGATTCTACATCTCTGAAAGTTTTGAATGGGGATACTTCTTTATCGTTGACAGTAGCAAAGGATGCTGAAAAGCTCAAGACAGGAGTTTTCCCATCAAAGAGCACCAGTAACAAATTGAAAGATGCAGATGCCTCACATCAGAAGTACCGTGTTCAAAATGTTCATACACAATCCAAATCCCAATCTGGAAAACAATTGCATAACATTAATGAGCTAGAACCCTCTGTTCGGCCAAAAGAAAAAAATGGTTTTCAGGAGCTGCAAGAGAACAGTGTTCTAGAGAGCAAAAATGCGGTGAATACAACAGTAAGTACTTTCTTGAAAATATTTTTCTCTCATTTTAATAAATTTTTGCTTTTATTGGTCAATAACTTTGTAGTCATTGCTGGGCACAAACACTAGTGTTGCTTTTTACATGGTCAGTGCTGGACATGGCAACTATGTAAAATTTGGACAGTGGCACCCAAACACGTGTGTTTGTGCAAATTTGCTCTGTCAAACACTTTTGAAAAAGCCAAGTTGAATGGTCATGCCCATGGTTTGCTCTCACAAGGTCTGGGTTCAAATCCGCTCATGGGTACCCACATGGCCAAAGGCCATAGTTTCTTGTTTCCCAAAGATTGTAGGGTTTGGCAGGGGATCCAATATTGAACCCAGGTCGTTCGCTAAGCAGATTAGGGGGATTTCTGGATTATCAAAAAAAAAAAAAAAAAAAAAAAAAGAGAGAAAACCCTCACTCAGATAGACATGAAAGCTGATGTCTGTTAAAGATCATTGGTATTGTAATTTTACTGATTCCAGCATATTTGAAACAATTTGGACCTAATTTCTTGTAGAAAGTGTAAGGCTGATTGGATTATATGAAACTGTGTTGTTCAGGAGCCTATTCTTGATCCCTTAATTTTTATGTATATTAACCATTTTATTTTATTTATTTTTTCTTGGAGAAGAGGTATATAGGTGTAAGCAAAGTAGAAAATCTAACCAATTAATGTTGGTTAAATAAAATTTTGTTGTATTTTTCTGTTTTCTATGCATCACAGAAAGATAAGAAAGTTTTATTTCTCTTGCTACACAGTAGTCTGATATTGCTTATTTTATTTTTGTATATAATATATTGCAGAAAACTTCTCACATACATAGAAAGGATGGTTCTAGTGTCAGGCCCAGAAGTTCAATGCTTGAGAAGGCCATTAGAGAATTAGAAAAGATGGTTGCCGAATGTAAGTTACAATACTCCTGTTAAATTCTTATACTTCATAGATGAGATGATCTGTGACGTACCTCTGAGATTAAAAATTTTTTCTTTGCGGAAAATGCTACAGCGAGACCACCTGCTGCAGAAAATCAAGAAGTTGATACTTCATCTCAGGCAGTTAAAAGGAGATTGCCTAGAGAAATAAAGCTAAAGCTTGCCAAAGTTGCTAGAATAGCGGTAATAAAGAAAATTTGATATCAATCCAACTATCTTTTCTTGGTTCTTTGCTCCTATAAAATATCATTTTTTTTTTAATAATTTTTTATTCTCATTTTTGAAAAGAACTTGGAGCCTGAAAATATATAACTATGTTGCCTTACAAATCTGCAGCAGGCCAGCCAGGGGAAGATATCAAAAGAATTACTCACTCGCCTGATGAGTATCCTCGGTCACTTAATACAGCTCAGAACACTTAAGGTATCTCAGTTTTTGTTTAAAATGAGGATATGACTTTAGGCACCTATCGCTCTGTGTTATTATAATTGCAATCTTAGTTGTTATCTACAGATGATCAATCAAGTTGGTTGCAGACTTGGATGTTAATTGTGATACTAAAAATCTTGGACATGAAAAACTTGCATATTCGAGCCATTAATCCTTTTCTGGCTACTAGTTGTGTATTAAGCCTTGAAATCTTATCAACTAATTGATTGAAAAACATTTAAAAATTAAATTTATGATTTTATATTAAGGTACATGACCGTTTGCTGTTGCTTCGTGTGACAAATTTTGGTGCTTCAAAAGAATTTAAAGTAGAAAGCTGGAAGAAAAGGTTTTTATGATTGAATATTACATCAACTTTATTAATCTCTGTTATCATTTTTCATGCTGGTTCTTAATATTTGTCATAAAACATTTTACCTCTTCAACAGGTTATAATTTTCGTATTGGTATAAAAATAGTTAAATGTGGAGTTATTTTAATGACCCTTGACTTCTAATTTATCAACTAATTGCTCTTCATATGTAATAGAATAAGTGGATTTCTGAAGAGATTTGAAATTGGCTCTATACTTCAACAGAATAAGCTTATGGTACTTTTCTAAAAATTGGTAGAATTCTGTCGATTTACATGCAAATGAAGTTTTCCTTGCACTATGGTTTCCTCTGGTGAACGATATGCTTTGTGCACTTGATAATTTACTGTGAATTTGCATAATTCATTGTTCTTCATTATTGTTTCTGGTAGGTTTCGTTTGCTTTTATTTGATGTTCTCTGGATTAAAGTTGTTTTGGTTGTTCATATATAATATTGCTTGTCCACTACTGCTGATGTGGTGTGGCTTTTTTGGCGCTGCAGAGAAACTTAAAAATTGGTTTGTCGGCGAAGAAAGAGACAGATGATAGGTTTCAACATATAAAGAAGGAAGTTGTTGAGATGATAAAAATGCGACCCCCCTCTTTGGAGTCCAAGGTGTTTTAATTAAATCTTTCTCTCTCTATCTCGTGGTTGGGCCTTCTGGGGTAGTGGTTTATTGTTGGGATGCTTTATTTATTGGTGAAGCATAGTGTGTGTGCGCGTGTAATAATTCTCAGGCGACGGATACTTGCTAAATGCTAACCTTTGAATTAATGCAAAACTTGTGTAGTTGTTAGTGTAAAGTATGCCTTTTTTACTGGTGAAATATATTTTTTTGTCATGATTACTTCGGGTTTTCTATATCTATATCTATCTATCTATCTATCTATCTCAGGTGAAGGATCTGGCATTATATTAAAATACAGACCTTCCAATTTTCTCGTTGAAGTTCATAAAACTCGTGTTAAACCATGCAAACTTTGCTTCAGTTTACTAGGTGCATGCTAATCTATGAAGTTGAACATTATATATGTGTTAGTTTGAATGCTAACTTCTGAATCAACACAAAATTCATTTAGTTCTTGACGTAAATTGTGTGAGGTCCTTATTTTTGTAAAATGCAGAATCCCTCACTGGAAAATGGCTACACACACAAACACATACATGTATGTATGTAATATCACCTTTTCTTTAATTAGTAGTCTTTCTTCTGTGATGCTTGCGGCCATTGTATGTTTCTTAAATCTTAGTATGTTATTTTATAACATCAATTTTCAATCTTTTGTTGTTCTTGTGTCATAATAGGGTGTCTTGAGGAGATGAGTTCAAATCTTCCTGCATTAATGTAAAGTGAAAAATTATATTTCAGGTATCTGAGCAGCAAGCTGGGGCATCAGATGATTTTCAAGAAACTGGATCTGAAGAGAAAGGAGTCCTAAAAAGAAAATTTAGTATGGATACTGTGTTGGAGGACAAGATTTGTGATCTCTATGACCTTTATGTTGATGTACTGATCCTGCAATACCCTTCTTTGATATGTATTATTCCCGTATGATAACTTGTTTCTTAATGTATCCTTTTTTGCCTTTGTTTTCCATTGTTATAGGGTCTGGATGAAGATGCAGGTCCGCAAATCAGAAAGCTTTATGTGGAGGTTGGTCACTCTCCCTTATTGTTGTTCAAATCATTCAATTTTGCAATTACTAATTGGCAGCTTCCAGTATGATCCATGTGAAAGTGTCATTTAAACTTACATTAGATATAAGGGGTCAAATTTCTTTGCTTGCTTTTCTATGGTTTTCATTTTGTTTCACTTCTCTATATAATTGTTCAATGTGTTTCAAGATTTTTTTTTCCAATAAGAAACAAAAAGGAATTATATTGTAGAAAACGTGTTTCAAGATTCTGCGATTTACTTATTTAGAATATGCAAGTCGCTTCTCTTTATCCTGTCACTTGAAGCTTAATCAAGGAGTTTCATTGACTGCTTTTATTGCACTATTCTTTAGTTTCTTTTCATATAAAGATCTGATGTTGCCTTAAAATAATTATAGTTATCAGTATCAGTAATAATACTGTTGCTGTTATTTTTCTTGTTTGGTGTTTGTTCTTTTGAATTGACATGTTTACAGTTCAATACTGTTCAACTGCACAATTGTTAAACTTTTTTCTTGAACCTTTTTGACATTTGTGAATCCTTTCTGTGATTCAGCTTGCAGAATTATGGCCCAACGGTCATATGGATAACCATGGCATTAAACGTGCAATTTGTAGAGCAAAAGAGAGAAGAAGAGCACCGTATAGCAGACATATGGTATTTAAAACCCACTTCCCTCTTTTCTTCCGTCTCTATGCATTCTCTAATAAGTGCCCTTTCTTAAAATGGAGATACATCTTTAGCAGGCAGAATATAGTTTTCTTGACACAATTTTAGATATTCAAAGTGAGATCCTGTGGAATATGTCCTGATCAGTTGCTTTACTTTAGATTGACATTTGACTATAGAATACCCATTCATAGATGCGGTCACCCACATAACATTATTATTATTTTTTTTTGAAAAAAAGGACCAGGAGAAAATGAAGAAGAAAAAGATGTTAATACCAAAAACAGAAGAAACTGTTCGAGCTGAAGCTAGTACAGTTGCTCAAGGACAGTATATGCGAGAGAGGTTGGGTATAGATTCAAGTGGTCATATGTTAGCTCAAGCTAACAAGCCAATTTCCAATACGGGAACAGCTGCCATAAGGACACCCAGTCCGTCGGCAAATGGTTCTAACTTGGACAGGGTGAAGCAAGAGAAGTTGAAGGGAAGTTCAAGCAACTCCATGGACAATGGTGCAATGACAAAGAAAAAATTGAAAAGGAAAACAGAATCAGAGTTTGATGGAACTCATTCACGTCCAGAGAAATTACCTGCTCTACTAGGCGAGGAAAGACACAAGTCGCTTAAGCAGTCAGCAGCAATCCCTCAGAAATCCAACTTTCATTCGACTGCCCCAAGTTATGAACAGTCAAGTTGAGATGATTTAGGTTAAGTTGACATGATGATATTTTTATCTTGTTTTTCTGAGTAGCTTCATTCATTTCGACCAACTGATTGTTTCCATATCAGTTACCATTTTTGTAATTAGAAGACATCGTATGGCACTATGTTGAGTAGAGTTTTATCTTATTAGGGGAAATCAGATATAGCCTCCATGTATAATGTTTGTGCGAGGCTTTTTATTTATTTATTTAAACCATTGGTTATTTATTTCTCAAGCCTTTTATCTTCGTTAAATATTGGCAGAGCTGTTTAACAACTCTGTATGGTCATGAAAGTAAAGACTAAAGAGATGATCGTAGTTATTGGATGAACACACAGCATAATGCAACTCAACTTTCTCTCTTGCTCTCCTCATTTTAATAGGATTAGGATCATAAAAAGTGTTCAAAAATTAAATGGCACTATTTGGAGTTGGCTTTTCAAGGCTGTCTCCACTTTAAAAACTTATGTTTAAAAGGCACCTATTATGGTGAACGGATAAAAATGCCTTAAAAAGTACTACCACGGCAGCTATTTTGGAAACTTATGTTTCATTTTTAGTTTTTTACTTTTCATTTAACAAAAAGAGTAGAGAGAGAAGTTACGCGATTTGATTGTATTTTGTAATTTTAACGATTTGATTTTGAATATCGATTTGATTGTGTTTTGTTGGGTTATACATTCGTTTTGTATTTTTGCATTGTTAGATTTTGTTTCTAGGGGTTTTAGTTATAGACCTAGTTTCTGGTTTCTGGGGTTAGATTGGGGAAGACGATGAACAGTAAATAGGTTAGTGAAAGTCTCAAAGCATATTTTAAAGTCTCGACAGAAGTCTCGGAGAGTGTTACAAAAGTCTCGGATAAAAGTCTCAGGCAAAAGTCTCGGAAGATTTATGAAAAGTCTCGGAAAGCATATAAAAGTCTCGGAAAGCATTCAAAAGTCTCGGATAAAAGTCTCGGGTAGAGATCTCGGAAGGTTCTTGAAAAGTCTCGGAAAGCATACAAAAGTCTCGGAAGGTTTATGAAAAGTCTCAGAAACTAACCTAAGTCTCGGATAAAAGTCTAAGATAAAAGTCTTGGGCAGAAGTCTCAGAAAGTTTATGAAAAGTCTCGGAAAGCATTCAAAAGTTGCGGATAAACGTCTCAGAAACTAACCTAAGTCTTGGAAACTAAGTTATTGTTCATCGTCATCCCCACTCAAAAATCCCAATACTTAACAACTTTAACAATGGAAGATTCAAAACTAAAAAAACTCTCCGGGGGCACTGCCCCCCCAACACCAGCGAGTTGATCGACCATTGCGAGCTCAGTGGGGAGCTTAACCCCCGAGTGCGTTAATGTAGCGTTACTAAACTAATCCAATGAAAGATGTATTGATAATGTTATGAGGTTTTGTTTGAGTTTGAGTTGGAAATAACTATACAGAGCTTCAACTTCAATGTTAGAGAGAGAAGTAGATCTCAGACAAATAGAAAAGTTAAAGTCAAAATAATAATAATAAAAAATATGTAAAGTAAGAGCATTTTTAGAAATCACTTACTTTGGTGCCTTTTAAACATAAGTTATTAAAGTGGTGATAGTTTTAAAACACCAACTCAAATAAGTCACAAAACCCTGTATTTTCTCTCATAAAAAATGCCGTATCTGATTGGCATGAGTTGTAACTGTTATATAGATCATGAAATTATATGTGAGTTGTACTTACAATGTTACTTGTTTTGTGGAACATAAAATTGGACAATGTAATATCACTCTAATTTTAAGTCAGAGTACAAATGTAGACATGTTTTTATTTTTTATTTTTTATTTCATTGGATTATAAGTCTTCATAGAAAAAATAATAAGAAATCATATTTATTCTTGCTCCTCAGCTATGCGGTGTAAAGAAATGGCCTTTTGAATCTTTAAAGACTCCGAGAGTTTATGAATGATTTTCAAAGATTCTTATAGTTCATGAACGTCTTGTGTATACGGCTAAATAGGACACCGAAGAATCTTCAACAAAATATGAAAATCTTGACTCAATAGAATCAAAATTCTACTAGGTTCTTACAACAATTTTTTTTCTCATATGTACATATTATAGGCATATTTATAGTATACTAATACACATTAAGACGAAGTTTAATCATTTAGATGTTAAGGTTTCAACACGACATCGTATGACATTTTTACATACAATGAAAATATTATATATATATTTTTTCATTTAATCTGTAATCATAAGTTTAAAATTACTCACTTACCCCTACGTCGTTAGAGTTAACAGAATGTAGGGGGTTTTCACTTGAATTTAAAACTAGAGGGTTTTTTTTAAACATAAGTTAAAAATCAAGGAATTTTTTGCAAATGTCCCTAAAATAAAACCCTTCCCAGTTCCCGCGTTTTTACATCCTCCCAAAATTCTCTGTTCACTGGAAAATGAAAACCTAACTGATATGATTTTGCTCTCAATCTTTTACTGTAAATGTGTCTGTATAATTATACAATTATATATAATTTTTTTTTTAAAAAAAAAATGATGAAATCAAAGCCATTCAAGGGAGCGAAAGTGTTCATGTCGCGGAATTTGGTGGCACCGGAGATCTACGACACGCTTCTTGACGCGCTCAAGCTCAACGGAGCCGAAGTCTTCCCTTGCTGTGACCCTTCTCGTACTGGCCCTGATGATTTCCACGTTATCTCCTCTGCCGATCATGTAACAGCTTCCTCTGTTTCCAATTTATATTCTCTTTGAAGTTTAATTGTTGTTTCTAAATTTATTTTGATTGATTTATTTAATTTTTGCAGGAGAAATTTGGGGATCTTAGAGCTAAGGGTTGCAATTTGTTGGGTTTGAATTTATGATTTCATTATTATTTTTAACTATATAAATTGTTTAAATCCTTTTTGGTTAGAAATGAGGTTGCTAAATTTGTTAAGCCTATGCGTTATTGGGCAGGCCCTCAGTGTATACTGTCTTGTGCAAAAGAAAATAGGCCACTACCTAAACAAGAGTTCACTTGTTGCCTTGCGATGGATGGCGTCAAAGTACATGCCTCTGGTTTTAAGGACGATGAGAAGGTATTGCGCTTTTGCTACATGTAAATGCAATACGTTTTCATTTTTTATTTTTTATTTTCATTTGGACTACTGTGTATTGTAAAATCTGGGGACAATAGTATGGCCCTTCTTACTGCTTATTGACTGCAATGAGTATTTAGCTTCATTGCAAGAAGGCTTGCCTCATCATGAATTATATATGTGAGATTTGTCATTAGAATTGATGCTTCTGTTAAGGTTACTGGATTTTCTGTTAGAGATAGGCTTGCAGTTCCTTAAGGGTGCATCATAATTGACTTTGGAGAGCCATAAAGTTTTGGTGATCTTGGGGCCTTTTCTTCTTCTTCTTCTTCTTTTATTTTATTTTATTTTTTTATTTTATAAATATAACTTGGTGCTATAGAAATAACTGTTTTTCTCATTGTGGTTGTTTATGGTTGCATCATGATGTTTATTGTTACTGTTATTTTTTCCCCTTTTTATAAGTTACAAAAATGATTCTGACAAATATAAAAATCTTTGTAACATGATAATGAGTGAAAATAACACTGCTTGGAGTAATTTACCAATGAGTTATATTATGTCTTATTTGCACCTTTTTTTTTTTTTAACCATAACTATTTAATATGCCTGCTTTGATTCCATGATCTTGTAACTTGTTGCAGGTTAAGATAGGAAAATTGGTCAAGGCAATGGGGGGAGTGCTGGAACCTAAAGCATCTTTGGATGTTAGCTTTGTCCTTGTAAATAATGTTTTGGCTGGAAAGTACAAGGTATAATACCTAAAGAGTATTTGTGGGGTTTGTGCATGAATTTGCCAAGTCCTTGGTTGTAGGCAGAAAATGAACGACATCTCAATCTCAAAGTAGTTATATAAGTTTTATTGATTTACTTTGGTAAGAGATTCTTTTGTTTCCTAACACTCCCAACCCCCTAAAGAAGAAAAAAAAAAAACAATTATGACAAGATTCAGTTGTTATATCTTTAGAGGAAGAATTCTTCTTTTGCAGGCCTATTTACATTCTGATGAGATTCAACATTGAGATAAGGTTGACCTAGTAGTATGCACCTGTATGCAACTTGCTCCTACATCAAGGAGGTTTTCGGTTTGAGTCATGCCTCCCTCTCCCAAACCTCAAATTGTATTAGTGAAAAAAGAGAGAGAATAATAAATGAGTTTTTGTCGCATTAAGTAGCTACTTGTAAGTTGTAAGGCCTAAACCTGATTTCCCATGTTTAAATACTGCAACACTGTTAGCATAGTGTGAGACAATGGCTCTTATTAATCTCCCCTGTAGTGGCTATTGTAAAACCGTAAATGGGATGGTTAAAGTTAGGCAGGCTGGGCATTATATATATTACTATATACGACTATTTCAAAATATAACTAATCTTTCAAATTTGCAACATATATCAATAAATACTTCTGCCAGAAATACAAAAGTTTGGAGATGTAAAATGAGAATAGGGGCTATTTAGTTTCTGTAGGGGCATTCTTTTGTTCTTAGTTCTTCAGCCAGTCTAATTCTACAATTTTCGTTTCCTGTATCTGTAACAGTGTAAGATGGTTTTCTTGTTCCCGAGGATTTCTTGTCCTCCCTTTTTGTACATCTTTTTTCGTAATAGTAGTTCTGAGCAAACAATTGAAAAGAAAATTGAAGGTAAAATGACATGGTGGTAGAGCAAAATATGATGGTAGATTGGTAATTTGAAATGATTGAAGCATTTTTAACCCTTAGCTAATAATGGATTGCATATATATGCATTTTAACGTGGTGGTGATTGTAATCCTTTTCTTCATTTATTGATGAATTAAGCCCTTCTCACTAGTCTTGCCTTGTTTATGCTGATAGGAGTGTTCTTCATTTCTTTTAGTGAGTGAATTCTATTCTCTCACTGTTTGGGAAATTTCATTTGCCATGCACAGTTAAGGTTGCAAATTCTCGAATAAGGATTGCCATGGCTAAAGTTGAAGGTGTATTGCAAGGGCACAGTTTAGCCCAAAACTGGGCTAACTTGCCATGGTATCAAGCAAAGAGATGATTTTTTCGCTATTTTAACAGAATATATGGTGGTTCATATGGATCAAATTGGTGTTTACGCGTTATTTTTTATTTTTTATTTTTAAATGTGTTTACTAGTTTTGTATGGTCAGTGTTATGCTGTTGGGGAGAGGCCTTCTTGAATTGAGTTGGGTGTGCTCTTCTGGTTTCTTTGAAATCCTCAATAAGCATCCATCTCAATGTCTTGCTAAAGCTAATGGGGACTTCTATTTTTTTGAGTAGTTTACTAATTTGCATATTTCTAGAGTATTGAGAAAGCTGATGCTTAATCTGTTGACATGTCTTGCAATCAACTTCAGGGATTGCTATTTGAATTTGTTTATAGTAATTTTGCTAGTTGTTTTGCTGACAATTGCTGAGCTTTTCTTCTCAATGAGTTACTTGGTTCTTGATAGATCATTGGTATGCTAGTATATGTGAACCCAAAAGTATTTTTGCTGTATGTCATAGTGAAATCAATTATAGCTAAAATTTACAAAAGTTTTGCTACTGTTATTGGTTCTTTGTTTGGGCACTGGTATGTGGTATAATGTTTGTGTTTTGCTGAAGTATTTTTTTATTTTGGTCCTTTTTGTGCATTGTTAAGCTTGTAGATTGACTTGACAATGGTGATTCATAATACAACCATGTTAAAAAAAATAAATGGCATAACATCTTTTGGTTTCTTCTTACATCATGCAATGAGATTTGTTTTGGGATAAGTATTTTTCATCTAGATGTGTACATTATTGTGGAAGTTTTCAAAATCCAAAACTAGATTATTGTGGTTTTTAGTTAACTTCGTCAAGTTTGGTGTAGATTTATCTTGCATGCACATTGAGTGGTTGTTGAGTTCAATTTTTAAATTGTTATCATAAGAGTATGGAGTGTGATGAAACAATTGGAGTGCTCATGGAAGCTAATTACTGGAATGAGTCAAGGGTTGTGTATCATTTGATAAGATACAATCACTTATATTTTTATCAATCTTCTCTTCATGCAGTGGGCTTTAAATATTCTGAAGAAACCGATTGTTACTATTAATTGGTTATATCAGTGCTGGAAGGAGCATCGTGTTGTTCCTCAAGAGCCATACAGGGTTCTTCCTTTTTCTGGATTAACAATCTCTGTTACTAAAATTCCTGCAGGTTATTGTATCAACTTTTGTTTGGAACTTCTTATGAGAAACCATTTTTTTTCCTCCTTTTTTCCACCAGGTTTGTAATATTAATGCTGCTCTGCTTTTACTCTTAGATGCGCGCAAGGAGATCGAGAAGCTTATCATACAAAATGGTGGGAAATATTCTCCTGAGTTAACCAAGAAATGCACACATTTGATTTGTGATATATCCTTTATATTATTCCTTAGGAGGAAGGTGTCAGTTTGGATCACATGCACAATTTCATTGTTAAGTCGCTTTACAAGTTTATATGGGGCCATAATATATTTTCCTAGGAAAGGCTGTATGTATCTAAGTTTGCCAATTAAATTTAATTTCAAAGCTTGGGAAATATCCAGAAAACTCCTCATTTCTTTAATTTGGTAATTTTTTCTTAAAATGATTTTATCAAAAATTCCAATATTTTTCTGGTAAATCAAAGTTAATAATTTGTGTTTCTGTGCTTGCTATAGGAGTCAGCCTGTCAACAAGGCTGATTTAAGTATATTGGCCTAATGTATCATTTGATTTTTAAACTATGTGATTTTTCAACATCTTACATTCCTAAAGCTGGCAATTACTAGGTTCACTAGAGACCTTGTTTTGAATTACCTTGGTCACATTGCTTCTCTTATAAGAATGTTGTTGATAATCCAAAGAACTGTTTTTCTTGACTTCCATACGCTCCAGAAGGCGACAAATATAAAGTTGCTCGGAAATGGGGCTACATTCATATTGTATCTAGGAAATGGTGTGATCAATCAATTGCTCGAAGAGGTAATGTTTTATGTGGTTAATTATTAAATCATTCATCCCTGTCTTGTATCAGATTTTACACTGTATCTAACCTTGGATTTGTCTCTTTTGTTGAATAGCTCGTCTTAATGAGGAGTCCTATACTGTTCAGCGCGCTGTGTCTTCCAACAAGAATGTATCAGGTTGCTTGACCAGGCAGCATAGCCAAAATCAGGCTGTTGGAAATTCACAACCTGCAGCATCATCTGTAGCCACAGAATCAACTTTCCTTTCTGTTCCTTGTGCGGAGTTTGCAGATCAAGATCTAGAAGCTACTCTGTCACAGAATATGTCTTCTCTGTTTCCAGATGCTCCAGTATTTACTGAAAAGGGGGACAGTGAAGACCCAACTTCACAGACCAGAAATGAATTGAATGCTGATGGTTGTGTTGCCAATGATTCTCAGTCTGATGACGATGATCTCTACTTGTCAGAGTGTAGAATATCACTCGTTGGCTTTGAAGCTTCTGAAATGCGTAAACTAGTTAACTTGGTGCGAAGAGGTGGGGGCTCCCGGTATGTGTCACTCAATAATAAATTGACACACATAGTAGTTGGGACTCTGTCAGAAGAGTAAGTCTTTCTGGCTCATTCAAATATGAAGTTATAAAGCATGTTTCTTTTTATTTTATAGTTCTTTCTATAGATTGGTGCTTCAGAAGGTCTTTGCATGGTTATGACATTAACTTGATGATGCTTTTTTATAACATTGGCTCTCTACTGAGAATGGAGTTGTGGGGATAACTTCCCCTATATGCATTGCGCTTTGTCTAATATCTTACCTGCTTTTATAATTTCTCAGTGAAAAAAAAGAGATCAGGAGCTTTGCAGCTCTGGGTGTCATTCAGGTGGTTAGAGCCACCTGGCTTGAAGATTGTGACCGTGAGAGGAAAGAAATCCCTGTTCTGCGCAGGCATGTTGCTTATGGCTTGCTTCTTCCTAAAGGTTTGCTGATTATATTGTGAATACAATCACCAATCTGTTTAATATCTTAAATTCATGTTCAAGTGGGACATGTTTTATTACTTATGATAGTTTTCATGTGCCGGGTGTTGAGCTGACAATGAAGTCAATGTCTAAGTCCCCCCTCTGTTTGTCAATTCATCCAACCGCCTTTGAATGGAATTGAAGAGAGGAATTCCAATCCATATATATATGTATCAACCGGTGGGTTGATCTGTTTATCAACTGAATTGTCCCTGATAAAAGGAGAAGAGAAGTATTGAGCGAAGAGCTCACCTTCTTGATCTTGCTGGGTTTTATTTGTTGCATTGGGTTAAATTAATATCTCTGACCAATAATCTTATCAGCATTTACATGTTTATTCTGTTCTCTAAGTAAACAGTCTGCT
The DNA here is from genome assembly GCA_030490815.1 of Acer saccharum. NCBI lineage: Eukaryota > Viridiplantae > Streptophyta > Magnoliopsida > Sapindales > Sapindaceae > Acer > Acer saccharum. The sequence continues at coordinate 28,205,150 of CM059872.1, forward strand.
TGTAACAGATTCTGTATGGTCCACGTCCAACAAAGGAGCGCCAATATGCATAAACAATTTAAATCAAGTTAAAGACTCCAGTGTTCATCAAAGCATACCATCCGATCAATTTCTGTGGAGTATGAAATCTGGAATTGGAATGCCATCTTCATTGGAAGAAAGTGGAGCAGAGAGACCATTAATCAATGTGAAGAGGGAGAATTCTGTTGAAGCAACATCAGGAGCTTCACAACAAACTCTATCTCCTGCCGTAAATGATAAAATTAAGAGTCAGCAGAAGAAGCAAGAAGATTTAAGTGTCCAAGATCTTCAAAATAGGAATCCATCGATGGTATTTAGGGGGATTACATTTTGCTTTTCAAATTCCTTTCCAGAAGATAGGGTAAGTTGTTCTGGTGAATATATATATAGATATTTGTAATCTCCCTAAACTGTGGCCTTAGCAAGAAATCAGGGGTGACCCCCAAGTTTTAGATAATAATGTCAATTACCTATGTTGAAGATAAAAATCTGGAACACTGGAGATATTATGAAAGCCTCAACATATCAAGAGACAATAACACTCTTGAAAGTTACTAAAAGATATTCTTGCTGGACGAGTCAGAAAAAAAAATCTCAAATCCAATTTAACCCTTTGGGAACAAGAGGATCTGGGCATATGCTGTAAATCTAAAATAATTGGATCAAAATGAACTTAATAATTCATCATTGAGTGAGCTTTGGATATTGCATCTAGAATTCAAAGTCATGAGTGTCATGATTTTATTACTATTTTTTTCTTTTTCCTTTTTGAACTGTATTCTTGAATTCCTGGGTTTCTTGTATTAATGTGGTACTTAAAAGTCAGGCATGTTGTGTGGAGGTGTGTGGTTTTGGCTCACTTTTTTGTGGTTTGGCAAGAAAGGAACAGCCACATTTTTCAAGATAAAAAAAATAAGAAAACATCAATGTGCTGTGGAGGAAAACTCAATTTTGATCCTTATCAGTTATGAAAAAAATCATGGATACGTCTTTTCAGGATTTATTTTAATTGGGAAAGTGTATTGGTTAACTTTGTACATTTTTGGGCTGGTTTTGTTTCTATTCTTTTGTTGGGATACTGTACATTGAAAGTATAGTTTTTGACAGTAGTTATTGGTGCTCTTATATAGACTTAGGAGCTCCTTCTTGGGTTGTTTAGTCCTTTTAGATGAAAAAAATTAGGTATGTTGCATGAACTGAAGTACTGAACCTGCCCATTTGTCTGAACATGTAGTCATGCCATTTCTTTTCCATTCTTACAGATTTGCGCAGACACTGCATATGGATAGGTATTGTGAATTTGTGATGTGTAATGTGTTAATAACCTCTTAAAATAAATATTTGCTGGTCCTTCTATAGCTGAGGCCTTTAACTTCAAACCTTGCCCTGTTGAGATTCTTGCTTTCTTTTCTTATCAAGTTATCATTTTCTATTTCTTGGTTTTGTATTTCAATTCAACGTTCTCTTTTCAAAAGTAATTTAGCTACTTTTTTAATATACTTGATTGTTATTTTAAGCTACTTATTTGTTAACTTTGGATTTCTGTCAGAGAGCTGAAATTGTTGAATGGGTGAATCAAGGGGGAGGAGAGGTGGTGAATGGTCCGATAAAACAAAACATTCGTTTTACTATTGAGTGTCATGGTTTGATGTCCATGTGTGCAGATGCTCCCGAGACTACTTATGTATCCAGTCATTGGGTCCGGTCTTGTTTACAGGTGTATACTTGGACTTCCATGTCATTGATAATATAATTTTTGCAATATTCTCTTATAAAATATCCTTTACTTGTCTAATCCTTGTTGATGCATTGTTTTCTTCCTAAACGTTTTTTTTATCATCATCTCAAATATCCCTTTAATTAGCAGACTAAAATTGGTATCTTTAGTCGATTGTTTATTTTTTATTTTTAGATATCTGATAAGGTCACCGTACTAATCAACTTTAACGTGGGCATTGTTGTTGAAGGATGGATGCTTGCTGGATGTTGGTAGTCACATTCTCTACTCCCCTCTTCCCTGTCAGACTCCTTTGCCTGGGTTTGAAAGTTTTCGGATTTGTGTTTCACAGTATGAGGGGAAAGACAGGATGCTATTAAGAAATTTGTGCGTTGTTCTTGGCGCTAAGTTTGTGGAAAGGTTGACTAAAAAGGCCACCCATTTATTATGTAAGTTTACCAGTGGACCAAAGTATGAGGCTGCTTGTAAATATGGCATACACTCGATTACGTCCGAATGGATTTATGAGTGTGTCAGGCAGGTATATTTCTGATTCTCTTTCTCCCTCCTTTCCTCCCTCCTTTTTTATGTGTATGTTTGCTTATTCAACCATTCATGTATGCTTAATATTTGTGTGGCTGTTATTTGTAACTTTCTTCGTAACTTATTCAAGCATGATATGCTGTTTGGCAGAATAAGGTTGTTTCTCTGGATCCATTTTGTCCAAAAGAAGTTACTGTTCATGATCGAGAAGCTGGATTTTGCACTGTGAGCCAGTTTCCTACACAAGCTGCTCTAATGGTGTCTGCTGATGAACCATCTCAGTTTATAAGTCCATCACAAGACCTAAGAACCCCATCAGCTCAAGCTATGGGTAGTAAAAATGGCAGCTTGAGTAATGAGGCAAAAATGTTAATTTTTAGCAGTAAAAGGACAAAGATTTCAGAAGATGGGGGGCATGTGGATCATCTTTCTTCTGAAGTACATTTAAGTGATTCTGTTTGTAATATGAAGTCTAGTAGAGACAATACATCAAAAGACAATGTGGAAGTTTCTCATGTTGGTCCCGATGTAGCTGCTGCTATTGAGGACTTCTTAGAGCAGACTAGTAAGGTAATACTGATAATTTCCTTTCTTTCTCGTCTTCTGCTTTTGGAAGTTTTCATTCAATTCAGGCTTTGTGGTTGACTGATCTAATTTCTGATTTTCTTTGGCAAGATTTATGATCATAAGTCACCAGAGAGGACTCGGTGTGATGAAAATGTATCCAACATTCTAATCACTCTTTTATTATTATTATTATTATTATTATTATCCTTATACCAATTGATTTTTGCATCCGTGTTTCATCCTTGACATTGGAGCAGCTTTTCTCGACTGATTGTTCAGTCCTTGGTCAAAACCATACAGATTCTCCCCCTGTCGTTGGGTTATCTAGACAATGGCTAAACAGGTATAAACTTTATATATGTACTATTCTATTGTTAAATCTGTGATTTGTTTTTGCCGTTTCAATCAAATGATTGATATAGTTGGACTTATATCTCCATCTTTGTTTCACCAACAGCCAAGTAAGCTTACCTTTTTTTTTCACTATGTAAGACCTAGGCACCTTAATAATTATAGGACATATTATGAAATTCGTCTAATTGGAAACTTCCTATAAAAATGTTTTTTTTTTCCCCTCTTGTTTCTTTTCTTTTGGAAGGGGGTTCCATAATTATCTGGTCCATCTAGTATTAAACTTAGTGTAGAGGAAGAAAAAGTAATTTATCCTCTTTTAAGTTATAATGGCTAGGGCATCTTCTATTCTTCTTGGCTACTCATGACTGATTATTATATGTCTTTTCAGGACGGTGAAGAAAGATGACATCGGCAATCCTTCTAGAGATGTAAATGTAGGCACATATGACCGATTTAGTGAAACACAAACAGATTCTCAGGTACATTGAAAAACTTTTGTTAGGCTCAAGCTCTTTTGGTTTACATCAGATTTTCCAATGTCACTGTTGCTAATATGCAGGTTATTGGTTATGAAGAAGATTTGTCAGGGATGCAAATGCTCATAGACAGAGTACGAACCCGAAGTAGCTTGTCTTGAACTACCAGGGGATTCAATGTAAATTTTAAAAGCTAATTACAGTATTTGAGAAGTTGTTGTATTAAAGCAGGTTGAATAGATTGTTTATATCATTTTGTGGAATTAAACTCAACCTAAATAGATTGTCAAAATGCAACACTCTGTGCCTAAATAATTCAACTTAACAAACAGTTTTCAATGTTTATTATCTAACATTTGCTTGAATCCCCTCTTCAGGACTTGTGCTTTGTTTGGAGACTTTTGAAAACTCCAAACCAACTTTACCTTGAACTTTCCTAAAAAAAATAATAAAAAACTTTGCCTTCTCAAAACTTTTGAAACTCCAATTTTTATTTTTCGGAAAATTAAGAACTCCAATTGGGTCAGGAATCAACAAAACATTACTTAAATAAAATAAAATAATAATAATAAAAACTTTTAACATCAACACGACAGAGAAAAACAGGTGTTTATGTTTTGTTTTTAAATTTATTTAAATTTGAAACCAATTGGGTCAGGAATCAGGATCTACATGCACTTGACAAGAACAATCTCTAAAGCGTGAACCTAACTACACTGGAAAATGGTCTCCCACACTTGACACTTGATAATTTGATAGGCAGAATATCTAGGAATCACATATACTTAATCAAGGTAGAGGTAACTTGTATCCGACACGCTAAATGGTGTATCCGTTGATTTTTTCACAAGTTTAATTGGAGGATACGGTAAGGATATGGAGGAATACGGGGAGGATACGTTGAGATACGGTCAGAATACGTTTGAGGTAATATTATAATTATTTTATGACGCGTTTACTAATCGGGAATGGAGGGAATCGGAATCAAGTTCCACCGAAAAGGGAATGGAGGGGAATCGGAATTAAGTTACTAAATTCCATTCCAGTGTTTACTAACAATTTAGGAATCAAAAATAGAATCAAATTTATTCCATTTCTAGTGTTTACTTAAATTAAGGAATCAAAATGATATATAATTGATTACAAAAATACCCTTGTGTATATAATATGTTGAAATATATTTTTTATTATGATTTTTTTTTTATACTGCTCATAACACCATAACTATAATAATTAAAATTTTCAACTAATTAGTTAATAATAATTAAAAATTGAGGAGTAGTTCAGTTTTGAAAACATAATTAATTTGATGTCGAATTAATTTCTTACATTTAGTTGTTTTTTTTTCCTTTTCTCTTGAATGTAAAAATTAAAACACAAAATAATTCAACATATACGACCATTACTTGATTCATTATTAACTATTAAGATAACTTCATTAAAAAAAAAAAAAAAAGTCATATATATATATATATATATATGTGTGTGTGTGAATAAGCAACACATGCTTTACTACGTGAAAAAAAAAAAAAAAAAAAAAAAAAAAAAAAAAAAAAATCCCTTAAGCAAAACTACCGTGAGAGAAAAAAAAAACACCTTGTATAATTTGTAAATCAATAAGTCAAAGCTTTCATCAACATCATTCATTAACATAGTTATTTTTATTTTTATTTTATTTATGTTTACAATATATATATATATATATATATATATATATATATATATATATACAAGCCATGATTCATATCAGATTTGATATTTATAAATATTGAATCAGTGCAACAAGTCAAGAATAATCATCAATGTGATTTTTATGTATATTCATGAAATCTACAATTAAAAAAAAGTACATGTAGTAAGATTTATTATAAATGAGGATATTTTAGTAAAAATACATGGATTCCCTTTTTCAATCAGGAAAGGGAACTTAATTCCTAATGTGGGTGGGAGGAATCAAATTCCCTTTCCATCAGTAACTTAATTACTGATTTGAGAGTGGGGTCCACGTAACTTAATTCCCTAAATTTTTTAGTAAACATTATAATTCACAAATCAGTAACTTAATTCCCTTTCCTGAGTTTGATTACTGATTAGTAAACGCGCCATTAGTATAAAACGGGGTCAAATTATAATTTCAAAAATTTAAGGGTCAAAATAAAATTGTAAAGAAATATATCAGATTAGAGATCTAGGGCTCTTTTTCAATTTCAATCGGTTGCAGTTGAAACGCATAAGGAAGAAAATAAGAAAAAGAAACAACTTAAAGACCGAAAACCAACTTAATTCAAATATCAAATACGTTTTCATATATTATCATTTTTGAAAAGAAAAAATATAAATATATATTATTTTAATTGATGTATCATACCGTATTCAGAGATTTACGGTATATCGTGCCATATCATATCCTTGCTGCTTAGCAAAATTTTTACTTTCTTAAAAAAAAAAAAAAAAAAAAAAAAAAGCCGCAAAAATTGTGAGCTAGAGCGATGAGCCGTAAAATAGGACCCACCCATGGTGGTTCATATAAAAGTAGAAGCAGAAACATCACATGAAGAATCCAAAACCAAAAATCAAATCAGAAGACAAAGCTGTTACACTCGAATAATAAGACGATCCACATTCTACACTCCACGCACCCTGTTCGATATTATCCACAAATAACATTTGGTGGCATGTCTCTTCTCTCGCCATGTGGCTAGTACTCGATATGCAACAGTTATCTCCTCCGCTCGCCGGAATATTCTCCCCCTACAAACTTCACTGTCATGCTAAGCTCGTCGGATTCGGTAGAAAGGGTCGGCTTCAAAGGAAGCCTAAGCTTGTTGTGACTGCGGAGCTATCCAAGTCTTTTTCTCTCAATTTCGGTTTGGACTCTCAGTCTCAGGTCATTCAGTTTACTCTTCTTTTTCATTTTATTTGATTTAATGTTTTGGTGTTTGATAAAACGACTGAGAAAGAGTTGAAGAGAAATGGGGTCTCGATTGAATTTGTTCTTCTGTGAGTTGCAATTCAGCTGTGACGGTTCGTTTCTGGAGACTTATTGTGAAATTTCTTCATCATTTACTATTTACTTACCATTAAATGAGCTAATGGGTCAATTTAAGTTTGTTAAAAATTCATTTTGATAGAACACCATTTAATAGTTGGGTCTCTGATATACGTTGCTGCCTTTTATTTCTTTTCTTTTCTTTTTGAAGTATGCTGCCTTATATTTCTGTATCTGGAAATTTATCTGGGTTTTAATTCAATATGGTTCCTGCTCTTTGGTTTAGTAGATTATTCCAATCTGTTTGGTTCCTTTTGCAATATAACTCTTGTAGTAATAGACTAACACTTCACTGTTTTAAATAGAAGATTACCCAGTCTAGTGATCCATCACAGCTTCCATGGATTGGTCCGGTTCCAGGGGATATTGCAGAAGTTGAGGCATATTGTAGAATTTTCAGAGCAATCGAATGGCTTCATGGTGCATTGATGGACACATTATGTAATCCATTGACTGGGGAATGTAGCGTCTCATATGATTTCACACCAGAGGAAAAGCCGATGTTGGAAGACAAAATAGTGTCTGTGCTTGGTTGCATGCTATCTCTTTTAAATAAAGGAAGAGAGGATGTTCTTTCTGGAAGATCTTCAATCATGAATACCTTTCGTGTTGAAGATGTTAGTATGATGGATGATAAGCTTCCACCACTTGCCATCTTCAGGAGAGAGATGAAAAGGTGTTGTGAGAGCTTGCATATTGCTCTTGAAAACTACTTGACACCTGATGATGTTCGCAGCTTAGATGTATGGAGGAAATTGCAGAGGCTGAAAAATGTCTGCTATGATTCTGGATTTCCCCGTCGGGATGATTGCCCTTGCCATAATCTGTTTGCAAATTGGAGTCCTGTTTATGTATCCACCTCTAAAGAAGAAATAGAGTCCAAAGATTCTGAGGTTGCTTTTTGGAGGGGTGGCCAGGTAACAGAAGAAGGTTTGAAGTGGTTAATAGAGAAAGGATTTAAAACTATTGTAGATATAAGAGCAGAGATGGTGAAGGATAACTTTTATGAAGCAGCCATAGCTGATGCTATCTTGTCAGGGAAAATTGAATTGGTTAAAATTCCAGTTGAAGCTCGGACTGCACCTTCAATGGAGCAGGTTGAGAAGTTTGCCTCTCTGGTTTCAGATAGCAGTAAAAAGCCTCTATTTCTTCACAGTAAGGAAGGAGTGTGGAGAACTTATGCCATGATCTCCAGATGGAGGCAGTACATGACTCGCTCTGTATCACATTCTATCTCCAGTCAGGCAGTCAATTCAAATGATGTGTTACTACCAGATACAAATGGAATGGGAAAATCAAAGACAGCTATTATTAGAGGAGAAAAGTCCCTCCTAGAAGAGGAACATGAGTCAGTGCAAGAGAATATCGATAAGATTCACAACTCAAATGGGTTACTTTACAAAGAAGACTCTACAGACAAGGATAATGCGGATCAGAGTAAAGGGACCCTTAATTCTATCAAAGATGTGATCACAGTTGATAATGGGGTAGAGTCTTTAGAGAAATTCTGCATGGAAATTGATCCTCTTAAGGCTCAGGTCCCTCCTGGCAATTTTTTCTCCAAAAAAGAGATGTCTGGGTATTTTAGAAGTAAAAAGGTCACACCTCCCAGCTATTTTAATTATCAGTTGAAGAAGTTGGAGATGTTGCCAAGTGAGAATGCTTCATCTGGTCCCGTCTCAGGACGTTTGGAGACAAGAAATTCCAATGGGTCACTTAGTAGTTTAAGTATTTCTCCAAAGCATCACAGCTCACCTGCTGGCACTGAGAAGTATTCTGATGGTCTTAGTTATGCTTCAGCTAGATCAAGTGTGAACGGATTTGGAGAAGGGGAAATAAGTTGCATGACTGCAGCTGCTGTCTCCAACTCTGTGAGCAGCAATTTAAATGAGCATGTCACATCTCAAACTGTTGAGAAGGGTCAAAGCAGCAATGTAAAAGCCTCAGTTTCAGGTGACGGTGACTTGGATCCAATTGAAGGAAATATGTGTGCTTCTGCAACTGGTGTTGTAAGAGTGCAGTCAAGAAGAAAAGCAGAAATGTTTTTAGTGAGGACAGATGGATTCTCCTGTACCCGAGAAAAGGTAACTGAGTCCTCCTTGGCCTTCACTCATCCTAGTACCCAACAACAGATGCTTATGTGGAAATCTACACCAAAGACCGTATTATTGTTAAAGAAGCTGGGGCAAGCGCTCATGGAAGAAGCGAAAGAGGTACCTCATAGATGCTATTTATTTTAACTCATTTCATTGTTCATCTTCTTTGGGAAGAAGCTAAAATTTCAGAAAACAATTTAGGGGACAAATGTCTAATATGGTATATTGTAAACTTATATTACCCATCGCTTGATATTTGTCATCTTGGGTGATGGTTCAGTCTTTCAATATAGTTTTATAATCATGACATTTAATTTTTATGTCATGTTCCATTAAGAAGACATCAGGAATTTCTTTTTCATCTACGCATAATTTAAACTAATTTATTTTCACCCTCATTCCTGTTCTGAATTTTCCATTACATCATGAATTTGAAACAATATCATTATTAACCAAATTTAATTTCAATAAATTTTAAGAAATGTTTTGCAGCTTGAAGCATATTTTAGAAAAGTAATTGGACATAGCAGGTTGAAAATTTAATACCCAGCACAGGGGTTCTTTGGTCCATTTAAGAATGGTTGCCATGACTGGTGATAGTTGAATGCTGCAAGCTTGTTTACATATAAATTTATTACGTGAGACTAACACACCACCAGAATCGTTTAAATGATATCTTTCCACACTCAAGCAATAGTATTTTTCCTCTGTTAGCTTGTAATGTTGATTGTTGATCAGTTCAACTTTGTACATGACCTTCAACATTATACTTTAAAACTCCAAACTTTTTCTCAGAGTTTATGTGGGGAAAGGATATCTTGTCATGAAATTTGTTTTATAGAAGATACATATTCTTCTTTTCTGCTGCTATATTTAATATGTATGAACTGTACTTTCTACAGAGCTCATATGTACTTCTACATTTGTTATACCGTTATCTAGCCACTAAGTTTTTTTTATCTGACGTGCAGGTTGCTTCTTTCTTGTTTTACCAAGAGAAAATGAATGTTCTTGTGGAACCAGAGGTGCATGACATATTTGCTAGAATCCCAGGGTTTGGATTTGTTCAGACCTTTTATATTCAAGATACTAGGTACTGTTAATTGTGATCTAATACACAACAATTTCATGCATAGTGCGTTATTCCTCTTACCTAATTGGGATTTATTTACTCTGTTAAATCTCATTAATGCAGTGATCTTCATGAGAGGGTTGATTTTGTTGCATGTTTGGGCGGGGATGGGGTCATTCTCCACGCATCAAATTTATTTAGAGGCGCTGTTCCTCCTGTTGTCTCTTTTAATCTTGGATCTCTTGGATTTCTCACTTCCCATACTGTAAGCTGCAAGCTCAACACTTATATTTTTTTGTTACCGAGTCATTTCTATATAAATGGTAATTTTTCTGATTGCTCTTTTTTTTTTTTTTCGGCATGACAGTTTGAAGGCTTCAGGCAGGACTTACGACAGGTCATCCATGGGAATAACACAGTAGATGGTGTTTATATTACCCTTAGAATGCGCCTTCACTGTGAAATTTACCGCAATGGCAAAGCAATGCCTGGCAAAGTATTTGATGTTCTAAATGAAATCATTGTTGATCGGGGTTCTAATCCATACCTTTCTAAGATTGAATGCTATGAACATGAGCGACTTATAACCAAGGTGAGGTCAGTAAACTCATTTCTTTAATTGTGCTTTCGATTTGCATATAAGCAGTTGAGTCACACTTGCTTTGTTAGCATGAGCAAAATTCAAGTTCTATTTTTGTCTATATTGACCATCACCATCTAACTATGTTCCAGAAATTTAAAATTGAGAGATAGTGTAAAATTGTCATTCTCTTACAATCAAATTGGCATGCTCTTATTCGTTAATATGAATGTAATCTTTTAGGTGCAAGGTGATGGAGTCATAGTAGCCACACCTACAGGAAGTACTGCGTACTCTACAGCTGCAGGAGGTTCCATGGTAACCTGTCTTTTGAGTTGTAGAGTTAGAAATATATGATAAGTGGTACCTGTGAATTTATTCATTCTGTTAAGAAAAGCTTTTATTCTTTTGGATTTCATACCCATGATTTTATTGCTTTAATATTAAATTGTTGAATCCACTTTAGAAGAGGCTGTTAATTTTACTAATTTTAAAGGAAACATCATTTTTATTTCCTAGAATTTTTACTGCCTCAAAAAGTGTTAAATTTCCATACTTGTGATATTTTTTATATGTTTTTTAGAAGTGGTATATATATTGGTGGATAGCCTTACAACCCAAAAGACTAGTCTATTGGATTGTGGTATCCATTAGTATCTATACCCTTCTCATTCCTTTTATGTTTTCATTGTGGGATTCAATCTCATCTTCTCTACCTTCACATGTGGGTTCTCTAACAAAAACGTTATAATCTTCACTATGTACAGAAAATATAACTATTTTGGGAGTTTTGAGAAAGAGTAATGCTATACAACCCAAATAATTAACCCAAATTTCAACTCAAACGATGTGGCAAGTGAGTTGCCATCACCACACACAACATGAGATGATGTGGTTAATGAAAAAACCACTTGCCACATCATTTGGGTTGAAATTTGGGCTAAATTTTTGGGTTGTCTAGCATTAGCATTTGAGAAATATATGCAATTACTTTGTATTTAGTTATGACATATGAAACATTTGATCCATGAGATGACTAAACTTTATTCTGTTTGCTGTAATAAAAACTAATCGGTGATACTAGTAATTTTGAATTTATGATCATATGTTCTTATGGGACATTTTCATGAGGGTTTCTAGTTTCTGGATTAGTAGTTTTACCATTCTTTATACTGTATGCTTGCATTATGGAGGCTAGTCTTCTTTTCAATTTGTTGGCTGTTTAGAAGTTGCTTCTTGTTCTGTTTTTGAGGGATGAGATTCTAAATTTGTTGTCCTCATGTCAATTTATTAAACTAGAACCACCATCACCCAGATATTTGGCACAGAACATTTTCATTGCATGATAGAATCCCAGTCATTTGGATTTCCTGATGAATCTATTGAAGGGAACAAAAATTCTGGCAAAAATGTCTTGAACTGTTAATTCCCTCTATTCAATAGTTTTAATTTAATGATCTTAATTGTTCTCATTCCACATACAAATATATAAATATCTATACTGAAATTCAAGTTTTGGGACTGATATAGCTATTTCTAACTGTTTTCTATACATGCGTGATATATAATCTGGAATGCAGGTGCACCCAAATGTTCCATGTATGCTTTTTACACCAATCTGCCCACACTCTCTCTCATTTAGACCAGTTATACTTCCAGATTCTGCAAGGCTTGAACTGAAGGTAATGTATTCTTCTTATAATTAATTTTGTAATTCTACTTGATTGATATCATGTTGATTTTGCAAGGTTCAAACTTAAGTTAACTTGAATGATTTTGCTTCCACTGTTCTACATAGTCTGTGTTTTCTCAAGTTTCCTTAATTTTCCTGTGGAATATTCATAGCTCGTATATTGCTTTAAAAAAAAGTACAGTATAGTGTGTGATGGACGAACTTGTGCCAACCGAAGGAAAATAATTAGTTTTAGGGTCAGTTTGGGGTTAATGTTGTACCTTATTAAAAAAATTACTTTAAGCTTCGCTGGATAAATAATTAGTGTTAGAAAGTAGTAGATTAGTATTTTGTAAAATTGCTTTTAAAATTGTAATTTTCAAAAGGGACCCTCTTGAGGTTTGACCCTTTTTATTTTATTTTATAAAAACCTTCTAATTTTGAATTTTTATGAAAACCCCCTTATTGTATGCCAAAAACACCTTGTAGTTTTAAAACTTCGTTTATTGTGAACGCAAAACCTCCCTGTAGGGAGGTTTTCATCTAAATTCCAAACTAGAAATTGTTTTTGAAAAAGGGGTCAAAACTCAAGGTAGTTTTTAGGAATCTCCCTTTCCTTCTTTTAGATGGGAAACGGAAATGAAATATTTTATTAACACAAAAAAGGTGAACAAGTAGTCCACAAGTAATGAAAAAAGAGTTATACTAACAAACCAAAACTCTTTACAAAGCTGGTTGTGGCAGCGAACCCCACGACAGCTGAATCGTTTGGGCACTGCCCGAGTTCAAGCCAGCTCTGGAGCAACTCTTGGCCAGGGGACATGCCTCTCTCCCCGAGCAGGATTAGTCCCACTTCTTAATGATTGGTTGCCAATCTGAGTGGGGACACCTGTGGTTTAACCAAAAAAAAAAAAACTCTTTACAAAGGACTACACAAATAGAAACTGATCCCAAAACCAATATCAAATACCAAACAAAATGCCCCCAAAAAAGTACAATTATCTGACACCACCTCCCAACTGAGCTGAATGAAATTCTTTAGTAATAGAGGCCACAATGAAACTAAATATTGCGTCCGATCCCATAAACTATCCATATTCTCCTTTGTTTTTCTTTAGAAAATTCTCTTATTCCTTTCTTGCTGACAAATCCACAAACTATCCCATAATAAAGCTGGAACAACACAAATCCACAAATCATGAAATATAAGTTATTTTCAGGATGATTACCGGACATCTTTTGATAAAACTTATAAAATAAGTTATTTTTGTCCGAACAATATGAAAAATAAGCTATTAAATTACAAACTATTACGACCCCAAGCTACTCTTCTTTTCATTGGTGGTTCATGTTCTCATGACATGTCAGTGTGAATTACCAAATTTCTGTTGCATGAATTTGGTGTTAGAATTTCAGAGTGCATCTAAACCTATACCTTATAGCTTTAGCCAGCATTATAACAAAAAATATATTTCTAAGGTTGTTTTATTTCCATTTTCTAGATTGTGTGGGTAAAATATGTTGTTTGTTCCTGGATATGCAACTAGAATAAAATGTGTTGGTAATTGTTGCAAAATATCCATGGTTTATCGGATGTTGACGTTAGTCTGAATTGAAACCTATATGTTAAATCTAGGTTGTGAAAATATCTCAACATCAACATCACCTAAATATGGTCTGTTTAGATATTGACTCGCTCATACCCATGCCTCCTGCATAAATATCGCCTCAGTATATTTCCCGTAAATTATATCCTTCAGTATGGAGTAGTTAAATGCTGTTGTGATAAAACAGATTCCGGAGGATGCTCGAAGCAATGCATGGGTTTCCTTTGATGGAAAGAGAAGGCAGCAACTCTCTAGAGGAGATTCTGTCCGGATATGTATGAGCCAACACCCGCTTCCAACAGTTAACAAATCTGACCAAACTGGTGACTGGTTTCACAGTTTAATTCGGTGTCTGAACTGGAATGAAAGGCTAGATCAAAAGGCCCTTTGAAGCCTCTGAAGTCTGAATCTGAAGAAAGACTTGATCATGATCTCCCAGGAACGAGGTTTGTGTATATTGTTGTATAGACTGTAAAATTGAAGAGAAAGTTACAGAGTATATACTAATCATTACAAACATTGGCTCCTCCCTCCCACATAAAATATTGGGTTGGCCACTGCCACAATATATTTTTGTTTCTTCTTTTAAACCTTTTATTCCTGATGATATTACAGAGTTGAAATTTTTATACGGTCTTTTTGTGGATCTGAAATATGATTGATTAGGTTACTATTTCACGTTGATATTGTTTCTTTTGTCGACGTGTTGGTCCATGAAATCAAATATAAAATTGACGAAGTTTAGATGGCCAACGTTTGTGTTTTGTCTTTGTGTCTGCTATTAATATAGAGACTTTCAAGCTTTCAAATGACAGTGGAGAATACTTTGAACATGCTAATATCAATCTTGTGTTTATTGTTGTAATTAAATACAGTTTAATATAATGAACAATGGTAAACAAACTATTAATATTGTGAACCGATCTGTTTAATCCTTGTTTCTTATGAAAATGTATACCAACTTTCAAGTATGCACCGTTAATCTGAGGAAGAAAAATAAATGCAGATGAAAAGTTTAGGGTTAATAGCACCAATACCCCTGAATTATACGTGAAATAGCGATGTGCCCCCTAAACTTTTTTTCCTGCCATTAAACCCCCTGAACTATTGTTTATTATTAAAACAAGACTATAGATGCCCCTTCTTAGGAGGCAATAAACCCAACTATTTACCAATAAACGATAATTCAGAGGGTTTAATACCAGGAAAAAAAGTTTAGCGATAATTCATCTCTACTTCGCATATAATTCAGAGGTCATTGGTGCTATTAACCCTAATTTGAAAGCAAGCATGATTTAAAATTTTAAATTGCTAGAACAATTATTTATGGTCATGCAAGAAAAATATATAAATGCAGATGAAAAATGTAGGTCAAGTAGTACAGAAAGGTAGGAATAATTAGTATTATAATAATAATAATATTGTACAAAGCAAACCTTAACAAATACATTTAAGCATACAAGAGATCGAAGAAGACACAAACACCCACTTCACTCTAGCTTTCTGTCCTCCCCTACAAATTTATTTGTAGTTAAGAGGAAGAAGCCTTTCTCCCATAACTGGGAAAGTTTTTATAACTATAATAACATCCATAAATCCACATTAAACAAAAAATTAAAAAGAAAAAAGAAAAAAAAAAAGTGTCATCTTTTGAATATATGAAGTTTCCCATGTTGTTGTTGTTTGTATTACATGGCTTTGACAGCTTGGAACCTTGGTTCTTTAGGGAGGAACTTTTGGTCAGCATAGATAGACATGTAATCTCCAAACACAAACTTTGGATAATTAGCTTCTTCATCCACCTGATCTCGGTTGGTGTTTTGGAGTACTACAGGAGCTATAGTGGCCTTAAGTGATGGATTGTAAAACGAAGCAATAGATCTCCTATTCCCATCTGCCATGGCATTTACGCGGTGCCACACACTCTTGTACTTGCCATTGCTCAGAACCTCAATCTGATCACCAGTGTTGATCACAATAGCATTGTGCAATGGCTGTACATCAATCCATTGCCCGTCTTTGAGGACTTGAAGGCCCCCCACCTTGTCATCTTGGAAGAGTAAGATGACACCTCCAGCATCGGTGTGAGCTCGAAGACCATTTACGAGCTCCGGATGAGGACATGGTGGGTAGTGACTAACCTTGGTTCCAAAGAAGGCATTATTATCATCTCCACCATTGAAGGCCTTGTTGATGTAGCCCTTTGGCAGTCCCAAGTTCTCATCCATTACTTCCATCACCTCACAAGCCAATTTCTTCAACTCAGAGCGGTATTCAAACATGGTTTCCCTGTCATCAATGTCATCAATAACTGTCAGAAACTAACTCTCTCTCACATAATTATCTATAAACTATACGGTATCTGTATAGTAGCTAAATCGTTCTTTATGAGAAAGAAATTAAAAACAAAGTTGAAATAATTACTTGAATCCAGGGGTTGTTGAAGGCCATTCATTGTCATCACTGAGAAGGAAAACATCCTCCCAATCCAAATTCTCCAACTTTTCACCGCTCTTCTTCTCCACCAAATCATTGAAACTCTTCACCGCTTCTGAGTTGTTGAAACCCTCTTCTCTTTCCACTTTATAATGCTCTGAACACACCCTTTTCACCCTCTCCAACACCTCCTCCGTTATTCCATGATTCACCAGCTACATGTAATAATAATTCTGTTAGATGGATATATACAGAAATAACGTATGAACAGTCTGTATCTGAAACGAAGTATATCCGGAAGAAAAAAAAATACCTGGAAAAATCCCCATTCCTCGCAAGCAACGGCGATCTCTGCCAATGTTTTAGCCCGTTCCTCACCATTGAGCTTAGAGAAATCAATCACAGGAATCGCCATTAATTAATTACTTCCAGGAAAAGCAATACAAGAGAGTGTGAAAATGGTTATTAGTAAGTTGTGATTGTGAAGAGAGATGGTAAGCTACATAGGCCTATTTATAACAAAATTTCCCGCCATATTGCTGGATTAATGTCAACTCTTTAACTAATTAATTAATTAATTAATTAAGTTGCTTTTGTTTCCATTTTTATAAAAGTAGCCGTTACAGTGTGGTTTTGGGACGGTGACATTATCATCCTTATTTTAATTGTAAGATTTTTTAAAGTCAATGGCTCTTTCTGGTACCAGTACGACCCCTACCTTATTCACAAATCACAACACAAGCTTTATTTTAATTTCCAGGTGAATTAAGCTTAATTATCTTATAATTAATCAGCCAATTACGTTAATTCTCTGATCATCTATTATCCGCCACGTGGAAATCATTGTGGTTGTTGAACTCAAAACTTTAATTATATATATATTTTCTCTTTTCTCTTCATAGAATGCAAAAGTCATATTTGAGACCAAGTACTATCTTCACCGAATGAACCTATCATTTTGGTCAATGAAATTCCACGTATTGATCAATGGTTCTTATTTACTTAAAAATAAAAAATGTTTGCGATTCATGACACTTGTCACCATGCAAATAAGTTTTAATTATTTTTGTTTAAAATAATATGACGTTCCAATACTGTATATTTTAAGCTCATAATCAATAATCAAATATGAATATAAACATAAAATCATTGCAAGTAAATTTTGTTCAGAGTAATATAATTTTATCAGTAAAAATGTCAATCAATATGTTGTAACGACTTGATTGAAAAAAAGATAATCGTATCTTACTTAAAATCTGTATATTATAAAACAATTACAGATTTTAAGTTTAGATATGATTACCAATTTAATTGGGTCATTAAAACAATGTGATTAATTTTTTTACGGATAAAATTACATGACTCTGGAAATGGTTTACTTGCAATGATTTTATGTTTATATTCATATTTAATTATTGATTATGAAATTAAAATATGTAGTAGTGTGGAACTTTGATCTTACTTGCAATCCAAATCTTTGCCGACTGAATACCGTTGATGTTGTCAACAACTTCAATGATGACAAGTGACCTGATTATCATTAAAATAATACATTCATTTGTAGGCACAGTTTGAGGGTCAAGCAAGGAAGAAGCCGATCTAGTCAAGAAATTTATATTTAGATTTAAGCTATCATCCTCCTCGATTCTGAACGCTATTATATTAATTGAGTTTGTTCTGTGGAATTTCTCAAACACTTATACAACGAGATCTACTTTGAAGTCCGGAAGGGCTCACAAGTCTAAATTTACAAGCTATTGTAAGTTCGAATTATGTCTTTTTTTCTTAACTTCGAATTTATTGTAATAATTCCAATATATATATATATATATATTAATATATAACAATCAGACGGATGGTAACCACATCTCTCGATCAATACATGTTGAGATCGCAGGTTCAAATCGTCTTTCCCCGAATAAAATTAAAGAAAATAACTAATTAATAATAAAATCTATTTGATTAAAAAGAAACTAATAACTTAAGTTAGGGTTGGGGGATGAACTGTTAAGTGTGCATGTGTTGTAATGTAGGGTAGGTGTATGGTTGGCCTTGTGATGTCGATTCTAGTTGTCCAAATATTAGGGTACAATTCATTAGCTAGGGAGAGATCGTATTGGCCGTCTGATCATCAAACTTGATCTTAATCATTCTAATGATTTTGATTTAATTGCTGTACTTTGTAGTACTTGACAAAGCTTTGCCTAATTTTGTGATCAAAAAGTCGGTTTGCATCATTGGCATGTCCATATTATCTCATTTTCATATCTTTTCAGCTGATTATACTATCGCTATATTGTTTTTCTCTATTTAATATCAAATAATCAAATTTCATGTCAGAATGGTATGTTGAAAATTCAAATTTCAAATTTTTAAGAAAGTTGGACATCTTGATATACAAATTTATATATGCATAGTATATATAATAGGAAGTATGTAATAGTATATATACCAAATGTGTCTCGGTGGTAAAAGGGTGTCCCTACCACTGCAAGTGATATGTAGTAATACTAATAATAAAACTAGCCATATAAGGTTGACTCAGTGATATACCCCTCACACATATACCATGAGGTTATGGGTTTGAGTCGTATCCCCTTCCCCAACCCTGAATTTACTATAATATTTAAAAATAAAAAAACCCTGCCATATATCAATTTAGCTAATACTATAGTCTATAATAATTAACTAAATTAATCAATATTGAATACAAATCGATCATATCAAATGAGGAAAAAATCTTTTGCCATCATATAGAACAAAAGTCAGAAATGTTCCTTAAGTTGGCCAAATACTAATAAAGTAATAATTAAAAAATATAAAACTATTTTTGGTATCAAGTGTCAACTTGATAAATGTTTTGATGATGTAATTTTTATTAAATTTAGAAAACAGTTTGTGAAGCACATTATATATAATATAAAGGCTTAGAACATAATTTAACAAATTAATTAATGTAAATTTTAATTTTTAGAAATTGGTTTCTCTCGGATCACTAAACATGTTATAATTAGGGCATTATTCAATGCCTCTTCTCATTAAGTGCGATCTGTTCTCTACTTCTCTTGTATTGAATTATTAATTCATTCAAGCCGTCCTTGACTAATTATCATGAAATTAACACTGTTGCTTATGTTCTGACTATAACCACTGCTACGTACCTTTAATTTATAAAATATAATGACCAATATGAACATCCAAACTCCAACCCTAATTCGGAACTGATCTAATCTAATTTACTTGGGACACATCTTGCTAATTAAATTGTACTTTATTGGATTGAATTCACTCCTACGCACGTTTACAAATCAAGAATTCAAACGAGAGAAGAGTAATTTAATTCTTGATAATTTGTAATTATCAAATTACGTAAATCACATACACAAATCAAGAAATAAATTCTTTCTGGAAAAAGAACTTGATTCCCCCTTTCATCTAGAGAATTAAGTTACCTTTTTTTCCCGATTCCCTTTCCAATAAAACTTGATCCTCTTTGATTTTCATTACCCATCGTAAATATATGTATTTTAAACCGATTTTATCATATACGAATACCTAGTCAATTAAAATAGTATGCAAGACAGTTTTGTTTAATGGTTGAAATGAATTTAAAAAAAAAAATGAATTAATTTGTTGAAGAGAACATGGGTTCGATGGTCAAATGTCAACTCAACTTGCAATTAACAAATTAATTAATGAAGAATTAAAGGTTGTAACCAAACACTGTTATTCCTCCCCTCCCAACCACAAAGTGTAGAGCTGCCAACTGCCAAGTCTCTCGCTCTCATGTTTTAGAGCATCTCCAATGCAATTATGCATTTGGAGAAAATGGAGTGCCACATAGGATAGATATTAAAAAAGTTAGAAAAACTCTCTCCAATGTTATTATCTAAGTTGAATATGGAGATGATGTGGCCCAAAAAAAGTTAGAGAATATGAAGTTGGGTTTCTAATTCTAGAAACTCTCCAAGAAATGCTGACTAGGATTTCTAACTCTTTCCACCAATAAAATGAAAGCTTTCAACTCTTTCCACCAATAAGATTAAATCTCATTTAATTGTAAAATAAAATAGGAGAGAGAGTGTAATTATTGTTTTATTATGATTGGACATAAAATGGATGCATATTTGACTTTAGATAATTGCATTGGAGATATGAATATGTATTTCTCTAAAAAAAAAATTAAAAGTGGGCCCATAATAAATAGAAATGCTGATGTGACACTATTTAGAAACTCAAAAATGCATATTTGCATTGGAGATGCTCTTATATCAACCCTACATCCAGCTTGTTCATTTAGTTAATTAATCCCAATTATTTTTTTTCTTTTTTTATTAGGGTTCAATTAGCTAGGAGAATTCTTATAAATAGTGTTTTCAAATAAAAATATATAAAAGGCACTTTATGTAGAAGATTAAAAAAAACAATGCAGTAAATATAACTTTCAAAATCAACTCAAGTGTTTTCTTAGTGTCAAAAATTGCTTTAATTTGTCTATTTTTGATTATATAAATATGAAATAAATTATTATTTTTAATGACAATAGAAAAATCATTCTTATTTGTTTGATATAAGTGAAAATTGTCAACAAAAAAAAAAAAAAAAAAACCATATAAATTATATGAAATTTATTTTTAACCATATACGAAGTTTTAACCATTAATAAGCATATTATAACATTTATTATCAGTCCACAACTATAAATTACAAAAATACCCCATAACATTTTCCTAATTTTTTTTTTTTTAAAAAAAACGCGTGACATTCGGAGAAAACATGAAATCTTTACATTTTTTTTAAAAAAAAAAATCTTAAAATCACTCAAACAATCAATCCCTCCAAATCATATTTTTTTTACTTTGTAAATGAGAAAATTATCAAAACATCCCTTCAGATGGGTGTTTTGGTAGTGGAACAGCGCCGCCGGCATTGGCGGAGCCCCCTTATCATGATATGAGGTGGCCACAATTTTCTTAAA
Source organism: Acer saccharum (assembly GCA_030490815.1). Classification (NCBI taxonomy): domain Eukaryota; kingdom Viridiplantae; phylum Streptophyta; class Magnoliopsida; order Sapindales; family Sapindaceae; genus Acer; species Acer saccharum. The sequence goes on from CM059872.1 coordinate 28,226,318, forward strand.
ATTTTATCCTGCTTTTGTGTTATTTATATTTTTCTATTTAAATTTTAACATATTTTCAAATTGTCCCTTAGACCCTCTAAATTTGATAAAGTTGGTTTCGTATATGGCCGTTGAGAAAAGTCTGCCCCAGTGGCAGTGTTGCCGTGCTTGGGGATGCGCCACCCACCCAGTAAACAATCTTTGGTAAAGGTGGGAGATGTGAGAGAAAGATGAAAGAGGATAGAGAGAAGAGAGGAGAGAGAAGGGATGAGAGAGAGAGTTTGGAAAGTGTTTTTATAAGAGGTATTTGGATAATTTCTAAAAAAAAAATGTGGTTATTAACTATTAAACTTTCGTAAGTAGTTAAAAACAAAAATATAATATTTTGAAGGAATATTTTTTATTTTTTCACTAACTAAAACGGACTATATTCATTCCCCAAAGACACAGTCTTCAGATTGAAGTTGCGTTGGAAGAAGAGTAAAATTAAATAGAAGAGTAATTATATATATATATTTATTAATGCATGTATTGTATATTTGTTATAAGTATTGTGTACGTAAAAGTCAACATTAATGGTGGAGTTTATGTTATGATTCTCCATCTTCCATTTGGAGAACTTCTCTCTCATCACATGGTGCTGACTAATGGTGTCTCTTGCAAGCATCCATGGAGGTAACAAAGAAGTAGTCTAGGGTGTCTGTACATAGATTTGGTCTCTCTTCATCATCACTTTAATTTTATTTATTTAAATCATAAAAACAAATTTTATTTGCCAACAAAGTCATTGATCAGTTCAACTCTTTTGAATGATTCTGTTGGTTGGACCAGTTTCGTTGGGAAATCAAATATTATATATGATAACTTCTCGCTGGATTATTCTTGAATCTTGGATGCCTAGAAGTTGTCAATGATCAGTTTTTTATTTTTTTTTATTATATATATATATATATATTTTAAGTATAACCACTACTGGGACCCTACGAGAATAGACTCTACAAACACAGCCCAGAATACTACTCCCACTGTTGGGGAGAGGATACGGGTGGAATACAATTTCTCTAACAATTGGAGAGAGGAATGCTCCCAGAACCGGGAGAGGGTAACCCACACTTGGGATTTAAAGGCCAAGGTGGGACAAAGAATATATATACAAATATATGCACACACATGGCTTTGAACCGTGGTGATGGAGGCTCCCAGAGAGTGTAGAAGATCGAGGCAAGTGTTGATTTGTAATGTAATGTGATTAATTATTTGATTAAATTTGGGTTTGGTTTGTTTAAGATAACTAACTAACTATTTAACTGTTATTAGGGTTTCGTGAGCATTCCGTAATTGGAATGATAGCTCCAACGTTGCTTCTACTTTTTATTTGAATATTGCTATATTATTATTATTATCATTTATTTCTATTAATTTAATTGGTACTAGTGTTAATTATAATTTTTATGGGTTCCTTCCTCTAATGCCACTTAACTACTCTCAACACCCATTCTGTAATGAAAGAGTGATGTTATTAAAAAATCATTAATTGTTTGTGCATTCAATTTATTAGCACATCCATTGTTACAAATTAAATAAAGGGTAAAAATGTTTTTAGTCCCTCTAGTTTACCCTATTATGCGTTTTAGTCCCCCTAGTATCAGGATTGGCCCGTTTGGTCCCTGCCGTCCACTTCCGTTAGGTTTTTATGAAATCCGTTAATAACACGAGGGTAAAATGGTAAAATTCACATTCAGATTTCTAGAAGATTGTTTAAGAAGGGCAAAATGGTAAGTCAACAAATTAAAAATTGAATAATTTAAAAACCAAAAATGATTTGAACGGTTGAGATGTGTACTACACACTTGAGATCATGACACCTCAGAAATCACTCAACAAAACCTAAATCAAGGGTGGTCCCAAGATTACAAAACCTTTTTGTCTTTGTTCTTCCAGAATACACGACCTATACTCCTTCAGTCCTTCGCGCCAAAACCTTTGATTTTCACTTCATCTTCTTCTTTTTAACTTGTTCTTGTCTCCTTTTTTCATTATATTCAACTGTTAGACTTGTAGAGGTTTGAGTTTGGTTCCAGTTGCAGACGAAAGATTATTGTGAGGGAATTTTTTGAAGCTTGTTCATTGACAGGTGAGTTTTTTAATCAATCATGGTTTATAGGAGTGTTTTCAGTGATTTATTTTGCATGCATGTGTTTTCGGCCATTATTATTCACAAAATCCATCTTTCTAGGGTTTCTGTGTTGAACAAATTGGGGGTTTTTCGATTAAAGGTCAATTTAGTGTAATTGAGTGTTCTACAAGTTGTTTTACATGTGATGGTACTAAAATGAGAGGAATTTTTGAAAAAGATAGGTTTTTTATTTCTTAAACAATCGGGTTCTAGATTTTTAGGGTTTATTTGTGTGTTTATGTGTTGAAGATGGGAATCAGTTGATATGTATTTTGTTTATATGTGTTTGATGGGAAATTAAATGGAAATAAACTACTGGGACTTTCTTCTGTCAGTGTGTTTATTTGCTGCTTCATCCAAACGCTGAGGTTTTTTTTTTTTTTTTTTTTTTTTAATTTAAATAAAAATTAATCTTATTGATTTGTTGATTTTTGTTTGTTTGATCAGCATAGTTGAGTAATGTATAAGTTGTTGTTTTGTTATCAGGTAGTGGAAGCTAGTGCTCACTGCTGTGCTCATTTTGGTTACAGCAACTCCACACGTAAGTTCTAATTCTATAATCACCTCTATTTCAAGCTTTTGTAATTTCCCCAAATGTTAACGTATGAAATCTGATAATTAGGTTCAGTAATTCTTGTTCATTCTAAAAAACAGACGTGGGTTAATAGCTTTTAAGTTATAATAGAAATTTAGAAACTGTCAATGCAATGTGGTTGGTGTTCTATTTGTACAATTTTGGGAGAAATTGTTATGTACTTTTATATATGTATGCATATATAATATATATGGTAATTAATTAATCTGCTACTGGTTATGTACTTATATATATATATATATATATATAAAATTAGATCATGTAATTACAGTTCTTGTTATAGTGTAGTCTACTGATTGAATTTGTTTCTTTTATCTTTGCACATGTGGCATGGGTGGATTTAGGTTTTGTATAGGTTTTGTATAGAAAAAAGTATGTTTTGTATAGGTTTTGTATGGAAATAAACTGGATCCGTATGTGTTTGATGGGAAATAAACTGGATAGGTTTAGTTGCTTTTTGTGTTTTTAATGACTATATGGTAATTAATCTGCTAATTGTACTTTTATATATGCATGCTTATATATATATATACTGTGTTTGTATATATTAATTAATTAATCTGCTACTTGTTATGTACTTTTATATATGTATGCATATATATATATAGGGTTAACTCCATAACTAGCCAAAAAATTATAGGGTTTATTGTTTTTGTCCATGATTAATATTTTTACTATTTTTGTCAAAATTTCCACTTTTTGGACAAGATTGCCCTTCTTTACAAAAATTTTTTTTCCCTCTTTCTCTCTCTCCTTTTCTCACGCCTACTTCTTCTTCTTCTTTCTCTCCTCCTTCTCTCTTTCTTTCCTCCTCTCTCTTACACGTCTCCTCTCTCTCACAAGTTCATCTTCTTCTTCTTCATCTTCTTCTTCTTCTTCTTCTTCTTCTCTTTCTCTTTCTTTTTTTTTTTTTTTTCCAGATTTAAAAAAAAAATCAGGTTTTTTTAAACAAAAATTTTCAGATTTGGGAAATTTTCTAGATTTTTTTAAAAAATTTCAATTTTTTTTTTTGAAAAATTTTCAGATTTAAAAAAAAATGTTTGGATTTGAGTGTTAGTTATTAATTTGTGATTGTATTTAAGTTTGAGTTGTGGTTGTTTTTATGAATGGTGGGAGTTGTATTTGGGTTTGGGTTTTGTTGAAATTTTTTTGAGATTTTTCGGATTTGATCTTTTTCAAACAAACTTTTCAGATTTTATTTTGTTTAAACACACCAGGCAAACGAATTAAACACACCAAGCAAAATGAATTAAACACACCGGACTAATTAAACACACCAGACCACTAATTAAACACCAAGGCAAAAACAATTAAACACACCAGACCACCAATTAAACACACCAGACAAAAACAATTAAACATACCAAGGTAAAAACAATTAAACACACCAGGGTAAAACGAATTAAACACACCAGACCATCAATTAAACACACTAGACAAAATGAATTAAACACACCGGACTAATTAAACACACCAAGGCAAAAACAATTAAACACTGGTGTGTTTAATTGTTTTTGTCTAGTGTGTTTAATTGGTTTGTACTGGTGTGTTTAATTGGTTTGGCTTTGTGTGTTTAATTGGTTTTTGTCTGGTGTGTTTAATTGGTGGCCTGGTGTGTTTAATTAGTCCGGTGTGTTTAATTAGTCCGGTATGTTTAATTTATTTTGTCCGGTGTGTTTAATTAGCGGTCTGGTGTGTTTAATTAGTCCGGTGTTTAATTTATTTTGCCTGGTGTGTTTAATTAGTCCGGTGTGTTTAATGATAATGTTGGTGTGTTTAATTAGGTTCCCCAGTGTGTTTAATTGGTTTACACCTGGTGTGTTTAATTGTGTTGTGTTTAATTGGTCACCAGTAACACAATTAAACACACCGGTCTGGAAAAAAAATAACACAACCAATACTCAAACTTACAATATTCAAACCTGAAATTTCTGGAAAATTTTTTGAACAAAACAAAATCTGAATTTTTTTTAAACAAACAATACTCAACCTTAACCACAACCACAACCACCCTTAAAATCACAACCACAACTCAAATCCAAACCATTTTTAAATCTGGAAATTTTTCAACAAAAAAAAAAACTGAATTTTTTTAAAAAAATCTGGTGTGTTTTTCAAATCTGAAATTTTTTTGTTCAAATAAACCTGAAATTTTTTTAAAAAAATCCCTAAAATCAACCACAACCACAACCTAAACATAAAAATCTGAGTTTTTTTTCAAAATTAAAAAAAAAAAAACTGCAAAAAAACGTTATTTTTTCAAATCTGAAATTTTTATCCCTAAAAAAACCTAAACTTTTTTTAAAAAAATCCCTAAAATCAACCATAAACACAACCACAACCACAACCAAACTTAAAAATCTGAAACAAAATTTCAAAAAAAAAAAAAAAAAAACTGAAATTTTAAAAAAAAATCTGGAAAAAACGTGAAAAAGAAAGAGAAGAGAGGAGAGAAAGAGAAGAAGAAGAAGGAGGGAAGATCGGACGTCCGATCGTTGATCGTTCATCCGATCTTCAATTTTTTTTTTTTTTTAAATTAGAAATATTTTAAAAAATCTGGAAAAAAAAAAAAAAAGATGAAGAGAAAGAGGAGAAGAAGAAGAAGAAGGAGGAGGAGGAGGCATGAAAGAAGAAGGAAAGAGGAGGAGAGAGGAGGAGAGAAAGAAGAAGAAGAAGAAGAAGAAGAAGGAGGCGTGATGGAGAGAGAAAGGAGAGAGAAGTGGGAAAGGAGAGAGAAGTGGGAGGCGTGAAATGAGTGAGAGAAAGGAAAGAGAAGAGATTAAGAAAAAACAAATAAGGGCAATTATGTCCTCACAGCCCATTTAGTGACAAAAACAATAAAAATGATAATGGTGGACAAAAACAGTGAGAGGCCTTAATTTTTGGCTATTAACCCCTATTTCCTCTATATGTATATATAATTAGATCATGTAATTATAGTTCTTGTTATAGTGTAGTCTACTGATTGAATTTGTTTCTTTTATCTGTGCACATGTGGCATGGGTGGATTTAGGTTTTGTATAGGTTTTGTATAGAAAAAAGTATGTTTTGTATAGGTTTTGTATGGAAATAAACTGGATCCGTATGTGTTTGATGGGAAATAAACTGGATAGGTTTAGTTGCTTTTTGTGTTTTTAATGACTATATGGTAATTAATCTGCTAATTGTACTTTTATATATGCATGCATATATATATATATATATATATATATATATATATACTATGTTTGTATATATTAATTAATTAATCTGCTACTTGTTATGTACTTTTATATATGTATGCATATATATATATATATAATTAGATCATGTAATTACAATTCTTGTTATAGTGTAGTCTACTGATTGAATTTGTTTCTTTTATCTGTGCACATGTGGCATGGGTGGATTTAGGTTTTGTATAGGTTTTGTATAGAAAAAAGTATGTTTTGTATAGGTTTTGTATGGAAATAAACTGGATCCGTATGTGTTTGATGGGAAATAAACTGGATAGGTTTAGTTGCTTTTTGTGTTTTTAATGACTATATGGTAATTAATCTGCTAATTGTACTTTTATATATGCATGCTTATATATATATATATATACTGTGTTTGTATATATTAATTAATTAATCTGCTACTTGTTATGTACTTTTATATATGTATGCATATATATATATATATATATATATATAATTAGATACTGTAATTACAGTTCTTGTTATAGTGTAGTCTACTGATTGAATTTGTTTCTTTTATCTGTGCACATGTGGCATGGGTGGATTTAGGTTTTGTATGGAAATAAACTGGATCCGTATGTGTTTGATGGGAAATAAACTGGATAGGTTTAGTTGCTTTTTGTGTTTTTAATGACTATATGGTAATTAATCTGCTAATTGTACTTTTATATATGCATGCATATATATATATATATATATATATATTGTGTTTGTTTGTTTGTGGGATATAATTAGATCATGTATATATATATATATATATATATAATTAGATAATGTAATTAAAGTTCTTATTATAGTGTAGTCTGCTGATTGAATTTGTTTCTTTTATCTATGCACAGGTGCAATGGATATTTTCAATATAAAGGTGTGGTTTGGAAATGAGGTGTATGACGTGGGTGAATGTGATTCTGAACACATTAGCCTCATCACCTTGATTCGGGCAACAACTGATGAGCTTAATGGACAGAATGAAGTACCCAATGATGATTGCATTGTTTGGGTACAATTACCTTGGAGTGGTGAGAGAGTTCAGGTCAACAGTGATATTGAGTTACTTGATCATTTTAGGGTGTTTGAGGACCATGGGTTAGATACAATAGTGTTTGAGTTAGAGAATGTTTATGTTCCAAATCCTCCAGGAGATGAGGAACCTGAAGTGTTGGCACAAGACGGTGGTTATCAACCACTTGGTTGGCATGACTTAGAGGCTGAAATGTTAAATTATGATGGTGATAGTGAGAAAGATGATGATAAGGATGATGAGGAGGGTGAGGCTAGTGAGGGTAGTGAGGCTGGTGAGGCTAGTGAGGCTGGTGAGAGAGAGGATAATTATGGACAAGTCCCAATAGTTGATGAAGATGCTGAGGATGGGAAGATGGGAATGATAGGAATGATGGGAATGATAGGAATGAAGAGAATGATGGGAATGATGACATCATTAAGGAGTGTATGTCTTTATTTGAGGGTTATCAATCAAAGTCTGATGATGAATACTTTTCAGACTCAGAGTTGGAACCAGATAAGGTCAAGATAGCTAAGTTGATGAAAGGTAATCCTTTCAAGAAAATGGTGGGTGGTGAAATTAAGTTTCATGTGGGTCAAACATTTGATAATGCAGTCCAAATGAGAGAGATATTTAGGGAGTATGCAATTCAACAGGGAGTAGTTTTACATAGAGTGAAAAATGACAATGTGAGACAAACTTACAAGTGCTTAGGAGATGGCTGCCGTTGGAGGGCACATGGTTCACGCATGATTGATAATATGACATTCATGATTAAAACATTGGTGGACGAACACGAATGTCATAGGGTTTACAATAACAAGGAGGCCAAAGTGAAGTGGATTGCATCTAAGTTTGAGAACCTTGTGAAGACAAATCCAAGTATCGATATTAAGGTGTTAGGTGATCTTTTAAGGGAGAACTATAGGGTCTCGGTTGATGTTCAAAGGCTTTATAATGCAAAGAAAAAGGCCTTAGCGGGGTTAGTGAAAGACCATGCTAAATGTTTTGGTTTATTAAGGAGATATGCTTACATGGTGAACCAAACCAATCCCAGATCAGCAGTACATATATGCACCCAGGATCCACAACCAACATTTCAGAGGATGTTTTTAAGTTTCGAAGCTCAGAAACTTGGGTTCTTGGAGGGCTGTAGGCCCTTCATTGGAGTGGATGGGTGCCACTTGAAAGGCCCTTTTGGAGGAGTGCTACTGTCTGCAGTGGCCTTGGATGCAAACAGTGGGTTATTCCCACTAGCTGTTTGCATCTGTGAGAAGGAGAATCAAGTAAGTTGGGAATGGTTTTTAAACAACTTGAAGATCCATTTAAAGTACCCATCAAGTAGGAACTTGACATTCATGTCAGATAGACAAAAAGGTGTCATTCAAGCTTTGGAATTGCATTTTCCCTTTGCCAAACGAAGGTAATTTCTGAACCCTTTCTTTTTTTTTTTCTTATGCTTTTTCATTTTCAATATTCATTAAAAACTTTAATTGTCATGTGGCAGGTATTGTGCGAGACACATCTTTGCCAATTTTAGACTTCTTTACAAGGGAGAGCACTATAAAAAGTTGTTTTGGAGGGCCACAAGAAGCTGCAATGAGTTTGACTTCAAGGAGGCAATGAATGAGATTGGAGCCATTGACCCTGCTGCCAAGTCTTGGTTACAAAATATTAAGACAGAACATTGGTCTAGGTTTGACTATGACCCGATTGTTAGATGTGACCATGTCACTAACAACATGACTGAAGCATTTAACAGCATGTTAGGTTCCCATAGGGCTAAATCTTATTTAGAGTTGCTAGAGTTTATTAGAAGGATGGTTATGAGAAAATTTCAGGAAAGAAAGGATGAGTGTGAACAGTGGAATTCTGTTTTGCCACCAAGGGTCAATGCAAAAATCATGAAAAACAGTAAAGAAAGTAGGTTATTTACAATCATAGCAGCCGGGAATGGGGAATACGAATTGTTGGGTCCAACTGGGGGGATATGGTGTGAAACTCAGGGAGTTTAGTTGTCAATGTGGTTACTGGCAGATAAGTGGGATTCCCTGTAGTCATGCAATGGCTGCCATAAGCCATTACTGTGGTAAGTCTGTTATGCAGAAGATTACTGATTTTGTCCACCAAAGTTTGAGCAAGAGTGCTTATTTGCAGACGTATAGGGGTATGATTCATCCCTTACCTGATCAGAAAGAAGTGCCTGCTTGTGTAATGACTGAAGGTCAAACGGAGCATTTGATTCCGCCACCTCGTGCTATCCAACCAGGCAGGCCTAAGACACAGAGAAAGAGGGAACCAGATGAGCCACCTAAAGGAGGAAGGTCTGGAACCGTTGTATGCAAGCTTTGTTTACAACCGGGCCACAACAAAAGGACCTGCAAGAAAAAAAAGGTATGACAACCTTGACTTTTTTAATTTTTCATCCTTTCTTTCTCCATCCAATTCAATTCTGTCTCCCTACTCAAACACAACCAATTCGTTGACAACCTGATTTCACAAAACTACCATTTCTTTCTTAAATTATTCTTTGATTGTTCACATTTCAAAATCATTTTCTGTTAACAGAGTACTGAAACAACACAGCCTTCATCTTCACAGACTGAAACAACACAGCCTTCATCTTCACAGCCTGCAACATCACAGCCTTCAACAACACAGAGTCAACCTCACTCTCAAGTTATTAACTAAGGTAGCAGCACCTGGTTTTATTTTGGAAACCTTTATTAAACTACTTTTTTTGTCACAGCTTTTTTTTTTTTTTGCATAATTGCATGGTTACTGTTGCTAGAAATTTATAGATATGGTTGTCAAACCATTAGATGTGCTTAATACTCTTTTTGAAAGTACTAGCACACAGACCATGCATGAATATTGATGGTTATTGGCTGTGATTCTAGTTTATGTAGTGTACTTAAATACTTAACTATAACTACTTTTTATTTCTGCTTAAACTTTACTTGTTATTACATTTAGTCTTTGCTTGTCATACTAAGTACAATGATTGTCATGGTTACACAAAACAAAGCTATGTTAACTGCCCACGTCAGCCTTGAGCTTCCTTCTTTAGACTCTAGGTGATGCATTCTTCCATGAATATTTGTTTCCAGATTATGCATCCTTGCATGTAAGCTTTCTAGGTGCTGCACTCTTTCCCATACCATTTCTAGCTTCATCAATCTTGCATTTAGAACTGTCATTTCTTGTTCAAGCCGCTGAAAATTATCTCCACTTTCAAACCTTTCTGAAATGCTTTCTATGTATTCAGCTTGGTTGAATTCTTCGTTATCAGGTTCCCAAAATCTATAAAATTTGCATTTTCCCCTATCACAGAAGAAATACAATTTATTTGGGTTGTTTGGAGATTCAGAAATCTTCACTGCAGCTTTAATCCCACAATTGCATTTTCTGTTTTTGAATTTTATTATCCTTCCGTTGATGTTGAATGCTGAGCTTGATGTAGCCTCCATAATTGTTGAGCTTGATATTGATGTGGTATAATGTAAGCTTTATTGTTGAACAAATGATTTTGGATATGTTTTGTTGGAAACTGATGGAGACATGTTGGAGAAGTGTGTTAGTGTGAATGTGTTTGTATGAGTATAACAGCTGTTGGAGATATCTTTGTTGGAGAAGTGTGTTTGTGTGAATGTGTTTGTATAAGTATAATAGCTGCTGGAGATGTGTTTGTTGGAGAAGTGTGTTTGTGTGAATGTGTTTGTATGAGTATAACAGCTGCTGGAGATGTGTTTGTTGGAGAAGTGTGTTTGCGTGAATGTGTTTGTGTGAGTATGAGAATATAGTATGTGTATATGTGAAAATGAGAATGTGCAAGGCTTTATATAAGCCACAATGTAGCCGTTGGAAGTGTGCAACGGTTACTCTCAGGGGCAAAATTGTCCTTTTCAGTTGTTCAAACACTTTTAGGGGCAATAAGGTCATTTTGTAGGTTGTACATGTCAGACTGACAATTTGTAAACAGAATCTGTAACAGAAGGATCAAACTGGCCAATCCTGATACTAGGGGGACTAAAACGCATAATAGGGTAAACTAGAGGGACCAAAAACATTTTTTCCCTTAAATAAATAAAATCTTACTATAATGTATAAAGTATAAACATTCAACAAAATATCAAAAGTAACCCAATAAAAAATTAGTAATCTGTGTAAACCCAACTCTATGGGGTATTCTGTATTTGGTCACACATAGCCAAAGGTAATTATAAGAACAATAAAATTATTGGATGTGGATAAATTTAGAATCCCCAATAATTTTAAGGCCAAAATAGGAATTTTTTCTAACTTTCACCTAGTTTTAATCATATTGTTGTAAGCATCAAAATTATTTAATTAGTATTTAAATTCTTAAATTTTCATTTATTGTTTTATAACAACTAATTATAAAATTGAAAAATTTAAATGTAAGTAAAACTTGGATGAAAAAAAAAATGATTATTATTCACTTCTCAGTACATATATAATTAGTAAGAGATTCTCATATATTTATAATTTTGAAGTTAGAGATCTCATGAATTAAACTAGTTGATTTTCACTATTTAGAGAAAATTCAAAAATTTATTTTTTTTTAATTATGCTTTAGAGAAAATTAATATAGTCTTTATATATAACTTAATTAGATAAATTCAACAAAAAAATAATGTGTATTTCAATCTACTAATTGTAAATTCTCTACAAAGTTGACACTGGTTTAGTTGTAAGATCCTCGCTCTTACATCATGAATTCTTGAATTCGAGTCATTCATTTATTAAAACTCGTCATTTATAATAAATAATAGCGAGTATCGAAATAATGTTAAAATCAATAAAATATGTTATTATATACTTTGTATAAGAGGACAAAACTCAGCCAATTTCAACAATTTCTCCATGTCAATATCATCATTCTTATTATTAATAAACATTACAAAATCAACCAAACAAATTACATAGAATCAAGTCGGCTAATCTTTTCACACTTTATATGAAAACTTTTGAATTTCTTAATTCATCAAAGAAAGAGACATCGATTCTGAGTTTGATTTTTACCCATCAATAACCATTCGACCCTTTTCAAAGTATCAATGAAGCTATCAACTCCGCATCAGCAGTAGCTCAACTACTTCACTCTGATGCCACATTGTCATTTTCATCCTTAATTTTAATTAATTATAATCTTTCTTATTATTCCAATATCAAAATCATGTGTTATGTCATGATTAACACTTATATATATAACACTTTACTATTTGTATATTATGTTAAAAAATTGTTAAATTTGATCACAAAATATTCATACACTCATCAAAATTGGTTTCACTCATTATTCCTTTTCTTGTCTTGTTCCTAAAACAACATTCTGAATATACTTAATATTATTTTTATATCCTTAAAGTATGAATTGTAATAACATTTTTTTTTTTATGATTTATTATTGATTATACATATATAGTTAAATTTATAAAGTTGTAATTTATAAGTAAAAGTTGTCCACAGTTATTTATGAAATAGATAATTCATATTGATGAACTATTGCTTTTTTATTTATATAATGAGTAATTTATCTTACTCACTAAAGTAGTTAAAGACTTCGAGTAGAGAAAGCTAATGTATATTAGATATACATTGAACGTGACTTATATGAGTTGTAATATGTTCATAAGTCAATGTCATTTGATACTGAGTACTTATATAAGTTTTAATAAACTTCATTGATCTTAATCTTAAACAAAAAAAAATGGACCAACATTCAAAGATTATTATTATTTAGTTATCATAGAGTGATACCTATTGTATATGATCAGCATACTTGGAAATTTAATTTTATAGATGATCATAAGAACATATATTTGTAATATAGAATCCATAGTTTGATACTCATCTAAGCTATCTTCATAATTTGATCATTTAAATCCGCATCAACGTTTTATTCAATAAATTCTTTATTAAATAATAATATTTATTTTTTGAATTTTATTTGCAAATATAGATATATTGAAAATTGTATTGTCATAAGAGTATTCAATGATTTAGGAATAAATAAGTAATTTAGAAGGCATGAGATTGATTTTGTGCCTAGCTTAATTACGAGCATTAGATAACAGGTTAATTATATGGTTATTATCGGTCTAACTCAAAACCCAATTTTAATTAAAATGAGTCTTATATTATAACATGAGTTACTAAAGTGCAACTTTGTCTTTTAATGGAATAACCTAGAGTTAATTTCAAAATACCAATGGATCATGACTCATGAGATGATTTAGGAAAACACATAGGTCTACAAGTCTCTCTACTAACTTAATTCAATTCAGATTTTTGTACGGTTAATATAAAAAGAACATATGTTCGAGAGAAAAATAGTAGTTGTGTCCACACTTACGATCTAAAGATTAAGAATAACTAAAAAGATTGTGGACGTAATTGTTTTATCCGTATGCGTGTATATATATATATATATATTCTTTCTACTGTCAGTTCATCCTGATATAAAATATAGGGAAAGTATCATTTTCCCCCCTGTAGTTTACCATATTCATAAAGTTACCCCCCCTAGTTTCAGAAATGGTTAGTCTTCCCCCTCTAGTTTGCCATATTCGAATATGTATATATATATATATATATATATATATATATGTACAGAAATTCTATTATCAGTTCGAACTGACAAAAGTTATATCAGTTTCTTGCATGTGGGCCACTGGATTTAAATACTTTAACTTGGCTGTATGCACTTGTCAGTCAAAGTATTTAAATCTAGTGATCCACATACAAAAAACTGATATAACTTTTGTCAGTTCGAACTGATAATAGAAAGACTGTATATATGTATATATAAACAAATTGATCAAACTTTCGTGAAATGTTCTGTTTAAACATTTTTCTATAGATAACAAACAGTGTCGTTGGGAAAGGCCGCCCTTGTGGCACTGTTGCAGAGTTTCAGCACACGTTGCTTAGGCGATGTCGCGTTGGTCCCGGTGGTGCCTTCGTCGAGTTGTGCATGCCCAAGCAACGCCATCTCCAACAAAGGCGCCGTTGGTGGGAGATGAGATGAGAGAGGAGAGAGAAGAAAGAAGAGAGAAGAGATTTTGAGGAGTGTTTTCATATAGGCCGTATTTCAGTAATTGCCAAAATAATGTGATTATAAGTGGTTAGATTTTCATATGTGGTTAAAAACAAGAGTGTCGATATTTACACCCCTAAAAAACAGTATATGCACCACTATTTGTATGTACACCCCTTAAAAAAATTTAAAATATGAAATCTTGTAAGCACACTCCGCACATTGTCACATATGCTGTTTCTTTTATTTTTATTTTTAAGTCCAAAAGTTGACATTAAATAGCTATTTTTCTATATTTTACTTAAAACAAAATAAAAAACAAATAAACAACAACAAAAAGAAATATGCATATCTGATTTGTCTTCATCCTTCTCCTTCTTTCTTCATTTTCCTGCATTGTTAATATTTTTTTTAAGTAACTTTTTATTGTTAATTATTATTTCCTTTTTGAAGTAGAGAGATAACGTTAGTGTTCTTATTTATTTATTTATTTATTTTGTTTCTGCGTTGTTGGTTTTTTTTTTTCTTATGTAAAATACAAAATTAAAAAAAAAAGACGTTAATTTTGGATGAGTTTTCCATCCATTCTAGAGAGTAAAGTCAATCTCCTCCATTTTTTCTTAAGAGAATGGACCGGTACTGAGTTTTTTATTTTTGATTTGTATTTTTGTTTTTCTTTACTACTTTTAATTTGACTTACTTAGTTTTTTTTTTTTTTTTTTTTTTTCCTTTTTTGAAAAGGATTTAGTTAAAATTCGAAAAAGTAAATAGTTACAAGAAATTATTATATTATGAATTAAAATATTAATAATTTAATTTAAGGGTAATGTTGGAATTTTGAAAATATATAAATCAGGGGTGTTTATACAGTTTTATATGGGTGTAAATATCGCCACTCTAAAAACAAATCCCTAATATTTTTAGGGGCTATTTATGATTTTTTGTTTTTCCCCGAATTAAATTACAAGATTACTAGTAATGGGTTTTAACTTCCTAATAGCCCAATTAGCCAAGCAAGTTTTTTTCTTTTTAATGATTGAGAAGGAAGCCCAGCCTCAAGCCTTGAAATGTTTGGTTTGAAAATTTAAAAGTTAAGTCAGCCAACCATAAACAAAAAAACATTATTATCATTAGCCATTAGGGTAATTATCATTTTTGTTCCTGACTTTTTATTTTTCGAAATATCACCTTTTTTTTTTTCAAGTCCCTTTGCTAGTCAAACTTAACACTTTAAGGGGTATTTTTGTCCCATAACAATATTTTTTTTAAATGTCACGTGTCCAAATGAGGAAAAAAAAATGCCTTAACATGTACCCTTTTTGTCAATGTCTTTATAAATATTAATTCCTTATGTATTAGAAATAACATTTACACAATTTAATTTTACCTAAATTAATTGAGAATACAATTGGGATACTTGTGGAATCAGATACAATTATTTGCATTAGTTTCCTTAAACAAAAGAAAGAACTAAATTTTATATCTCTAACTATGTGTATGTGCCTTTCTTAAAATAAAAATTAAAAATTAAAAAAATAAGCTAACTATGTGTATGTGCCCAGATTCAATTTATTTTATTGATTTTATTCTATATTGCACTCACCGTTTGAATGAGGAGGTGGTTTTTCTTTGAATTGTTAAGTGGAGAATCTGTAATATGCAGAATCAGAATCAGAATCAGTCTTAAGTTGAGGCCCGCCGTGCCGACCCAGCCTGGCACGCAAGACCGGTGTGATAAGCCCAATGGTGGGCCCACCGGACCAGCACGCGAGGCGGCCTAATGAGCTGACCGTTGGGCCACTTAAATATTTTTTTTCTACCATTAGATACACTTCATTTTTATTTTTTTGAATTTTTCGATCGTTGCTGACGTCAGCAAACGGTCAAAATTTTAAAAAAGGGTCAAAAATTACAATTTGTCCCTTCATCTCTTCTATTTTATATTTTTACCCACATTTCAAATTTTTCTATAAATGCCCCCACCCATTCCAATTTCCATACACTTTCTCTCAATCTCTCATTCTCTTCATTCTCCAACTCTCCATTACTCTCTCTAATCTCTATTCTCTACACCATTTCATATTTTCATAATTTCATTCGTACTCTCTCTCTCTCTACTCTCTACTCTCACTCTCTCTCTATTCTCTACACTACTAACCTACTAGTTTAATACTATATTACTAATATACTCATCAAGTTCTTCTTCTTCACGAGTTGGTGCAACTTCCGGTGCCGAACTGAAAAGCTTCCTTGAAGCTCAATTCGATGGATTTGAAAACAATGAGGGATTTGATATGTTATTATGGTGAAAGACCTACAGCTATAGATATCCGGTCTCATCACACCTAGCACGTGATGTACTGGTTATCCTTGTCTCCACTATTTCCTTAGAATAGGTATTTAGCACGAGTGGAAGAATTGTTGAAGAAAGAAGTTCTTTGTTTACAGAGATGGTCGAGGTATTGGCATGCATTCGGGATTGGGAGTGTGCTCGAAAGAGGATGCAAAATGAAATGGTAGACGAACAACTTATTCATAATTTCTGTAATTTATATATCGATGAGAGTTCCAGCAGTAACTAGATCTAGGACTTCTAGGTTATACATATACATTAACTTGTAAGTTGTAATACGATTGCAGTTTTTTTCTCTTACCAAGTTTTTATCCCACTAGGTTTTTTCTTGGTAAGGTTTTGTAATGAGACAATCATGTAAATATGTAATACTAAGACTCCGAAATAAATAAATAATTCTTCATTTCATATTTTCATAATTTCATCTATTTTTTTATTTTCTTTAATCTTTTAGCTTTATTTATTCTTTGAATTATTTTATTAAATAAAATAATAAATCTATCTATTTTCTACATTATTTTATTAGACTAAAATAATAAATAAGGGAGACAAATTACAATTAAAAATACATAAGTTAAATTGTTAAAACAATATTATAAGTTAGTACAATTGAATTAAAATATTTAAATTATAAAAAAAATTAAAAACATTTATAGGCCTGCGTGCCGACACGGCCCGGCTTGGCCCGCTGGCACGGCACATCAAGCCCGTGCCGGCCCACATTTACAGTATTAATCAAGGGCGAAGGCAGGTAGGTTTTAAATAGCTCATTAGACCCATTAAACCAAGTAGTTTCAGAATTGTGTCGTAAACTATATTTTAAACTGAAAGGTAAGAACACTTCCACTTGATTGATCAGTTAATTCATCTTGTGTTGATTCTTTATGTTTCTATTTCAACAACCGAGCGAATATTTTCAGCCATGAAACTTATTAAAACAATACTTTGCAATAAAATGGAAGATGAGTTTTTTGCAAGTTGTTGAGAGTTTTTTTTTTGTTTTTTTTTTTGTTTTGGATTTATTATGGAAGTATTACACTGTTACATAAATTCGGGGTTTTTTTGGGATGGGGAAGACTCGAACCCGCAACCTCGTGGTAGAGGTGTGAGGGATTTACAACCAGACCAACCTCATCTCATATTTTTTGATTTATTACATAAATTCGGGTGGTGTTTTTTTTTTGGGAAAGGGGAGGACTTGAATCCACAACTTCGTGCTGGTGTAGGTGTGAGCAGCGACATAATCGGGATTCAACACCGGGGTGGGCTTGAATAAATTTTCTTGTGTGAACCTTGACACGGGGGGTGGGTTTGAATAAATTTTCTTGTGTGAACCTTGACAATATGAGAAAAAATTAATGATTAAAAAACGAAGATACACCTATTAAGGAGACATAATGAGTACCTATAAAATGCATATTCTAAAGAAATACGTGATTAAAAAAAAAAAAAGTATAAAAAAATGGAATGCAAATACAATCAAAATACACTAATTAAGTTGTATCCTACTATTCTTTTTAAAAGATCAAATTTATCAATTATAACATCTGGATCAATAGTTTCAACAATTTATCTTTTAATCTAACGGCCATGGAATTTGTTAAAAATTAATTCCCCATTTACAACGAAGTGATGGCTTAATAATTTTAATTTATTATAAAATAAAGTACGTTGTTGATGAGAAAACATGAAGATATTAAGTCAAATCTAATAATATAAAGTTCATAAACTAAAATTAGATTAATCTAATATTTCAAAACCAAGTAAATTAAAATAATGAATTACAAATATATCTAGCTTGAAGACAACAGTTTTTAAAATTGAGAAAGAATTTGAATCATTTTGGAGAATGGGAAAGAAAATGGGTTTTAAAGTATCTTTTATTCTCTTCTATAAAAAAAGAGGAAATATAATAGGGACAACATATGAACAAATCTATTGGTTAGTGATTTTTTTTTTTTTTTTTTTGAAATATTAAAATAATTCGATGTTTGGGGATGAGAGATAGATTCGAACCTACAATCTCTTATTGTAGGTGTGAGGGGCATACCCAGCGGCGAAGCCAGGATTTTGGCTTTGAGGGGCCAAGACATAAAGTAATATTTAAGGTCACACAAGACAAATGTAACTTATCGTTGTTTTATATCTCGAAAATTATTTATAATTAAATTTATTAATTTTTTAATCCAATTTCCATTTCAATTACATAATGATTAATGAATGAGTTTATGAGAAAAAAAATTTCTTCTTCTTGTAAAACCTATGTCTATTCTTAACATAGTTGAAAATAGTTCCCAACTAATATAAATAAAACTTAATAGCATTTTTTAAAACCTTAAAAAAATTGATATTTAATATTCAATAATTTAAATGACAAGCAGACAGAAAACAAATATATTCATTATAATATATTTAAAATACCACTATATCATTAATATATTTAAATCACAATTATTTACTTATTTGTAATTTAATTTTATAATATTCATATCAAATAAAATTAACTTAAAATAATTTTGAATAAGATAAAATGGGGTTGATCCAGTGGTATGTCTCTCACACCCACACCATAAGATTATGGGTTGGAGTCTCACACTTCCCAAAATTCTGAATTATTGTAATATTTCAAAAAATAATAATAATTTTGAACAAACTTAATTAAAAACTAATAAGGGATCTTGTATTTTAAATATATTTCTAGGAATAGATGATGATCCAATTGTTAAAATAAACTCAATCGAGTTTTATTAAAAAAAACAAAAAATTAATGCCAAAAACAAAAATTAATACCAAAGTCAACGCACGTTGCCCAAGGTTTTCTCTCTCATAAGTAGAGATGCACATTTTTCCCCAGGGCCCCAATTCCCCGCGTCCCCATCCCCATTTGGGGATTTTTTTGGGGGGAAAAATGGGGAAATGGGGGGGGATGGGGATGAAAATCATCCCCAAATTGAAATGGGGATGGGGATGGGGAATTTTGGGGGGACCTATATCCATCCCCATCCCCAATTCCCCATTTTCCCCGTTTTTCCCCGTTTTTTCCCATTTCCCCGTTTTCCCTGTTCCCCCATTTCCCCATTTGACTAAAAATTACAAATTAAACTAAAAAAATAAACATTTCATTACAAATACAAAATAAAATTCATTAGTGCATTTTATATAAAATGTGTATATATACTTAGGGAGTTTGGGTTTTCAAAGAATAAACAAAAAAATTAAAAATATATATTATAATTATATTTATATATGTTTGGGGGAAATGGGGAAATGGGGATGGGGGACCTCCCCCCCATCCCCATCCCCATCCCCATTTCAACATAATTGTGGGGGAAATGGGGAAATGGGGATAGGATGAACAAATCTATTGGTTAGTGATTTTTTTTTTTTTTTTTTTGAAATATTAAAATAATTCGATGTTTGGGGATGGGAGATAGATTCGAACCTACAATCTTTTATTGTAGGTGTGAGGGGCATATGGCGAAGCCAAGATTTTGGCTTTGAGGGGCCAAGACATAAAGTAATATTTAAGGTCACACAAGACAAATGTAACTTATCGTTGTTTTACATCTCGAAAATTATTTATAATTAAATTTATTAATTTTTTAATCCAATTTCCATTTCAATTACATAATGATTAATGAATGAGTTTATGAGAAAAAAAATTTCTTCTTCTTGTAAAACCTATGTCTATTCTTAACATAGTTGAAAATAGTTCCCAACTAATATAAATAAAACTTAATAGCATTTTTTAAAACCTTAAAAAAATTAATATTTAATATTCAATAATTTAAATGACAATCAGACAGAAAACAAATATATTCATTATAATATATTTAAAATACCACTATATCATTAATATATTTAAATCACAATTATTTACTTATTTGTAATTTAATTTTATAATATTCATATCAAATAAAATTAACTTAAAATAGTTTTGAATAAGATAAAATGGGGTTAATCCAGTGGTATGTCTCTCACACCCACACCATAAGATTATGGGTTGGAGTCTCACACCTTCCCAAAATTCTGAATTATTGTAATATTTCAAAAAATAATAATAATTTTGAACAAACTTAAATAAAAACTAATAAGGGATCTTGTATTTTAAATATATTTCCAGGAATAGTTGATAATCCAATGGTTAAAATAAACTCAATCGAGTTTTATTGAAAAAAAAAAAAAAATTAATGCCAAAAACAAAAATTAATACCAAAGTCAACGGCACACTGCCCAAGGTTTTCTCTCTCATAAGTTAAGAAAATGGGTTTTAAAGTATCTTTTATTCTCTTCTATAAAAAAAGAGGAAATATAATAGGGACAACATATGAACAAATCTATTGGTTAGTGATTTTTTTTTTTTTTTTTGAAATATTAAAATAATTCGATGTTTGGGGATGGAAGATAGATTCGAACCTACAATCTCTTATTGTAGGTGTGAGGGGCATACCCAGGGGCGAAGCCAGGATTTTGGCTTTGAGGGGCCAAGACATAAAGTAATATTTAAGGTCACACAAGACAAATGTAACTTATCGTTGTTTTACATCTCAAAAATTATTTATAATTAAATTTATTAATTTTTTAATCCAATTTCCATTTCAATTACATAATGATTAATGAATGAGTTTATGAGAAAAAACATTTCTTCTTCTTGTAAAACCTATGTCTATTCTTAACATAGTTGAAAATAGTTCCCAACTAATATAAATAAAACTTAATAGCATTTTTTAAAACCTTAAAAAAATTGATATTTAATATTCAATAATTTAAATGACAAGCTGACAGAAAACAAATATATTCATTATAATATATTTAAAATACCACTATATCATTAATATATTTAAATCACAATTATTTACTTATTTGTAATTTAATTTTATAATATTCATATCAAATAAAATTAACTTAAAATAATTTTGAATAAGATAAAATGGGGTTGATCCAGTGGTATGTCTCTCACACCCACATTATAAGATTATGGGTTGGAGTCTCACACTTCCCAAAATTCTGAATTATTGTAATATTTCAAAAAATAATAATAATTTTGAACAAACTTAATTAAAAACTAATAAGGGATCTTGTATTTTAAATATATTTCTAGGAATAGATGATGATCCAATTGTTAAAATAAACTCAATCGAGTTTTATTAAAAAAAACAAAAAATTAATGCCAAAAACAAAAATTAATACCAAAGTCAACGCACGTTGCCCAAGGTTTTCTCTCTCATAAGTTAAGAAAATGGGTTTTAAAGTATCTTTTATTCTCTTCTATAAAAAAAGAGGAAATATAATAGGGACAACATATGAACAAATCTATTGGTTAGTGATTTTTTTTTTTTTTTTTTGAAATATTAAAATAATTCGATGTTTGGGAATGGGAGATAGATTCGAACCTACAATCTCTTATTGTAGGTGTGAGGGGCATACCCAGGGGCGAAGCCAGGATTTTGGTTTTGAGGGGCCAAGACATAAAATAATATTTAAGATCACACAAGACAAATGTAACTTATCTTTGTTTTATATCTCGAAAATTATTTATAATTAAATTTATTAATTTTTAAATCCAATTTCCATTTCAATTACATAATGATTAATGAATGAGTTTATGAGAAAAAAAATTTCTTCTTCTTGTAAAACCTATGTCTATTCTTAACATAGTTGAAAATAGTTCCCAACTAATATAAATAAAACTTAATAGCATTTTTTAAAACCTTAAAAAAATTGATATTTAATATTCAATAATTTAAATGACAAGCTGACAGAAAACAAATATATTCATTATAATATATTTAAAATACCACTATATCATTAATATATTTAAATCACAATTATTTACTTATTTGTAATTTAATTTTATAATATTCAAATAAAATTAACTTAAAATAATTTTGAATAAGATAAAATGGGATTGATTCAGTGGTATGTCTCTCACACCCACATTATAAGATTATGGGTTGGAGTCTCATACTTCCCAAAATTCTGAATTATTGTAATATTTCAAAAAATAATAATAATTTTGAACAAACTTAATTAAAAACTAATAAGGGATCTTGTATTTTAAATATATTTCCAGGAATAGATGATGATCCAATTGTTAAAATAAACTCAATCGAGTTTTATTAAAAAAAACAAAAAATTAATGCCAAAAACAAAAATTAATACCAAAGTCAACGCACGCTGCCCAAGGTTTTCTCTCTCATAAGTTCTCCGATTCTTTACTCTCGTATCTCTAACAAGTATCATCTCATCTCTAACATCTACTCAAAACACTTATCTTTCCAATTTTGATCTTATTTATTATTTTTTTAACTGAATTTTTTTTTTCTTTTAATTTCTTGGGTTGGGGGGCCATGGCCTTGTCGGCCCCTCCCTAAATTCGCCGCTGGTCATACTATTGAGCCAACCTCGTCTTAACTAATCTATTTGTTAGTGTTCGTGATGCAAAAAGAAAAATAATAATTATAAATGGTATTGCGATAAATTTATATGTATTTTTACGGTAAATTTAAGTTGTATTTTTTAATATTGTAGTTTTCTTTTTTAATGAGTTAGGGTGAGCTCACCCTAGCCCATGTGTAGTTATGTCTTTAGGTGTATTGGGTTTACACCGGATCAATTTCATCTCTGCAAATTGTTGTGAGTTTAATTTTAGAGTACATTGAAAAAGAAGGTAGGACTGACATACTTTTTTATTTTATTTTATTAAAGTTTAAATGGCGGATTTTCAAGGGTTTCTATACATAAATGGTATATTAATTTATTGATATTTGGACTAACTAAATTCAAGATTTTCAGCTGCTCTTGCCGTATTTCTAGTCAATACTTGGACTCTTAGCAGAAAAAGATAAAAGAAAAGCGACAAAATATAAGGATTTTTTTTTTGTTCTTCCAATTGCATAGGTTAGAGCAATGACTTTCGTGTTTCCTTTCTAGCTGGATTTGATCAATCTGGTCACTGACATTGACTTGATATAAATATATATAATGACCAGTTCAAAACCACAGATTTTCTAGTGGTATATATAAAACATGGCACTTGTTTATCTTTCTCATGTCCAGTACTGAAACAAATCTGTTTAGTATTGTGCACGTAATTTTGATCAAAATGGATTCAAGAAATGGAAACATTTCCCATGATGCTCTGGAAATTGATTCTGGAGAAAAGCGTCTCAATGAGCTTGGATACAAGCAAGAATTGAGAAGAGAAATGGTTATAATTATATGTCCATATATATAACTTACATTCATATTTATTTCTGCCTACTTTTTTGTTTACTGGTATAATATTCTTCTGTGCAGACTTTATTCAAGACACTTGCAATAACATTTTCAAGCATGGCGGTTTTCACGGGAACACCCCTTTACGGGCCAAGCTTACGATATGCAGGACCTGCAAGCTTAATCTGGGGATGGGTTGTGGTCACATTCTTCACTTGGTTTGTTGGAATTGCCATGGCTGAGATCTGTTCTTCTTTCCCAGTATGTATATATTCTATATTTCTATTATAACGTTATTATGTTAAAGTTACTATTTCAACATTGTTCAAGGCAATTGATATTGGAAATATATATATATATATATATATATATATAAATGGAAACAGACCACTGGATCGCTCTACTTCTGGGCTGCACATTTGTCTGGACCTAAGTGGGGGCCATTTGCATCATGGTGCTGCGCTTGGCTAGAGGCCATCGGTTGTATTTCTGGGATTGGTGCACAGGTATATATCACTATCACATTCAGTTTTATCAAAAAATATGGAGTCTTAACACTCTATCACCAGGGTTCAAACCTTGGTAGTGTAAACTGTAAAGTGGAAGTTGCATTCCAAACTGTGTTTGTAGAGCCCAATCTTACTAGGTTCCGGCAGACCCTGACCCACAATGGTGTCAGTTTTCAATATATATATATATATATATATACATATAAATAGAGTGTGAGATTCTTTCTCATTATTTACTTTTTGGGACATGATTCAGGCATACTCAGGATCACAGACATTGCAGATGATAATTCTGCTATCGACCGGAACAAACAAGGGTGGAGGATACTTTGCTTCAAGGACTGTATTTCTAGCTATGTATGTGTGCCTCACTATCATATGGGCTGTACTCAACACCTTCTCATTACAAGTCATTGCATTTCTTGACATTATTTCAATTTGGTGGCAGGTGAGAGAGCTGTGACTCTTATGAAACTAATATTTTGATTCTCAGATTTTCAAGCACATTTTATATATTATCAAATTTTACTAGTGTAGATCATTGGCGGTTTGGTGGTGATTATAATGCTTCCACTGGTGGCAAGACCAACACAACCGTTTTCATATGTCTTCACTCGTTTCGAAATGTCTCCGGAATCAACCGGAGTGAGCAGCATACCTTATGCAGTAATCTTGTCTGTGCTTCTAAGCAACTACAGTTTGTACGGCTACGATACTGCAGCTCATCTAACCGAAGAAACGAAAGGAGCTGATAGAATTGGTCCTGCTGCCATTCTTTCTAGCATTGGCATCATCACCGTATTCGGATGGGCATATAACTTGGCTCTTACTTTTAGCATCAAGGTGGGTATGTTCCCATTCGTTTCAAAGTGTTTTATTTTTTATTTGAGAGAATGTTAACACATGAAATACAGGATCCAGACTATCTATATGATTTGAACAATGAGACAGGTGGGGCACTTGTTCCGGCACAAATAATCTACGACGCATTCCATGGGAGGTTCCAGAGCTCTACTGGAGCTGTGGTTTTTCTTTGCATCATTTGGGGATCTTTCTTCTTTTGTGGACTTTCAGTCACTACCAGTGCTGCTAGAGTAGTAAGAAAAACTCCTCTCTTTCGCCCTTATTTTAAAAGTTTAAGATAACATTTTCAGTTTTCAAAAATGATTTGGATTCCATGCTTCCAAACTATACAATCAGGTTTATGCTTTATCGAGGGATAATGGACTTCCATTTTCGCGAATCTGGAGAAGAGTACACCCGAAGTACAAGGTTCCGAGAAATGCAGTGTGGCTGTGTGCAGTCATATGCATAATTCTAGGACTACCCATCTTGAAAGTCGATGTGATCTTCACAGCCATCATATCCATTAGTACTATAGGATGGGTAGGAGGTTATGCTGTTCCGATATTCGCAAGGCTGGTGATGAATGAGAAGAACTTCAAACCAGGACCATTCTATTTGGGTAGAGCAAGAAGGCCAATTTGCTTGGTAGCCTTCTTGTGGATATGCTATACTTGTTCGGCTTTCCTATTGCCGACTCTCTATCCTATCCAATGGACTACTTTCAACTATGCACCAATTGCTCTTGGTTTGGCTTTGACACTCATTCTGCTTTGGTGGTTCTTGGATGCAAGGAAGTGGTTCAAGGGACCTGTAAGGAATATTGATATGCAAAACAGATACGATTTCACAGGTTAAGATCTAATCTACAAGTCAATAATGTGATTATTTACTTGTATTAGCAAAAGAAAATTATGATTACCAAACAAAATTCAGATCGTTGTTTCCTTCACAAAGCTTCTACACTCTCTCAGATGAGTATGAATAATATTTGATAAAAGAGAAATCAAACCGAGAACAAGTGTAATTTGGGTTAAATCAACTTTACAACTTGAGAGTCTCCAAGTAATACAATAATCAATGGCTGCCAAAAATATAATTCACATCCATAATTGCCTATACACCTCTATACAGCAACGGTGCAATCCGGACCTTGTTTTCCGTGCCAGTAACTCTATACACCTCTATACGCTATGGCTAGATAATATTCTCAACACCCTTAATCACGTCCACTGAACAATGAGTAGTAATTACCAGAATCACAACATGAATGATCATGCTAATCCCCAGAAGAGACAAACTAAGTGAAAGAGATGAGACGAGAATATTTGAAAGTAATTACCCCGTTATCCTGGTGTCGAGCAATTTTCTGGAGTGCATTGACGGAGGATACTTGGTTTGAACTTTCAGTTCACTGATATACATCACCACTGTCATAGAAACAAGTTTTTTCAATGATGACTTCAACCAATCCTAATCCAAACTTACACATCCAGAGTTAGAGCACTCAAAAGTAATTCCCAGTACAATAATACTAGACATCCACATCATAACTCATATCCCAATTTTTTTTTTTTTTGAAATACATATCCCGATTTCTAATGAGGCAATTTAATTCATATGACATGACAACTACGATAAGCCATTTTTAATTTGTATTCATTTGCCAACTGCACATCATAAGTTGGGATGCAGTAGGGATGCCTACTAGCATTGTTGTTCCGAGTAATATCCTGCTAACCAAAGAATGGTTGCTATCATGAACATGACATAAAATCTTAAAAAAACTGACAAAGAGAAGAATTCTTTCTTTATTTTGAAATGAGAAAAGAAATCAACACTCCCTAGTTAGACACTAAGGGAACAAATCACTGGATTTATGCGACACACCCAGAAAGGAACACAAATCAAGTCAAGAAATATTCATCCCTCATACAGAGTAAACACTAAAGCAGAACTAATATATACCTTCAGTGTGATGGCAAATCAACTATTATAATTCAAATAGTTCTTGGGACTCCATCGGGGATGACCAATACTGCAAGAGTGATCCTACGGTTACTCTCCTGATCGCACTGAGCATTGAGATGAAAAATCGACACCCATCAATTTTGTATTCTTCAAGAGGATTTCTGTGCCCGAAACTTCTTACATTTACCTAGCAGATATATGTCATAAGTACATGCCTATAGGAAAGTCAAATAAAGTCGAATCACCTAAAATTTAATAGTGTATATTATACCGCTGAACTAAGTCTGTTCATGTTCACGAGATGATCCCTCCAGAAACAATCTAGTGTTTTGACAAGAACTGCCTTCTGTATTGCAAAAAAGAAACTAATGAAGTGAGAAAGCACACAAAACTTTTGAAAAACCACTAAAACAATAGCTCGATCTTCCAAATGAAAACAAATCCATTGTCCAGATATTATATCATAAGATGATGAAATAACCAGTGAATGAATGAAATTCAACACACTAGATATGGTACCGGAAAAGACAGTAAACAAAAGACATTGCTTATAATTGAATATCTTATTCAAGAAGTTCAGTTTTATTGAATTACAGCAGTCACAATATAGACTATTTGAAAGAAAAATGGGCGGTATGACCCCCAAAAGTCAACGTTTTTTAGTATCACCTGTTACCAACTAAAAATAATGTGCCAAAGGGTTGAATGAGTATTCACAATCATGGTCTTGATTCTGTTGGCTTTGGAAGATAATGTATGAATGTTGGCTTTTGAAGATAATGCATTAATTAATAATAACATCAAATTTTTGGCATCTGTGAAGTTTCACTCAGGAAACCTTTTTTACAATCACCTGATACCAAATAAATCTAATGAGCCTAAGTGTTGAATGAGTATGCACAGTTATGTTCATGACTCTGCTGGCTTTAGAAAGATAATGTATGAATGCTGGCTTCGGAAGATAATGTATGAATGCTGACTTTTGAAGATAATGTATGAATATATAAAATATCGGAAGATAATGTATGAATGCATAATGCTGGCTTTTGAAGATAATTTATGAATATAAAAAAACATCAATTTTTGACCGACGTAAAGTTTCACTCAGAATCCTCACCTCAATTTCTTTTACATACACATCATCATAACCAGATTCTTGTACAACGTCCAAATATGAAGCAATGAGAAAATCCCCAAGGTATTTGCGGAGAAGATTAACGGTCGCCTGGTACTTTCCATTCCTAGACCAGACATATTAGTGGATTCTAGAACTCAAAACTATAATATAATACAAAAGAAACAACAATGGCCAACAATATAAGCATCAATAGTTTATGCTCACTTAGTCAAATCATCAGAACAAATAGCAAGCCAACGTCTTAATGAAGAACTCTTCCGGCGGATTCCTCTAAAGGAATTGGGAGGCTTTGGCAAGTCTGGAAAGTTTAAGTTGTCATCTGTGGAACTCAATTGATGTATTTGTGCAAGAGATGTCAGTAAGGCTTCCTCAGTGATACCTGCAAATGAGTCTGGGAAAATTCCATTTCATCAGGAATTATGTTCAACATACTAATCAGAGAACCATGAGAAAATTACAAATAAGCTCACCACCCAATAGCTTCCCTGCAATTGTGATAAACTCCTTCAAGAGCTTACCCAAACTCCAGTGTCTCGGATGCTATCAAGAGAATGATTTAATGCAATTAGTAAGAATTGGTTGCAAGCAGTCCACAACATTCTAAGGGTTCACCAAATGTACCTTCAGTGGATCAACATTTCCAAAGACGATTTCATCTACCACTGCTTGCATGTACCTATTAAGCAGCTTTCTTTCAATACAACAAATATTTATAACTAAAGTATATTAAAAATCATTCAACACATATTGTTGTTCAAAAAGCAGAAAACCAAAAAAGAAGAAGACGATAACGTAAGCAAATCTTATATGCCAAAAGTTAACACAAAGGCAATTGTATATATTAACAAATATGAGTATTGGAAGAATCAAGAAATACTAGTCAAAGAAGAAAATGTAGCAAAAGAAGTGTGGAAGGGAGAGAGAGAGAGAGAGAGATAAATGATAGAGATAACCCACATGTTAGAGATAACCCACATGTGAATTAGGGAAGATGATATTTAATCCCACATTGAAAATATTAAAAGAGAAGGGTTTGTATATCCATGGAAGTTTGGAACCACCACCCAATATGCTAGTAGTATTTGGGGGTAGTAAGGCTATCCATTAATATATAATTCCGCATTCCAAAACTATAAAAATCCAACAAATAGGAAAATTTAATAATATACGGTTATTGCTTAGACTATGTAAAGCACAACAGTGCAATTGATGCAATTACTCCATAAGCCATTTTCATGCACAATGGAGCATGCAAATTTATGCAAGTATCCTAGCCAACAGCTAAGAAATCGAGAAATCTACATGAATGGGTAGCAGATAATCAGTTATGGAACACCAGGAGGAACTCACTGGAATATGTGTTGAGAACAACTTTCATTATCACCCGTTAAAATTAATTGCCTAAGGTCATAGACATGCTTCCTTTGAACCTGATACAGGAAAAATGAACAAATTAGTGCAATGATTGATGGATTGCAGCATCCAAGGATCATGAACAAATTAGTGCCAATGATTGATGGATTGCAGCATCCAAGGATCAGTTTCAAGTAAAAATCATGCCTTTTCTTAATTGGTGAACTAAGTATTAGATAAAAGTAACTATCAATTTCTTTGCCAGCAACAAAATAGTAAATAAAAGCAACTATCAAAATTCCACTATATATTAAGTTTAACTGGTTTGAGTTAGAAAAAGAAAATGTAATAGGAAATGTTGGAGACTTTATAATGCAATTTTCTTTCCTCACCAACACAGATATGCGGCAAATCTACTACTTGGCTCTACCGAGTCAAAACTTCAGGTGATAATAAAAGTAGCAAGGAAAACACAACAAGCTAATTTAAGACCCAACCATATATTCATATCCTTGAATATGTCAAAATCTTCAGCAAGTTAATCAAATGAACTAGTGTCATATAAAACACATACCTCAAGTACTTCATCAAACTCAACCAAGCTCTTTCTTATGCCAAAGTAGTACTTCTCCGCATTAATTTGCAGGGCCAGAAGCTAAAATTCATGACGGTTCAAATAAGTAATGGGGCAATAACGTTTTAGAATAACACAATGATGGCATTCATATTAAAGGATTAATTTGTCATCATGAACATGAGTTAGACCATCACCTGTTTAACAATTGCATCACCTTCCATTGGTGTAACCTCATCATCTGTAACTTTCGTTATAAGTTTCACAACCCACTCAGTATCAAAATTAAACTTTTGAAACATCTCATCCTGCAAGCTGTCACATAATTGGATAGTATGGAAATTACCCAAGGCTCCTTGACATATAATGCTCAAAAGTAAGGAAAGTAAATTAGTATAACAACAATGTGGATGTGGAAGAAATGTAAGAAAATTCTAGTTTTAGTATTATGTAGGCCAGGCTTTTCTTTCAGTAACGTTTTGATAACGTATTCTTTGTTTTCTATTTTCTTTTTCCTTTCAATAAATCATGATTGTGTAGTCATTCCAGGCAATTCACATGCTTAATTAAAACATCATGTAGATAAAACCAAACATTAAAGTCCATTTGTGCTAAAGTTTCTCTTCACATACCTTACAATGTTCACTTTAGTCATCTCGTTAACAAGGTTCTTTCAGATTGGCTAATGCTTTGACTTTCAATTAGATTTTGTCAAAACAATTTATTTTAGATACGCATTATAGTCCAAGCAACTTCAACATGACTTTACCGGATGCAATTGACAGATTAGGCTTTAACTACACGGTATTAAATTCATGAGAGCAATTTGACTTCCACATGTCTTTTTCTCTTTCTTTTTGGGGAGAGACACAACGGAAGAACTTCCTAGGTCATGCATACCCCCACCTAGCTTTCCAATTGATTTTCTTGCTTCATATGTTTATCCAACCAATTACTATCGGCAAATTCTCTTGAAAAGCTATTTACTGATGTTTGAGCATCTGACACTTTGGCTGGTCCATACCTAATTCAGTTATCAACTATCTATACAAAATTTTTGAAAACTTTACAATGAAACAAGGAAAATCATGCATGAACATGACAGAAAGCAGGTTGATTATCAGACAACGGATCAAAGTATGTCAAATTAAAATATTCAAATAGCCCACAATCATTTCCAGAAAGAGTTTCCATGTTGTGGATAGCAATTTCCCCAGAAGGAATCACGTACAGTAAAAATTGGCAGCACCAACCAAGCTGTAAGAACACAGCAGATTGCAACTTATAAGTGGAAGATTAACTCTATGCAGCTTCAACAGCAATCCAACGTTTAATATCTCCCCCTATTCTTTTAGGTTGTACAGGATATTCCTCATTAATTTTAACTGATTTCATCATCAAAATGGAAATGGCTTTGAAAGTTTAAAAGGAATATACTGACTGAAAAAATAATTCACATAATCACTTCAAAAAAAAATTTAATTGGTTTCCTCTGTCAAGTAAAACTTAGCTATACTTATTAGCCAAGTATTATAGTTTTTATTCAAGATATAATTAAATCATCAAGCAGCACAATACCTCACCATAAACCTTGTTGATCCAGGATCCCCTTGCCTTCCTGCTCTACCACGAAGCTATTAAAGATAGTTACCATATAAGAATTAGAACAATCTTTCAGACGGAAACGAAATACAGAAACAACAATTTTACTAATAAGATTTGAATGATAAATTTAACATCATAAGATCTTTAGTCTACCATGAAGCAATCCAAGATAATTTATTTGATTGTCAAAGGTGCAAAAGAAGCAGTATGTTCATCAAAGGATAGGAATCTTGATTAAAATGACCACATGATGCACCAAACAATAAAACTTTCAAACGATTCACAGAGATAATAATTGTTGATGTCAAAATAGAATCCCAAAACATGAGATGTTAGTCACTGCTAACTCCCTTTGAAACATGCAAGGGGGACATGCTTTCCAAAGGATAAAAAGTAATTGCTTTTTTAAGAATAAATATAATACAGCATGGAAATCATGTACTTATATCCATCTCTGTGTGTAGGTAGAATTTATGCCTATCTTTCATGTGTCTTCACATTCAATCAAGTAAGAGGAAGTAAAATTTAACATTCCTGTCCAGCAAGAAAAACAATGGCTGCATCTTAATGGGTATTATTACCCTTTAAGACCACATAAATAGTCCAGAAAATGATCTCCCATGTAAAATCAGAGCCTAAAATAGACAGTGTTATACATTGAATGTTAAACATAGGATAAAATTTGCAATTCCCAACAACCCAACATGTATGGTAAGAAACTGCAATCTCTTGGAACTTTCCTAAAATGTAACAACCAAGGAGTGGTGATTGTTTGCATGTTTTAATATCCTTTCATATTATATGTTTTAGTGGTCTTTCTCAACCAGCTCTCTCTCAATTCCCCCTTATGCACTACATCTTTGATAATCAAAAATTAACAATTAATAATTCATAAATTCAGATAAACAAACAAAAATTTCCAAATTATGTACAGACAGACAGGTATAATAAGAATCTCATTGCAACAAAAGGGATGAAATGATAGAAATTATTATTTCTAAAGTACTATAAACCATTTTTCTTTGTTGTCCTTCATTTATTTTTTATCGTTGAGCTTCTTTGTTTCATTAATATGCTTTGTTTTACTTTCTTTTCTGACCATCTTTCTCACTCACCCCGAGTATTACATCTCTCTCTCTCTCTCTCTCTCTCTGCAAATAAGAATTAAAATATTTACATGTGCTGATATGCATACACAGAAAGGTACAAAGAGAAGCTCGTTGCAGAAAAATGTATAAAATAAAATAAATAACAATTAAAAAATTTACTTTCTTTAACAAATAATAATTACAAGTTTCTCAAGTGCATACAGACAGGGACAAAGAAAAGCTTATAGCAAAAAATTGGATAATAACACACTTTCTCAAGTGCATACAGACAGGGACAAAGAAAGCTTATAGCAAAAAATTGGATAATAACACACACACACACACACACACACAATATATATATATCATTTGTATTTTTGTCAATGAACTTTGAACTTTGATTATTTATATCCTATATTCTTCTCACCATCTCTCTCTTACTCCCCAATTAAGTGATTTATCATGCTCTCCAAGACAATTAAAAGAAAATAATAAAATTAAACAAAAGTTTTAGATGATAATAAGTTTATTACACACACAATATATATCATTTGTATTTTTGTCAATGAACATTGAACTTTGATTATTTATATCCTATATTCTTCTCACCATCTCTCTCTTACTCCCCAATTAAGTGATTTATCATGCTCTCCAAGACAATTAAAAGAAAATAATAAAATTAAAAAAAAGTTTTAGATGATAATAAGTTTATTATTAATTTTATACTAAACAGATATGAAAATCACATTAAAGTATCATGAAGGTTTAAAAGAAAATGAAGACAGGAAAACAGGGGGAAAAAACTCAATTAAAAAGGATACAAAAGCTTAATATAGATAGTACGTCCATCTCCTTTTGGTCATGCTTGAACATTCAAAAGTGTGGAAATGAATGTATAGAAACACATATGCTAAGGTACTGTTTGGTTGAATAGTCATCTTGATTGTCAAGTCGAAAGCAGTTTTATGACTTTATCATAAAAATAAGAACATGTTTCCAAAAACTAAATAATTGGGACATTAAATTTGAAATTTCTGCTCACCAAACTGTTACTGCATTCAATGGCTCACCTGGTTGTCTATTCTTCGAGATTCATGTAAAGATGTCCCGATTACATGAAGTCCCCCAAGCCTTTTACTTCAGAACCTTCATTCAAACAGTGAACTTCACAGTCCTTTAGAACTGAGAGGTAAGTGAGTGCTATGGTAGGGCCAAGAGGGTACATTTCAGACTGTTCATCAATAAGCTTCTCTAGCTCTTTCAAATCCATTGACTGACTCATTTCCACAGACTTAGAGATCATTGATTTTGCCTCCTGATATGTCCAGCTCTTACCCTCACTTTTCCCAACATATTTAGCTGAGTGGTTCACAATTGAATGAAAAGAATGTCATAAGATCAAATACATAAAACAAGTGTTATCACTATATAAATATTTATTCCAAAATGGACTTAAATGAGGTTACGAACCCATTAGGGCTGTCTTTGCCAGCAAAGCTAAAGATGATGATCCAACCTTAATCTTTGACATCACCTACACCAAAAAATTAATTAAACCCTAAATCTATAGGTTTGGCAGCTAACTGTAACACAAGTAACCACCTTCTGTGAGATTTCCCAGTCAACAATCTCGACATCAAGAGCTTCACGAGTCAGAAATGAAAGCAAGCTATCCTCTATAATTTCTTTTGCAAGCATCTACATGTATTACAATCAACATAAGAAGTCAGCTTCTGTTCATCATCAAAAGGATACTCGAAACTATAAAATAGTATGTTAAAAATTGCAGGAACACAGTTTAATATATTATCATTACATACTGGGACAAATTTTTTCCTTGAGATTAAAACTAAATCATCCAATGAGCACACTTACTTTTGGATTTCCTCCCAAAATTATGTCAGTTCCTCTGCCAGCCATATTTGTAGAAATGGTAATAGCATATTTCCGCCCTGCTTGGGCAACAATTTCAGCTTCTCTTGCAGCATACTGAGGAAATAACAATGATGTTGAATGAAATTAAGATTACACACATAAACATAAGACAATGATGGTGATGAAAATTTTATCCCACAGCAAACGATGCATCCAAGTGTAAGGTCTCAAGAGTTAAAATTAACAAACCTTGGGTCTTGCATTCAAGACATTGTGAGGGATATTCTGTAGTTTTAGCAGATCTGACAAAAGTTCAGAATTTTCAACACTGCACCATGAAGATGAAAGATGATAGCAATTAATATACTTAATTTGAACATTCAACCAATATAATTTATCCAATACAGTAACCTGAAAAAGGATTGGACATAACATGGAAATGTTGTCCCTTAAGTGTTCAACAGTAAAATTTCATCACTTTCAAAGGACAATGCTATTGTATTCCAAGAATTTGACATCCAAAAAAGATGCAGAGTGTCATGCTTTGGCCTGCTCCATCATACTATTTCTATAAATTATATATAGGAATGAAGCACCATGTTCTTTTCCACAAACTTATTAAACAGTGAGGAAAAACAAAATCCTGAAAATATCAATCTCAGCCTATCCTCATGGTGGTTAACGCCCTAACAAAGATTGGCACTAATTAAAATCTCATTATGAGTCAGCAATCCAGATTTACAGAAACTTTAGGTCCTTTTTGAGTAAATGGATCTAATCCATACAAATTTCATCCAAAAGTTATCTTTATTTAAGATGCAATGATCCCAAAGCAAATCAACCTTGTATGACTTATAACCTACCAGCATGAGCTAATCAGCTAATAAGCCCAATAAAGAGTGCCACAAAAACCTCCTAATGCCATACAATAAACAATGGCTAAATATACATTAACAATGATGAGGTGTTCCTTAGCCAAACCAAGAGGATTATTACAGTGCAGCCACCCTACATGGCATCATCAAACATTCCTTTGTCAATACAAATGTATATCTTTCAGCCCACCAGCTCTGACAAGGCTAAAAAGTCAATTGTTTCAAATAGCCAATGCTTTTATAACTCTAGAATCCACAGACAACTTGCTAGCATCTATTGCAGCCAATAATTATATGACAGATAAGCTGTAGCTACTAAATATGCAATCCTGATCATTGTAACACATATATAGGAAGAAAAAGAACTGGGCACATATGCACGTTATATTAAGAGATGCAAAGTATAATTTCCTTGCAATGCATTTACTATGCAAACTGCTTTGCATGGAATATGCATACTACGCATCCATAATAGTGTAATTCCCTAGAAAATATATTAATGCTGATGTAAGGATGTTATCGGTTGGCCAAATCTGATATTGATCCAACAATATTATTTAATGTAAGAATTCAGGGCAAGAGATTTACCTAGTGGTCCCAACTAAAACAGGGCGGCCCTGTCTGAACATGTATTCAACTTCTTGACGAACATATTCCCATTTCCCTTGAGCAGTCTGAGCAAATTCAGAATGCAAATCATAACTCGTGTTAATAAGGGAACAAAATGTGAATATTCAAAAAATAATTTTATCAAAAACAATGGACAACAAAAATTGAATGCCCTACAGCAAAGGCTTGTATGGGTAAATCTATACGAATATTTGCCAGATTTGTGGGCACTTCAATAACTGGAATCTGAAACATTTTCAGGAACTCCTTCTCCTGTAATGACATAAAAATATTTGTAACCACAGCATAATCATTAAGTTAGCATAACATTTAATAAAAATAGTAAATACAATGTCAGATTTCATGATCATTCTTACTTCAGTTTTTGCAGTCCCAGTCATTCCTGACAGCTTTGGATAGAGCTTAAACAGTGACTGGTATGTAATTTGTGCCACCACAACTGAATCGGCCTTACAAGTGAATAAATTTACAAATTTGAATTAGAGAAGTATGATTTAACATTTTGTAATTGTGTGAATTAAACTCCAGAAGCCAGTTCTCAAACATTAAAGTATACCTGAATCTTCAAGCCTTCTTTAGCCTCCACAGCCTGGTGAATTCCTTCTGTCCACCTCCTTTTCTCTTCAACTCTGCCAGTCAGCTGCAGAAATCCATAAATAACCTCAAATTATGCTTTCATTTAAAATACTTGGTTGGATTTTTTTTGGAATGGGCGGTGTGCGAGAGATAGACGTTCTATGTATAGCTATAGAAGTTCCTCCTCTTGCACTGTACGGTCCTTTTGGTGGACCACTGGTTCACTGATTTTGTTAATTAATTTTTTTTCTTTCATATAAAAAATTACATAATCATTGTCATTCACAATTTCGATGTTACGTTGGAAAATTTTGATCTGCAATTTAATCCATGATCCCCTTTTTGGAACAAATTATTATTATTAAAACAAACAACAATAATAGTGATTTTACTTAAGAGGTTGGAAACAATAATAGTGATTTTACTTAAGAGGTTGGGAATATTAAATGCAATCATCTTTTTTCCATGCTTCAATAAGATACTGACAATCAAAGCCAAACATATTCTATCCTTTACAGCAGAATATCAACAATGAAATGCAAATGTATACACCACAAGCACAATGTTTGCAAGTACATATATTGAAGTAAATGGAAGAAAAAAGAAAGTGAATTTTTTTTTTGACAAAATACACATCAACACCAAGTAAATTCTAGATACTACAAGGTTTCTACCTCATTGATTATGAGAACCTTCCCATTTCTGACTATGTACTGGACATTCCGCCGAAAAAAACTCTTTAGCCTTTAATGCATTCAATACAAATCTGCAAAGTATCCATGTTAATCATTAAGTTGAGAATGCAACTCAGTTCTTCAAATTTAGGCTATTTTGTACCTAACCTGAGGTTTCAAAAATTTACACCAATCCAACCAAGAACTTACTTGAACTGAACTACTTTTCTCAGGTCTAAAAAAAATGTAAAATTTTAACAGTTTTTTTTAATAATTTTCAATTTTATCTAGTAGTGTAATTCAAAAAAGAATTGTTCTTTGGGATAAATAGAGTATATTAATTTGGTAACATATAAAATACTACTACTTTTCATATAATAGTTATTTGTTGAGAAGCCCCTTGCTTTAATAAAATCATCACCTTTCCATTTTGGGTCATAAGACGGAACAATTTAAAACTGTTTTGCCTTTGAGCCCAAAAGAAAAAGGTGCTTAAGTTATTAAAATAGCACACCCCCCCCCCCCCCCCCCCCCCCCCCCCCCCCTCGTTTGATAATTTCCAATTTTCTACATATATTTAATCTATTACAAAATATATTTTATATATTATGAATTGGTTGGGTCAAGTAAATGGAGAACTGAGCTAAGCTAGTTGATTCTATAAGATTGAAACCAGAAACTTAATCAAATAATATGGGAAGTGAACCTACTCAAGTGAATTGGTTTGGTTGGATGAATAAAATTTGGTTTGCTAGTATTAATCATGAGTGCTGTGTAAAAAAATAATCATAAAAATAAAAATAAAAAAGAATTTATTCATTGGCATTTCTTCTTTACCAAATCAGTGCGTCTTTCCAACTAGTTTTTTTGGGGAAACAAATGATATAGGTTTTTAAATAATTAAAAGAACGGAAAAGAGCCTAGAAGAGAAATATAAATCTGAAAGTACCAATGCAGGATAATATATGTTGAAGCTCTTCCCTTTCAGTCCACTACAACAACGAATTTACAGAGAGACAGTAAAAGCAAAAGGACCGTATTCACCTTGCCCACGGGTCATTTTCATCCCATAGATCATTTGTTTCAAGAGCCATCTCAGCAAGCTCTATTCCTTCCTCAGTCAATTCCACTGAATTATCCTTAAGCACAACATTGTAATGCTGTTGCCAAAATTGATTTATAGAGAAATTTACTTAAAGCTATACAAATACTTTACATCCAGTATAACTCTGTGAATCTACATAGTAGCTCACAAGCAGCAAAACTTATAGTTTTATTGAACATGAAGGAACACTTACTATGCCCCGCACTAGCAGTTCAGCTACTTTGGCAGCTACTGGGTATCTTGCAGCATCTTGACTAGCCTGACAACAAACAGAGCAGAGACAACAGTCTATTAACAAGAAAATTCAACAACTTTTAGAGTTTTCTTGCTACCAAATAAATTCTAAATCATTAAAAAAAATATAACCAGCAAAAGAGCCACTTTAAATTACCTCACCACTTATTAACAATGGATTTCTTCCTTCATCAATAAGAACCGAGTCAACCTCATCAACTATTGCAAAATGAAACGGCTTTGGCCTGTTTTTCACAGTCTTTCACTAGTAGTCCAATAAAACAAATAAAAACAAATTTATATAGTGCCTTGAAATGTACCATCTCATCACAAGCTGTCCCCTGTTTGAAGCAAGATTATCACGTAAATAATCAAAACCAAGTTCCTGAGGACATTCAGAATGATATTATATTAGTATCACAAACAAGTGAAAGATTGGGGAGGAATGCACCAAGAAACCATTCAAGTGCACCCAAGCATGTCAATAACCCCAAAATGAGAAACACAAACAGTAGAAATATTCGCAAAAACACAGCAAGAATTAGGAATGACTTACAGTATTATTCGTATATGTTATATCACAACTATAGTTGGATCTCCTCTCTTCAGCTGTCATCCCCTTCTACATATGCAAAGTAACAGGTACAAAGAATTTACAGGAAATGTGAGTGTTTATATGGTGATCAAACATTATCTCTCATACACATAAGAGACTTCCTGAGACTCAGCCTCAGGTGCTCATGTCTCTATCGTCATTATTGGAACTCACATTTCTACCGGTGTTGCAAAACTCGCAAGGTGCTAGTTGGGCAGTGGAAGAAGGAGAAGAGAAGAAAGTTTTAGAGTTTTTTAACTTTAAAAAAAAAAAAAAAAAAACAAAAAAAAAAAAAAAACAAAACAAAACAAAAACAAAAAGCCCAAGCCCGCCTAGGGCGCCTCATCACCGCCTAGCCGGCTGCCTAGTCCTCACCGATTACCCTACAATCGGTGCGGCTGGCTGCCGCCTAGCGCCTAGGCGGGCAGCTGCCTCAGCCACGTTTTACAACACTAGTTTCTACTATATCTCACCTCTCAATGTATACATAGTACATACCTGAATAAGGCCAACTGAAAGACCTAAGAAGCGATGAACACGGCCCATCCATTCAGCATCACGTCGTGCCAGGTAATCATTAACGGTTACCACTGTCAAGAGAGAATGCAATGTCATCATAATTAACTAAAGAAGATCCATTGCAACACTCAATGAACAGCAGCCTTCATGCAATTGTAAAGAAGTGAACAAGGATGAACCCTACTAAGCTTGCAACAAAAATGGAACTACATTGACTGATGTAGGACAAGGAAAGAGAAATAGAATAGAGAATAATAGACTAGGGAGAAATCAGAACAAAAGGAGGAGAATATAATAAGAACTGGGAAGATATAGAAAAGAAATACGGATGTCAAAACTCCCTGCGGGAACGAGGCCCAGCAGGGACCCACCCTAATTTTGGTGGGGTTGGTACTTAATAATTTGGGAACGGGGCAAGGACGGAATTAAATTTGAAAATCCATTTTATGTCAGGGCAGGGACTTGTATCTTAGTCCCCAGCCCATTTTGCTATGTTACACCCATAATTTTCAATATTATAATATATGAATTTGCTATAAATATAAATATATATATATATATATATAAATGGTTTCAAACATAACTTCGATTGTCTATTTTTATATTGATCATATTTTATAATACAACAACATTAACAATTTATGTTCAGAACTTTCCAATCATAATGATGTAGACGACTAAGATATCCCAATTATAAAGTGATAACTTCATAAATATGGTTTAAAATCCTTTGAAAATAAGTCATAGTGTTTAAGGGAAGGTGATAACCACCTTCCAGAAAGTTCAGGATAGTCAACATACCATGGACACCTTCACCAGTCAGCGCATTAAGATATGCAGCTAACGTGGAAACCAATGTTTTCCCCTCACCAGTTTTCATCTCGGCAATGGACCCATCATGAAGCACCGCTCCACCAATAATCTAACATTAAAATTTGCAACACAAAAACAGAACTACCTTTAAGCAGATATTACATTCTAGTTTTACAGTAAGACATATATACACATTTGTATATATCTAACAACATGAATGTATGCATAATTATAAGCATGTGTTGGGTTCGCATGTGCATGTATGCATGGGCCACACACATGGACATATATAGATAGAGAAAGAGAGACCTGCACATCAAAATGGCGCATACCAAGCTTCCTTCTGGCAGCTTCTCGAACAGCAGCAAAAGCCTCTATAAGGAAATTAACAGAAGAACATAAGTTTCACATAATTCCACATACAAATAAAATATTACGGAAAACTGAAACTGAAACATAAAATTTACAGGTCCTAACCAGCTTGAATATCTGCTAGTATCTCCCCTTGGCTCAACCTTCGCTTAAACTCGGCAGTTTTAGCAGTCAACTACAAAAAAAACAAGCACAAGCCATTATTCAACTAACTCAAGTTAAAAAAGTAGTAAAGCAGAGAAAGACCAATGTCTAATAAATAAACTAAACCTGCTCATCGGAGAGTTTCCCAATCTGTGACTCGAATGCGTTAACAGCACCCACCAGACGATAGTAGTCCGTCACAACCCAGTAGTTCAAGCTCGTAAAATCACTAAAAGTCTTCCTAAAATGACCGAGATTCTCCTAAAACACAAGCAAGAATGAAAGAATAAGAAGCAATTCAGACAAGCATATCATCAAACACATGGTGGGCAAGCAATATTTAATGAAACAAGTAAGTGGGCACCTTAATTGATGCAGCAACAAGAGTGCAGCGACTAAAACGGGTTTGTTGGACGGAACAAAAGGAGAGAGGTGAAGCAGAAAGGAGTGATGGTTTGGTGCAGAGGAGGGTTGTTGTACGTTGAGAAGATGGTTGTTTAAGAAAGAAGAAGGAAGGGTGGTTTATACTGAGAATAGATGGTACGGTGGCCATGTTGAGCCAAGTTTTTTCCTTGTTAATCGTCTACCTTCGCTAACATATATTTACACTGGTCCATGTTCTTTACAAAGATATCACAAGGCAGCAGAACTGGGTTCTTTCTTTTTTCATTTTTCTTTAAAAAAAAAAAAAAAAAAATTGTTATTATTATTAGGGTTAAAATCATTTTCATCCCTCTAGTTTAACCTATTTTCCATTCTGGTCCCTCTAGTTCAAGCATTCCTCCATTAGGTCCAAACGTTTACTAATAATCCTTAATTTTATCCCTACCGTCCAATTCTGTTAGGGTTTTCAAAATTTGCATCAACGGTCGAAGGGTAAAATGGTAAATGTATCGTTCGTGTTTCTAGAAAGGTTTATGCGAAGGTGAAATGGAAAATTGCTTAATTGATAATTTAAAAAAAAAAAAAAAAAAACAATTAAATAAAGGAATGGCTAA
Source organism: Acer saccharum (assembly GCA_030490815.1). Taxonomy (NCBI): domain Eukaryota; kingdom Viridiplantae; phylum Streptophyta; class Magnoliopsida; order Sapindales; family Sapindaceae; genus Acer; species Acer saccharum. The sequence goes on from CM059872.1 coordinate 28,268,414, forward strand.
GATGAAGACATGTTACTTGAGATGAATCCACGTTAACAAAGCATTAACAAAAGGCAATATTGTGGTCCCAATATTTTTCCAAGCCATTTTCTTCTCGTTTGTAACGGAAGACACCAACACTTCATCTTCCTTCGCGCCAAAAACCCTACAAAAAACACCAAGCTTTTCTTATTTTCAGTTGATCTATAGGCTTGTTTTGGAGTCGAAGGTTTGTTAATCTTGTTAACGTCCGAAGTGAAGCAGCGGTTGCAGACGAACAATTTTAGTGAAGAACTTTGAATGTTATTGTGATAACGGTAAGTTTTTTACACTGATTACAAATTATTGAGTTGTATTGATATTTGTTGCATGCAGTATGTTGACACGTTGATTATTCATAGATTTCTTCTTTTTAGGGTTTCAATATTTGAGAAAAATTGGTGGTACTTTGACTGAAAACCAATTAACTATAATTGAGTGTTGCTGAAGTTGTTTTACGTGTGTTAGAACCGAATGTAGTGAAATTTTTGAAAAAAAATGGTTAATTTATTTCTTATCTTATCGGGTTCTAGATTTTTAGGGTTTGTTTGTGTTTGTTTATCTGTTTAAGATGGAAATGAGTTTATATGTGTTGTGTTTATGTTAGTTTGTTCAATTATTGGGTTTGCAAAACAGTTGTATATTTGGTGTTTTATTAACCTTTTTGTGTTCTGTTCTTGCTTTTCACAAGTGTAATGGATATTTTCAAAATTATTGTGTTGTTCGGCAACGAAAAGGTTGAGTTAGGTGAGTGTGATGATGATCACATAAGCCTTATCACCTTAGTTCATGTGTTGATTGAGAAACTTAGTGGAGAAGAGGATGTACCTACTGGAGATTTCTGAGTTTGGGCACAATTTCCTTGGAGTGGTGAGAGACTTGAGGTCAAAACTGATAGAGAATTAGTAGATGTTTTTATTATGTTTAAGGACCGTAGATTGGATACAATAGTGTTTGATGTAGAGAGTGCTTGTTATGTTCCAACTGATCTAGGGTGCGTTTAGTATGGAGACCGCACATGACAGTTGTCTAATGTTTGTTACCACATAATAGTGACATATGGAACGGGACAAGTCAGTATTTATTTGATTTTATTAAATAAATATTTTTATATATCAAATAAATTCAAAATTCAATTACAATAATATTTGTATACTACTTTCATTTTTTCTTCATTTCAAAATTTTATTTTACAATATTAAATTTTGTTTTAAAATAAACATCATATTTATAATTTCAACCTTAAAGTTATTTCCATTACTTTTAAAAAAGGAAAAAAGAGACAAGTTATTTTCCCTTTTTATGTACACGATTCTGTTAGGATTATGCTCAATAGCAAGAGTATAATAACGTTTTTGACAATCTTTTCATATTAATAAAGTGATTTCTGGTTTAACAAATCTTATAGCATTTATAGTTTAATTATTATAATTGTCAAAAGTTAATTATTATAATTGTCAAAAGTAAATAATCATAAGGTCAAAATAAGAATTGTTCGTACATCTGGATATGCATGAGGTAAACACAATTCTTTAGTTAGTCTTGAATAATGTTCATAACTTAAGATAAAGGTTGGGCGCCTTTACCTTGTTAAAGTTGTAGATTCTTTTGTTAGCATTTGAGTGGGATCAAATGTGTTATGATGAGTTTAAAATCATCAAGTATAGTGACTTTGGGTGAAAGAATCTAGTGCACTAGGTGCATTGAATATGATCACAATGAAATACTTTATCTAGAACCATCAGTAGATAAAAGTTTTTTTATTATGAGGACAATCAGAGTGTCTATCTTAATCCTGAGATAAATGGTGGACTTATGGTTATAAGTGTTATCATTTGAGCTATCAATGAGTACGGTTATATAGCATAGTCTATCCTCGATAGTTTGGTGGTATTCATTTGCTAATCGATAGAGGACTTCATTTATAGATATGGACATCGTGGCTCCATTTATTAAATGAGAATAGAATATTATCATATGGATTTTTTGAGGTAATTGAATATTAAATCTTAACGTTAAGTTTTCGATAGTGTCTATTGAAACATGGCTTTTGGACAAGTCAAATATCCAAGTTTAAAATGTGGTCATATGAATAAATATGGTAACTTGGAGAGTTATATGCAGTCTATGAGCTCTTGACGATTACTGATATTCTTCACGAGAATACACTATCTCTAATAAGATTGTCTAGGGTACAAATGAGAAATACTTGCTTATTATATCTTTATTTAAGAGTGCAATTTTAGTTCTTTAGTGGAATGAACTAAAATTAATAGATCGAACCCAAGTGAATCATTTGTTGATTGTGATTGGGTTATGTCTATTGAAGCTTAAATTTAGATAATCCGCCAAGATCCCCAATCCACACGGACTTGTATGGATCACTTGATATATTCTACCGAACTAATTATGGATCCATCTAGAATTGTAATTAATACATTAAGAATATAATTTGCATATTATTTATTTACTGGGATGTTAAATTATATTAATGAATTAATTTGAGACATGTGGACTTGTTTCTTTTAGTAAGAATGGGTCTAGTTCACATCATATGTGGACTTTTTATTAAAGTCCAATGGATTTAATAAAATAGAAAAAACAATATATAGCTCATATCTTGGACATGGGCGGCAAGGCTAAAATATTGGCCTATTATATTGTTTTATTTTATTATTTAATTAAATAGAAATTAATTAATTAATTAATTAATTATTTAATTAAAAGTCAAAATCTTTTTCTAACTAGGAAATATGTTTCTTAGTGTTATACTATTGTTTGTAGTATAATAAGAATCAAAGACTTTATTGGTAAGTAGATAAATAAAAGGAATTTATTTATCTAGTCAAATTAGGAAGTCTTTGATATAGTCATAATTGGATAATACACTTAAAAGTTGGATTAGGGTTTGGATTTCTAAAGATTGATAGGAGTCTTTGGTGGAAACACAAATCCTCCTTATGAGAGGATTTCGGCCAAAGATAATAAATCTACTTAGGGTTAGGATTTAGGCTACAAGGCATAAATCCTACTTGGGAGAAGATTTAGGCTATCACTTTATATGGTAAGTTGAATTCGGATAGATACATATATTATATATATGGCAAGTTGAATTTGCATATATATATATATATATATATATATATATATATATATATATTATTTATATGGCAGCAAGAATTGGCATAATATATATGTATATTATATCAAGAAGAATTCGTCCATATATATTGATTATATGACAGTAAAAATTCACCTAATATATATGTATTTTATATTGAGTAAGAATGGGTCATATATATATATATAATATTGAGCAAAGAATTCAACCACTATATACTTTATATGGGCAGGATGAATTCGTCAATATATATATATATATATATATATATATTATTTTGGGCAAGAGGAATCCGGTGAACCCTAATGATATTCAAGAGAGTATTTTTCTTTTGCTTGAAAAATAAAATCCAACTCTTAGACATTGTGTGGAATTCGACCAAGAGGAAATGTGAGAAGAATCGTTTTTATTTCGATAGTGCACTAATAAGCTTTTACATCAAAAGGCTTTGTGCACAACTTCAAATTAAGTTCACGCGAATTTCGATCAAGAGATTGAGAATTCAAAAGTGACCGAACGATCTTCGTTTTCTCTTGGAAGATTATTGTGACTAACAAAAGAAAAAGTTTTTTGTTATTCATCATTAGGTACATAATTCAAATAAATGGAGCTCACACTCCTAGGTGATTTATGTTCGTGATTGTATTGGAAGATCTTGCAGATTCAAATCGACGCAACATCAATCGTCACGTAGAAAAGGTATGTTATCTTTTAATATATGTTAATTAATCAAGGGTTAAGGTTCATCTTTAAAAAAGAAAAATTTTAAACTATACTAAACCTATTTTTTTGCTTCCGCTGTGTGTATTTTTCCCTACATATTCTCACCTATTATTTTTTAATATTTATACTTATAAATTATTTTTTAAAAGATTAATTTATAATTATTACATTGTCTTATTATCCAGGTTAACATGTTAATTTATATGTTTATACTTCTTTTTTTCAAATAATGTATACGTTTACAATATTACATTATTGTATCATACATTGTTTCTTTTATTTATGCTATTGGAGCAAAGGTCTGATCAGTACTGATCAGTTTCGGGAACAAATGTCTGATCAATATTATTATTTTATATATCATGTTTTGCATTTTTGTGGTAGTATTTAATCATTGTATACAAGATTGCCACCTTTTTATAGTTACAATTGTATAAAAGTTAGTGCTTTTGATTCTATTATTCTTTTTCACATAAATGAAGTTTGAGGATTGAATATATATGTAGTTCAAGTAATATTTCTCAAACCAGGTTTTTTAAATTTTGAATCATCTTTTATTTTTGTATAATAGTAAATTATTAATACTACTTAATAACATATGATCCAACAAAAAAGTTAGCGTAATATAAATGTTTACGAACATAATAACATATAATCCATAACACAAATATGTTCACAATTCCAACAAAATATAAGTTTCAAACATGTTTACAAAATCAAATATAAAAGTGTTCACTTATCTAGAATTGCCTTTACGAAATCTGGCTTATAGGAGTCATTCAAGCAATTCCAAGTGCGCAATTGGTGTGGCTTATTTACAAAATACATTGCAACTCATATCAATTGTATACGATCAAGACCCATACCCTCAAGCTCAACACCTAAACGGGTCATTGCATCCCCTCCCGTAATAGCCTTAGTCAACTTAGCAATATTCGCAGATACCCTTTCCATGCTTTTTTCAAATACATTGGTGATGTCTGCTGCTGCTGAACTAACAATCATTTTTCTCTTTTGCTTTGATGTTTGTTATATACTTGGAGCATAGGCAACTAGGGATGGCAATGGGTCGGGTTCGGGTCGGGTCCTACTAGACCCAGACCTAGACCCAGACCCAGACCCAGACCCATAAAAAAAAATTGGACCCAGACCCATGAAAATTTTCGGGTTCGGGTTTGGTTCTGGACCCACGGGTCTTGAGCAGACCCAGACCCGCCCCGAGGACCCGTGAAAATTCATGGGTCCGGGTCTGGACTCGTGGACCCGCTAGACATTTTATATACTAAAATTTCAGTTTTTTCAGTTTTTCCTTTCTATTTTTATATTTACCTATTCAATTTTTAACAAGTAAAACATGTTCTAATTAACTTGAAAGATAACAAAATAACAAATATTGACTGAGTTCAGAATTGAAATAACCACACAAATTGAAAGTAATCCATAAAGTCATAAACCAACATTAAACATTACACAAATAGCATCAAAACAAACACAACTAGTTTAAAATCAATGACACAAGTACACAACAAATAAATCCTTCATTGTCTCTCAACTTCCAATTGCCAAAGTTCCATTCCATCCTTTATTTCCTCTCCACTTCCAATTGCCAAAGTTCCTACAACATTAAATTTAAAATCAAATCAGTTTTATACAGAGTACCAAAGTTAGATGGCTTGGTGCTTATTGTGAGTTCATGGCTTGGTGCGCGGTGCAGAAAACAAATTGCAATACAACTTATACAAGTACATGGCATGGCCAACAATCAGCATATTGTGAATTCATGTCATTGTATAATCTCACAATACAATATAGATGGGTTATGTACTTATGATCAAGAAAAAGAGAAAAATTTAATAAGGGCAAAGGAATTTGGTATCCTAGATATCACTCATCATATTTGCACTTGAAATACTTGTTACTTCCTTACAAGGAATGCGACACCCTTACGGTTCATTCATGATTGCTTTTCAGCAGCCAAAATCAGAGTTTTCTATAATTCCCACTTGAAAAATCAATTGACTTCAATTAATTAATTAATTAATTATACTTAGCTGAATTATATTGATGTCCAAACTCCAAAAACACAAGTGTCTCCAATTTTTCTTCTAACACAAATATATATACTCAGCCGAAGATTATACAACCTATTTACATAATAATTAAAAAATTGGTAAATCAAACAAACACCCACTGCAATTAATCAGTTTATAGAAAATAGAGAGTAATGTTGAGTGTTGACAAATCAATTTTATACATAGTACCAAAGTTAGATGTATATATATATATATATATAATCAGTTTTATAATCAGAAGTCAGAAGTCAGAAGCAAAGTTAGATGTATATATATATAGAGTACTGCAATTACATACCAGTGTGAGCCGTGTGGCAGTGTCCCAACTCCCAAATCCAATTCGCAAACTATCATAGGTAGAGAACTGTCGGTCGAAACTTCAAAGGTAGAGAAGCAAAGAAGCAAAGATGTGAAAAAAGCAGTCGACAGTCAGCAACAAGAAGTAAAGAATGAAAAGAAATTAGGTTTAGAAGCAAATCCAATTCAAAGGTGTGTGGTTTGAGATTTGAGAATGAGCTACAGGCCTACAGCAGTCAGCGGCAAGAAGCAAAGAATGAAAAAGGAAATTAGGTTTAGGGATTTGAGGGGTTTATATATATTATCAAAACAGTCGGGTCCACGGGTTTGGGTCCAAATTTTTTCCCCAGACCCAGACCCAGACCCAAACCCGACCTAGACCCGAATCGGGTCATATTAATTAGACCCAGACCCGACCCGACCCGACCCACGAACCAAAAGAGAGGCCCAGACCCGACCCACGTGGTTCGGGTCTCGCGGGTCCGGGTAAAATTGCCATCCCTAGAGGCAACATTGGAGGGAGTAGACATAGGATAAGTGAAACCAGATGTGTCCGACTCATCATTTTCCAGTTACATGTGATCCAAAGCATCTGCTACAGTTTCAGCCATACTGCATGTTACTCGATCTTTCCCAAACACTACTACTAATCGTTCATAGTGTGGGAATGGTTTATTAGCTGCATAATTCTTATTGGGATGTTTCTATTACAACAAACAAATATATGTTAGAATATTAAAACTATTATATATATATTATAAAAATAAACCTATTAATTGTTTATATATATATATATATATATATATATATGAGAATTAATTTAACAACTAACCTTTAAGTATTCCTCTAGGATTTCAAGACTATCAACAATAACACATTTGCAAGTGTCATCCCAACCGAACCCACTTGTGTTCAACATATCATAGGCTGCTAAATATCTATCTTTCATTCGCTTCATTTTGTTTAGCATATGTTTTACCATTATGGTAATATTTTCAATTTTTTCACGCATCTTTGAAATGACATGCTCATAGGTATCAGACCTAAAACTACCAGTATCGCATCTACTACCATCAGCAACAATCCCTTCGAGGATGCTAATCAATACATCCTCCTCTTCAAGTGTCCAATTACGTCGATTCTTCAACCATGGTAGAGTTTCCTTTTTGTGCAGAATTACAATTGACGAATTATTCTCTTCAGTTTCAGGTTAGGTTAAAAGGGATGGTGAATCGGAACGTTATCGACTGGCACAAGGTGAAAGCCATACTGTATTCTTACGAGAGCAGTGATGTTGTGGTGTACACCATGTATGGCAGAGTCTGTGAAGCCCTGGGCTGTAGAGAGCTGGACCTAGTGCAAAACCTAGTTGAGGATTATAAAGGCAAAAGAGCTAGGAGAGCTGAAGTCTGGTAGAGTTTCAAAAAATTTGTATTTTCTTTTTACGGCAATGTGGATGACATTGGCTCGTGTTTGCTAAAGTTTAACTCATTATTAGAAAGTGACCTTTGGGCTACTGAAACAGTGGACATGCTCTATGTTGATCTTAAGGAATTAACCAACACACATGACGAAGTTTAAAAAATCATGAAAGCCATTAAGAGCGGAACAACTATATCTATGGAAGCCTTAGCAAGACTGAGAGAATATTTCCAGCTATTGGAGAGCAACCTGCTTGTGGGATGATCAGTCTGAACTTTGAAGTTGACCTTCCTTTTGTATATTTTGTTCTTTAGACATTTATATGTTGTGGTTCACAGAAACTTTTTTGTTAGATGTTGGATCGAAAACATCAAACATGACCCTTCTTCCTGTGGCGTGGCTTACCAGCTTGATACTTGTTCCATGCTTAGTTTGCTCTTTCTGTGCACTTTCCACCATGATAACAAAGAATTCTTCCTGATTTTTTTTATCTTCTCTCCTCCTAGTTCTTCTGTGTATATATATTGATGAAGCCTGAAAATTCAAGAACTGTAATTCTTTAGCCTCCTTATCACCCTAAGACTAAAACAGAGCTATAGGCCCCTCTCTTATCGATTTGGCAAGTCCTAGTTTGGCATTATGTATTACCAATGTTCTTCTGTTGACTCAATACACAGAGAATAAATAAAAGTACATGCAAGCATAAATTTACAGCAAAGGAAGCATTACCTGCTACTTCCAGATCAGAAGTAATTGTCCCAAGCTTAATTTACAGCAAGAGGGTAGTGTTCAATAGCATGGTTATTGCCACCAGTTCCACAAAGATCAGTAACATTCTGTCAGAGATTGTCCATTTTCTCACATTTAACACATTTCCAACACTATTGTTAATCTGCTGCAAATTCATCTAACATGCAACACTACATCATCCTTTTCTAACATTGAACTACTCCTAAAAAATGACACTCTAACCACAGTCCACATAGATACCATTGTCTGGCTACTATTGCGTAGCCATTTGGTACATTCACATAATTAAAGCTAGCACTAAACCAGTAGCGACAACTGATAACCGATTTCCATTCCCATTATTCCTACCCTCTACTGCCTGCAAAAATCTTTATTAGGGATCTTTTTTGAACGATTTTTTTTGATCTTTATGCCTTTATTAAATGGATATTTAAATGAATTTAGTGGTACATATGTTCAAAAAAAAAAAAATGTTTACAAAAGTAGCAACTTGCTTCTCTATGGTGACATTACCATCATCTAACAACCCACCACGAGTTTTTAGCAAATCACACAAGATTGTGATGAAGATCAAGTTATGGGAGAATAACATAAATCATGGTGTTGACAACAGCTTGATTTATGCAATTTCATCAATCACATATAATGAAAGAAATTGCTTAATTTATGTAATTTGACCAATCATAGCGATGATGGGGGCATATTGTTTGGTGATTAAAATTGTGATTTTATTTGTTTCCTTTTATGTAATTGTCCTGCTCCTATATAATGGAGCTTTGTAACCATTTGATAGCAAAGTTGAGTTGATTAATAAAATTTTGATTATGAAATTGTTTGTGATTGCTCTCTCGGTATTCATGTGAATCAACAAGTCAGCAATGTGTTCATAATCCTTGGTATTCCCAGAATCAACAGGGCTTGATCACACCCATCACGTTGCATCATTTTGATATCATAGCCAAATCGACATCGATTTATCTATCTATTTGCTAGTATTCATTGCGAATCAACAACATCTAGTTCTTATTTCGCTTTCGGTATTCTCAAGAATCAACAGATCTACTTTCCGGCATTCCAAGAATCAACGGATTGTAATTTTCGGCATTCCAAGAATCAATGGATTCGAAATAATTATCCCGTTTTGTATTTCAATTTTCTTTAGTGTTATTTTTTCCGTTGCATTAGTTATTTCAGTTTTATGTGTTGTTTTTTATGATTCATATGTTCCTCATCGTACAATTCGAGGACGAATTCTTTTGACCATAGTGGGAATGATGAAGATCAAGTTATAGGAGAATTGCATAAATCATGGTGTTGACAACAACTTGATTTATGCAATTTCATCAATCACCTATGTTGAAGGAAATTGCTTAATTTATGTGATTTGACCAATCATAGAGATGATGGAGGCATTTGTTTGGTGATTAAAATTGTGATTTTATTTGTTTCCTTTTATATAATTGTCATGCTCCTATATAATAGAGCTTTGTAACCATTTGATAGTAGAGTTGAGTTGATTAATAAAATTTCGGTTATTAAATTGTATGTGATTGCTCTCTCGGTATTCATGTGAATCAACGAGTCAGTAATGTGTTCATAGTCTTGGGTATTCCCAGAATCAATAGGGTTGGATCACACCTATCACGCTGCATCAGATTGCAAATGCATTCATATCCATTCGCAACTCTCATACACAATTAGCATCACTTTCACGTGTGATACATTATATTTCTCTTGACCTAATTTGAAGTCAATGACCAAATTACCCTTAATTTAATATTAGATCAATTATTATGATTTTTTTTGGACTATCCATTATTATAATATTTTTATTTAAATAAATATTTAAAATCAATTTCTTTTTGATAAAATAAAAATGAAGAAAATTAACAATATAATCAAATCTCAATCTTTTTTTTGTGCCTGAATCAAAGGTCGTAATTAACTATAAAAACATAATGGTGGTCAACCTTTAGTCAATCGGTCAAGGGGAGTATAGTGTCATTATGATTTTTTTACCGGTTTTAGTGTAATTATTCATATAACCAAGGTAAATTTGTGTAATAATTAGTTTAGTTTCCTTTTACAATTTATTTGATCCGTGATTGTTTTTATTTTGAGTAGAAACACTATGGTTTGTGATGAAGTGAGTGTAGCATAATTCTATTTCTTTTTAATTAGATAATTATGGGGTTTTAGCAATAAGAAATTTCATTAAAAGCAATTTTTATTTTTATTTTTATCTTTCTCCTCTGATAAATAAATAATTAAATAAATTGTTCAGCCCTCTTTCCTTAAAAGAAAGATTTTATTGACCTCTCTTTTTTCTTTTTCTTTTTTGGCCATTTCTGTTGACCTCTTAAAAGTTAAAAGGCAGAAGGTAATTATGTTTTTCTCAAGCAGACTGTCCCACAAGTTTTTCTCCCCTTTTAGAGCACCAAGTAAATCCATGTATACAATTATGTTATACTCAATACAAGTGATTATACATCAGCATTTTCAGACCATGCATCCTATACCAGACATTTGCGTTTCGGTATATCTATTATTCCGTGTGTGTATGTATACAAATGTATGTACATGTGTATATATGTACATGTGTATATATATATAAAGTTTAATGTCTAGCAGACTAGCAACAAGTAGGAAACCGCCCGATAATTGACAATTGCATAACCTCCATGAAATTCCAGGTCAGGATTCAACCAGTGCCTGTAAAGCTTTAGATGGGGAGTGAAGCATTTAGTCAGTTAACATTATATCAATTCATGGAATGGAAAGCCTGCAATAATAAAATACATTAAGTAACAACAGCTTACCTGATGAGCTTAAAATCACTTTTCATAATAATATACCTGAAATTATAATAATAAAAAAGAAATGAAATGAATGATTTATTGATTTATCAATTTTATCCAAGAAAGAAACAGAAAACAACAATTGTAATACTATTAACACAAATAAAATCAAATTGTCCAACTATAGGATCTGAATAAGACCTGCAAGCCCGGCCAATTAAACTGTGAACCAGACAATTCCAGTTTGATAGTACTGGATTATCAACAGAACCAGCTAAAGTTCCGGTCACTCTTAGTAATTACTATGGTTTGGTAAAATAGAAACTGAGATAATGAAGACTCAAACGGTTGATGTAGTACAGATGGAAGACTCGATAAGGTTGCCATTTGCAAATATATGCAACTCAACAAGTCTCGGATAGAAGCCATTTAGAAGTGCATAAAATGTAAGCCAATGCTGTGATTCTCATGAAAATACATTGAAATAAAATTATTAAAAAAAAAAAATGTGGCCTACCTTGACAGTTCTGTCAGCATATCCAACAAAAAGCTTTCCTTGCCAATATAACAAAGCTGTTATGACAGAACCACAAGGGATTGATCCAATAGGTATGGCATCTACTTGAAAATCATCTCCTATCAATTCCTACACATTGATATAGCTATGCTGATGAGTTCAAAAGAAAATGTAAATATGTACTACAAAATCTTCAATAGGTTAACATCAGACACATAACAGCTATAACCTCAGGGCAATATATGTACGACTTGATCAATACAATCAAACAAACACAACATTAGTACCTGCAGTTTGACAGTTTGGTCCCAACCTCCAGTAAACAGCCGTTTCTCTTCCATGCAAATAGCAAAAATGGAACCATTATGTATTTGTGTGGATTTCATAAACACATCATCTCTCCAGACCTGTGAGTGCAATAATGAAAGAATATAATATCATTGATACAATTAATCAGGATAAAAGGAAGAAATGCACCAAATCCACATTGGTTTTTCCACTAGCTGAGAACTAGCAAAGCAATTTCCTACCAGATCAAAATCCATATCAGTGTGGGAATCAGTGGGAGCACAAACAGTTATTACATTGGCATTTTAATCAAGGGGAGATTGGAAATTTAACCATATAAAATTATTGATTTTGTTTTTAATCACATGCAATGTTTTTCATGTTTTTAACCATTTGAAAGTTGCAATGTCTAAAATGTCTCTATATAAATAGCTTTCCCTACACTGTTGAAATGGCAGAAATATCTCAGGAGAGAGAAAATCCAAAATGTTCCTAGAGAGAGAAAGAGATTAAGAGAATACTGCTCTCTAATCCCTATTTCTATATCTATTTACTTTCATGGTGTTGGTTCTACATCACATACTGTTCAAACACCCCATAAGATTTTTACCATCTTTCTCATGATTTATGGTGCTCATATTGTGTTTGTTTCATTATCATTGTTTATGCTAATGACTGCCTTTATTGATCACACTAATTTTGGCAGGCTACTACAGGGCCACCTAGAGAGTTTAAAATAACTTTATTTCCATGAGGTGTTAATGTCTATATGCCCATAAGTACAGAAGGAGCTAAACTAGCACAAGTGAGTTTTGATGAATACAAAACCTTTATAGAACCATTTTCATGGGATGTGACAAGGTTATGCTGGTCAGCAGAAAGAGACAAGACAGAAGACACAGTTCTTGCATTGTCTTCCCCCAGTACAGTCAACAGACTATGATCACTCAAACTCCACAATCGGATGGTTCCATCCCAACTTCCACTGTAAAGGACCCCATTGCATACTGCTAGAGTGGAAACTACTGATTCATGACCATTCATTGTGCATACCAGGGTGCCATCCTGGAAAAGACAATAAAATCCAGATTATCTACCACAAATGAAAACATGTAGATTCAAACGGAGCAGATCATGTGGTAAATAATATTTGTTACCAGAAATGACCATGCTTTAATGGTCTTATCTCCACTGCCAGTGTAGAGATATTTCCCAGAAGTGGTCATGGCATGAATACCACTATAGCGCCAATCTTTTAGCTCATTCCACTTCTTTAATGGTTCTTGACCAAGAGGGACACAAATGCTCCATACATATATACCACCTCCACTATCACCACTTATGCATAACGGTGCTTCTTCATCCACATAGACAACAGCCATGACTTTCTGATCATGACCTTTAAAAGTATGTACATGAGAAAAGTCCTGCACAAAAAATACTGAAGATACTTAATAGATATGGGGTAATAGACCATAAGCCTACAATTTAAGAAGAAAATAAATTAGGAGGGCCAGTTAACAAAAATTGTACAGGTGAAATGGTGAATAATTTGCAAAATCTATAATAATTCTATTTATTTACTCACAGTCAACCCATGGCTTACAAAATAAAACTTCTAGATGTTATAGATAATAATTTAAATCTTACATCAACCAGGGATATGAATAATTCTGCAAAGCACAGAAAAAAGCTTTGTCAAGTCTGAATACATTCTGTTAAGAATCCTTTCAAATACAATCTGAACGCTCAATATTACCACCATCAACATTCAATTTAATCCCTAAGCAATCTTGCAGCAGCAGCATTTTTTTATTTTTTATTTTTTGATAGACAGATAAAATAAATTTCCGAGTAATATAGAGAATGACTTCTTCGCTTTATACAAACTCTTATAATTATTGTGATTTGGGCCATACCTAAATTGTTCTATCTATGAAAAAGAAACTAACGAAATTTTCTGCAAAAAGTAGGTCTCATATGAATGTGCCAAACCTTCCTAATATATGAGTTTAGCAAGAGTGTATCTAAAAACGAATATAAGTAGAAAGTATTTGTGTTGGTGCATATTCCATCTCTTATACGGATCCATAACAATTACAGCAACAAGAACACTAAAATGATTGTTGCCTTTGAAGTATGTACCTGTAATGACCATACATGGACTGTTTTATCAAATGAAGAACTGAACAGGAATCCCCCTGCAAGTGAAAAGAAAATAAACATTCAGAATAAAGTTGACAAAGTTGCCAAGTCTCACAAGCTAATTTTTGACCCATTCCCCAGGGAATACAAGATTTTTCAAACAATGGAAACAAAGGATAACAAAGTCCAAGAGTGTTGAGTTGAATCAAACAGCAAGCAATTCTAAAAATCAAGCTCTGCAAACCTGATGTGCGCCAAAGATGGAAAAAGAAGAAAAGAGAGAACAAAGAAAAAGAGTACCATCACAGCTGTGTTATTTAAAACTGAACACATGGGTGCAAATTAAGATATTCTACTAGGCGAGCATGAGCACACATCACATGAAACTCCCACCACATGTCATTAACAATGTTGTGTTTGTTTCAGTAATGGTTAATAATCAAGCATACAGATCACAGTTAGCAAGTATCAACTATTGCAGAAGTTCTGAACATATAACTAGTAAGGGAAGTGAGCTTAGATTCACAAGCCCTAGGCTTGCCAAGTTCCCAAACATACGGACCCAAACCATGGTATCAGCTACAGTATTCCATTAGCTGGCTGCAAGAAGTTCCCCTGCAATTTTACAGTCAAAATGGGAATGCCTTGGTCTCCGTATGATTGGGAACATGACTGGGAACCACATAGATAAAACATCCATCCCAAGGATATCACTAACTTCTCAAGTTTAGCAACCTGCAGGCAATAATAAGCTACACGGCCAACTAGCGCATTGTGTAGCATGGGAATAAATTCATTTGAATAGTCTCATCTTTGCATTATAAGAACATTGTGTGAAATCCATACCTCCAATGGCTAATCCAGTAACACAATCAAGATGGCCCTGCATGTCTTTAAACTTGAAATGTTTCTCCGAGATACCTTCAACTAAATGGTGGACACCACTTGCCGCCTCAACTTGATCAATATCAGCTCCAGCACTGTTTTCTACTCCTGATAAGTCATCTTTTTCCTGTGTTTCTGAATTTCGCTTGGGCAACCAACACATTTCACCTAGAACTAAACAATGACCTTTGTCTTCCATGTTAACAACATTATCCAATTTGATCATGTTATCAAATTCAGGTTTAAAAATTAGCTCCCTAATGCACTTCCACACATCAGTCAGTAGTGGGCGACTCACAGGATCAAAATTCAAACATTGGCACAACATCTGCTGCAAACACACAAACTCTGTACCCAATTTTGCTTCCATCAAAGATCTCACTTTCTCCACCCAACCCGTGTACATCCCAAAACAGTCCAAACTATTCCCTTCAGTTGCTTTTGCACTAACACTTTGTATATAATCAATCAACTCTTGAGTGAATTGTTTCCCAACAAGAAGTTCAATTAAAACACAGGCTAATGACCAAACATCAGAGCCATATTCAACTGAATGTCCAGACTCCCCACCACACTCCACTCCAATCCCCTCTATACTTAACAACTCAAACAACACTTCCGGACCCAAAAACACATTGCTTTTTAACAAATCACTAAAGAAAACTCCCAGTTGATCATTTCTAATTCTTCTTCCGGCACAACTAACTTGTACAATACTTGTCACAACCTTCCTCCCCATCACTAAAATATCATTTGAATCGACATATAAATGGCCAAAATCATCAAGAGTGAAACATGAAAAGCCTAAACAACCTGCAATCAAGCCTTGTTTACTTAAAGCAAGTAATGCTTCACAAATTTCCAAACCCATGGTCACAAAAACAGACAACCCATTATTATTAATCAAACCGTCTCCATTTCTCAAACAATCCAAGTTTTGTAAACTTTGATTTAGTCTCTGACACACCAAATACAAACAATCATCTTCCAAATCAGCCCACAATCCCAAAACTCTACAAATTTTAGTCTCATGTAAAGAAGCTATAAAAAGAGAAGCCAATTCGTCTCTGTCTTGCACTCTCATGTCACCCAAACACCTGATAATCCTCCCAAAATAACTATATTTGAAAACAGAATCAGCTTGATCAGATACCAGAGAAACCACCTTAACAAGACTAACCTTTTGACTTTTTCCAACCTCCTTTAAAGAACCGAGAGAAACAGCAGCTTCGTCTTGAGATTTCTGTAGAAGCAGAACGGCGTCGTTTGAAAGAATATACTGCTTCCAGGATGAGTAGAAATCAGGGGAGCAAGAAGGAGGAAGGAAATCGAAGTGAGGGACAGGTCGGTCATTTCGAGAAATGTTTTGGGGTGGTGGTTTGGGATCGAGGAGACGGAGGAGTTCGATGTTTTTGGGGAGAGAAGTGGGGCCCTGTGGAGGATACTTGACGAGTACAGTACAGGCTGGGCAGCGAATGGTGAGTGTGTATTTTTGAGGGAGATTCAAGAGACAGCTCTCGCAGGCGCTGTGTCCGCATCCCAGTACGCGTGGGATTGTGTCCTCGCCGTTGTACGATTGCAGACACACTGGACACTCCGATTCCGCCATTAAAATTCCAAATTTCCAACTGATCTAAAACAATATACACAGGAAGGCTGTGTATCAGTATAACAGATTAACAGTCAACAACTACACCCGTGCACCTTGTTTCTAAACGACACCGTTTTGGTTTACTGGTTTGACACTTTTGCCCCTACCCTTTTCAACTTATTATAAGTTTATAACACTATTAGAAAGTGTCCCTACTGAATTTGGGTAACAGTTGAGTCGACGCTTGAGCAAATCAGCGGTAGAGATCGAGATCGAGCTCAGACAGATTTGTCTTTAAAGGTATGCTTTCGTATCGTCATTTTTCTTTCTGTTTTCCGGTGAAATTTTAGGTAAAATTTGAAAGTCGGACCATTTACATCTTGTTACGATTACACACTTGGCACTTGCAAAATTTCGATCGAGGTTTAATGTTTTTGTTCGTTCTGGTGATTCTCCATTTCGCGGTGAAAGGATATGGGAATAAGGAAGGAAATGTAGTTTTATATATAAGTTTTGATGGCTTTGTTCGTTTGTTAGAGTGTGTTAGTTTGTAGTGCCAAATGAAATCACTTCTTCTGCTAGGAATATGAGTAGTTAGTTCATCTAGTTCACCGGAGAACAACCACAATCCGTAAGTTTATTTTATGGTAGATTAGTTGTTGCCACACAATTGAACTAGAGATACAACGTAATTTGTACTTGGAAGGACTTTTTGCTTTGTAGATTGACGGCTGGTCATTCTGTTGTAAGAAAATTTCATTTTGCAACTTAGAATAATGATTATCTATTGTTAATATAGGCCATGTCAAGCATGCTGCTCCTACTCATACTCTTTTTCTCTTTTTTCAGTTGAAGTGGGATTTTTAGACTATGATTCTTTTATTTTAGGGTTTGACGTTTCAAATCCATTGACTGTGTATCTGATGTTCTTGTTATTTGTTCTGCACTTTGAAGGCCATGGCTGGGACAGGGAGTTCGATGCTATATTCATTTCTTACGTTTACTGTCATTCTTTCTCTTCAAGAAATGTACCGAGGGAAGTTGGCATCATCGGAGTTGTTTACCATACTTGGAGGCTTCATCAGTTCTCTCCTATTTCTTGTGTCGCTAACAGTAAGTTGTCAATTCTTGTTTTGTATAGGACTAGGACTATTATTTATTCTTGCACAGTTTTCTTTTGATATGATTGTTATGTAATAGAATAATACTGAAACCTTTGTTGCACTTGTAATGCTGTTGATATCCTTCTTTTCTGCTTCCGGTAGGTCTTGCTCTAACACGTCTTTACTGTTTTCATTGCAGTTAACAGAGAGCCATATGTTAGTTAACTTCCTCGGTTTTTCTTATAATAAACATTAAAAAATGTATCTATCTTCTTGATTTCTGTGTCAACAGCATGTGATAGGAACACTATGTTCATAACCCTGAGATTTGGCTGTAATGAATAAGAATTTTTTTTAAAAAGAATCTCATCAAAAAGAACTATACTCATAGAGAAAGTGGTTGACCTATGTACGGACTACGGAGGATTAAGTTGTAATTTGGTATTAACTTTGGCATGAAATTAAGTTGTAATTTGTGTATGATTGTATGTTCAAGCTATTCCCTTTTCTTGTGATTAGTTTATTTAGTTTGCAAAATCCACGAGCCTTTATATGTAAACTTGTTCTCTATAATCACGGACATTAGTTTCTGTTTCCTGCCTTCCTGGTACTCTGGTAGTTGACTTGTATTTAGTTGTTATTACTTCTTGCCACAAATGGATGTTGATTTTTGCCTTGTATGTGTTTGTTGCTCTATTACAAATTTACAATACAGCTTGCCCTATTTGGTTCATTATTTCCTTTGTTTAAAAGGATCGGTCAACATTCCTGTAGTCTGCAACAAACCTTCAAGCCTAGGTGTCAATTTGTCATTTTTGTCACATGACTCGTGTAAAATTGGAATATAATTACTTTGCTTGCTGTTTGTGCAGTTCATTGGAAATTTCCAGGAAGCAAGTGGCATGAAGACTGGATGGGGTGCCGGTAAGTGTGCTTATTTATACATTTTATTCGTTTTTATGTTTTCTTCATTAGCAAGATAATATTAGCAAAGGCTGGGAGAATGATTGTACAGGCTGATAATTCAAACATATTCTGTAGATTTTAGTATTTTACTATACTTTGTTTGATAGAGGACGCATTACTCTGCTGATGATATTTTGGTTCTGTTGAGATTTTTTTTTGGTTGGGTTCTGGTCTTGTTTTTGAAGGATCTTTTTGTTGGCCTAGGTGGATGACGCTTGTCCATGAGCATATATTAGAGGTTACTTGTGTTTCTATGGGCTGCTTTTGTTTACTCCGCTGATTATATTTGTTCTGCTACTTCTGTGAAATGTGATTTAGTATCTGTCCCTGTAGTTGTGAATAAGCCTCTGTTACAGATATGAGATACCCAGTCCAATCTATGCATGGTGCTCATTCCTTGCTTGTCCATGTGCATATGTGAACCACTTCTTGAAAACTTCTTGTAATCTTGTGTGTGTATGTGCTGTGTTCATGTGTAGTTGTTTTTACCCCTTATCATCTCTGTCTAGACTCTAGCATTCTACCATCAGTTCTGAGCTTGACATGGACGTGCATTTGAAATTATGTATAAAACAATCCAAAGCGAAATTATAAATAAAAATTGCACATAAAAAATCAAAATTACTTTAATTAGTCGGAAAGGTATTTGGTAAGAACAAATGAAAAAAGTATAAGAAATTACTTGGTGATACATATATAATATTCAACAAGAACTACAGCTATGATTACACTGGAAATGAATAATGAGAGAGACGAAATATCTTTCAATAGTGTTTTGTTCCTGTTAAGTTTGGATTTAACTCCCCACTTAGTAAAGAGCACTGCAAATAACTGACATGTGAAGAAACCTTGAAATTTGCAACCAACTTCTAAATATCATTTTGCAAGTCATCTTCTCTTTGCTTCTGTACGGTGCTTATTTATAGTCATTAGGAAGAAGGCTGGGAACATTACAATCTTATCCTTTTTATGTATTTGTATTCTTTACTGCTTTTAAACATGCACTTTTATCTATTTGTGTCCTTAAAAGTCTTAACTGCTTTAAAACATGCCCAAACTTAACCATGTAGTTTTGGCGCACTAGAATCTAGAATTTAACTTAATTGATGCCATAGTAGATCTGTAGATGAGCTCAAGCGAGGCTCCTTAGTTGCAAGATTTGTTGTTCTAGGAAGAACTTGAATGATATATAATTTTGTTATTTTCTTTGTTTGCAGTTCTATTAGCTGAAGCAATTGCACTGATTGCTGCTAGCACTGTTCATCGAGTCTGCATCACAACATGGTAATGTTAATATATGATATAGTTGTTATGCTCTTTATTATGAATCCTTGTTAATATATGTGTAGGATAACATGCTTAAACTTATTAAAACAAGTCTTAGTTTAAATGTGTCACCCGAGGCACGTTCAACAGCCTAATATTTGACACAATTGGCACAACTTTATAGCCTTTGGATCAATAAGATTTGAATAGTCTGAATTAAACCCGAGGAATCCTCTTTAATTTTTTTTTAATAATCTCTCTCCTATCTTAAAGTTTTCATTCTCCTCTCTTCATCACCTTTTTCAATTTGTTTTCACTCCTCACTCCTATTTTATCTCTCTTTCCTTGATCAATATTTTCTCATCTCATGTTAACAATTCCATATTCTTATCTTCTGTTTTAAATTTTAATCTCTTCATCTCTCATTTGATTGAAGGGAATCTGCATGATATTAATCTCACTGCACCTCAATCTAATTTTCTCTTTAAAGATGCAATATCCAACTCAGGCTACTGGATGTCCCGTTAACATGGACTTACGGTTGCCATCAGAAAATTAGTATTGGTCTGAACTTTTTATGTCTACTTGATGACCCATCTTCATGGTTTGAAACATCAGTCAAGTCATGAAGCATATTTTGTTAGTTGATGCATCTGTTATATAGTCAAAAACTGATTGGGCATCTAGTTCATTTATCAAACTCACTGTAGTCAGTATCAATGTCTAACGGCCATGCACAATGTTACTCCAGAGGCTATAAAGTTGTGGTGAAAATTGGTCGATCTCTTCTCTTTAACATCATATACCATAGAATAATCTTACTTAGTCTACGATTTGACGACAAGCCTGATGTTAAAAATTGTTTATTGGTGTCTAACTTTTATTCTTGTAGACTTGCAATAAAAAATAGCTCTTAAAATTCATACTAGACATATTGTCAGACAGGTAAAGAGTACTATGCGATTCGCAGTTTGTATATGCTGCAAAATATAATTATAGTTGTGACATAGATAACTTGTGACAAACAGGCAGTCTGGATGGTTTAAGTACAGTAATCTATGGTAGATCAGGTTAAAAATTTATAGTTGAAATCAATTAATAATCTGATTGTAAATAAGAGATTGGTACAATCAAATTGCTAATTGGCATTGAGAACCTTCCAAATGTATGTGCTAATGACAATGTTGATGTTCTTAAATGTCAATGCAGTTTCTTGTTCTCGGCTGGAATACTGTACGAGGTCAACAAACTTTCAGGAATGATGCTCACTAAAAGCGAATCCAAAACAAAAAGGCACTGAATGTGGTGTCATCCCTTATTACTATTAATGATATGCTGAATAGAAAGTTCATAATCATATCTTCCTTTCGATGAACATTTTTGCGATGTAACAGATTTATGTCAAGAGTTAGAATTTACAAAAGTGGCCTACAGAACTGTAATTGTTTCTTTCTGATTGACACTGGCTCTTAGGTATCTATATATTTGGTGCATGGAAACTTAAAAACAAATTTATACATCAAACTGTACTCATGTTTTGTTTTGTTATATTCTTGTGCTTTGAATATTTATTTACATTTAACCTCTTTTCTCCCATTGAATCTTTCCTCCTGTGAACAGTCTACTTCCTCATGGGAGCGTCAAATAGAATCCGTAATTGCTACTCCAATGACAAGCCTGTTAAGTGGTAAAGGTTGATCTGCTTTCTGATATTTCACTAGTGGATACATTATTACACAAAGAAGATCTAAACGACTCATGACTAAGTGGCAATGGCCTATCTGGTAATATTGGAATATCAATGTCACCTTCCAACATCTTCAGAGCATCAGCAATGGTGGGTCTGAAAGCCACCATTACATGAGCACACAGAATTCCCACCTGTACAAACCTCTCCATGATTCCTTTTGGCCCTTCTTTTCTTATAAACTCATCAAAAATCTCTTCTACTTTCCCGGTTTTCACCAGCATCCAAGCCCAATCTGTGATCAGCAGAAACGATGATGAATTTGATGTGTCCAGCACTTTCCTTCCGCTCATGATCTCCAGCATCACAATTCCGAAGCTGTAAACATCGCTCTTCTCTGTTAATTGTCCGTAAAGAGCATATTCTGGGGCTAAATAGCCATGTGTCCCTGCAACCCTTGTGGTGAGATGAGACTGGCCTTCTAAACTCTGCTTCGCTAACCCGAAATCTGCAACTCTAGCATTGAGGTCTGAATCTAAAAGTATGTTAGTAGGCTTGATGTCACGATGATAAATGGCAGGTTTGAGTCCGTAGTGCAAGTATGCGAGTCCTCTAGCAACATCTAGGATTATTTTCTTACGTTGAGGCCAAGTTAATTGGCTTCTGGTGTGGCTTTCGGATAAATGATCACTGAGACTACCATTAGGCATGAAATCATAGACAAGAAATCTCCTTTTACCTTTCAAGTTATCACATGCAACACAACAACCTCTAAGAGAGAGAAGATTTCTGTGTCGGATATTGCTTATGATTTCAACTTCATTCGAGAAGTCCTCATCGCATTTTGAGTCCAAATCGAGAGCTTGTTTCACTGCAACTGAATTCCCATCCGAGAGAATTCCTTTGTAGACAATCCCATACGCGCCTTGGCCTATCATATTCTTCTGGGAAAATCCATTTGTTGCTCGTTCAAGCTCCGATACCTGAAACCATTTCGCGCCTGAGCTAGGCAACACACTGGACTTGAAACTGCTTACAAACTGTAGGTGTGAAGCATTTCGCTTTCTTTTCCGATCCCCTTTCCTGTACAGAATGATTGCTCCGCAAGCAAGCAGAACGCCAACAACAGCACCGAAAAGCCCTCCAACCAATCTGATTAGGCTTTTGTTACTCAATTGAGAAGATGACTGGTTTGTTCTTGATCTAATCAAAGGCAAACCAAGTATGCAAGCAGCTGTGTTGGCATCTTTAGGATCATTGATGACACCAGCAGCATACAAGATGGAGAAATGCCAACATTTTGCCGAATTATTCGGAGCTAAACTCACCAACTGAGAAGTCACTTTTTTGCCAGCATCAACACATGAACCACATTGTAGTAGTGATCCAGACAAGTTGCTGCAAGCTATGTCAATTTGAGACTCTGGACCGACCTTTTCGGTCCAATCTTTAGTTGTAAAAATTCCAGCACAGCTAGAACTGTTGGCAACAAACTGGGTTGAGTTGTAGAAGCACAAAGGGACTAAAGAAGGACTGATCGACAAGGCGGCGAGTCTGGCTTGAAATTCAGACCAGCAATAAGAGGCAGCAGTAGCATTTGGTAGCTGGAACATTGAGGTTTCTTTGAGGTATTGGGATCGTCCTAAGCCAATAAGGCTTATAAGGGTCTGACAGCAGCTTTTATCGTTCGGGTCGTGGCACGAAGAGGTGTTCCAAGGGTATGTTTCGACATAGCTAAGATCTATAGGACATGCTGATGATGATGAAGAATGAGCAGAATCAATGGAGAAAATTGTGAAAACGATAAAGAAAAGGAATAGAATAATGGGGTTGCTCATGTTGAGTTTATTGGTGTAGTTGCCTGAAACATTAAATTGGTATTAAGAGAAACATTAAACAAAGTTGTCCAGTGAACTATCAAAATTGGCTGCTGCCAGCTGGTCAAGGATAACGTTTTTGGAATAAGATTTATCTTCTTCTGATAGTATTAGTCAAAGTCAATTTTAACGGTGCATATTGGTCTTTCTATTGTCAATTCATCCTGACAATAAATATATCAAGACGAAGAATGTGGACTATAGATTATGGAGAAGTTTTGATAAGTACATACACTTTGAGTTAAAGTATGTAAATCCAGTAGTCTACATTCTTCGTCCTGACTGACAATAGAAAATCTGTATATTGGTTTTTCTAAATCTATAGTCCACATTTTCCATCTTGATATTTTTTATATATATATATGTCAACAAATTTAGTGACATCCGTAATTAATAGTTAACATTTTTATTTTTTTTCGCGTTTATCACTTTAAATATAATCCGAATCTTAATTTGAGAACGGCGACAGCAGAAGGAAGAAAGGTCGAGGCAATTTCATGTTCTTCCATTTAAAAGGGTTCAATCGTATGCTTGTTGAGCATGACTAAAATTAATGAGCTGTCACAATCTTCATACCTTCAGGAGAGTTGATTCTTTACTTCTTTTTAATATAAAAGAATTTGTTCTTTTACTTTTCTTGCAGCTGATGCCAACACAACAAGCTCCACTGCTGCTCATGAAAAACATTTTGGTTTTGTCATTGAGTGATATTACTTTATCCATATTTGAAATTAACTTTGAGGTCTAAATGATGTGGCATCATTATAATTTACAATATAATCATGTAAATCGAGTTTTTTTCTGGTAAACATATAACTATGAGCATACTTATAGAACATTTAACCACCTCATTACCTTTTGCCAGAAAAAGCAGTGCATTTGGATCAAATAATGTTTACATGTTAAAAAGTGATGAGTTTGATAAGTGTGTTATAAATATGTTCATAATTATATGCCTACCAGAGAAAAACTTCTAAATATGTGGGGTTCTTGATTTCTTTGTATTAGAATTACATGATTTCATTATTTGACCCAAGTACATAGACAAAAATTGATAAGGTGGATAAGTGTGATATAAGTATGATCATAATTATATGTCTACCAGAGAAAAACTCCTAAATGATGTTGGATCATTGATTTCTTTGTATTAGAATTACATGATTTCATTATTTGACCCAAGTGCACTGCTTTTTTTAGTAAAAAGTGATGATGTGGATAAGTGTACTATAAGGGTGTGTTTGTTGGCCAGGATTGGACTGGGATTGGACTAAAAATAGTCCAATCCCTTGTTTGGTGATGCCTGGTAACTATGACTATTTTTAGTCCAAAATCATTTTTATCCCATCAGAGGAGGATAAAATAATCCCCTTAACGGGATTATTTTATCCCCTCCAATTACATTGTTCTTCTTCTTCAATCCATTAAAAAAAACTTGAAAAAACAATTTTAGATGAACACAAACCACCACACCAGTCATCATCGCCCAACCCAACTCTCACACCAGCTCCCATAGACCACCACCACCAACAAGAAATAGAAACCCAGAAACTGACACCCCATCGGAACACAAAAATGAAACCGAATCCACACAACTCCCCACCTGTAACTCCCTTCAACACTAGATTCTAAGTAATTGAAAAAAAAAAAAAATCAAACGAAAACCAAAATCAAAGCAACCACCATTTTTTTTTTTTAGCAAAATCAAATTAAAAGTAAATCCAATAAAATTAACACTTAAATCTAACCATCATCCCCAACAACCGGAAACACCCAACCCTCATCAACTGATCTCTTCTTGGCAGAGGAGATCATCGTCGGCGACCACCCCCAACCTAAACCCAAAAGAAACCCATTCACCACAAGAGCCACTACCCCATGATGAGAGATGGGAAGAAGAAGAAAGGGGAAGAGAAAGTGAAGGAACTCGACGGCCGAGATGAGAACAATTAAAAAATATATATATAGAAAAAATGTGGTAACAAACTAAGAGGGAAAGAAGAGAAAGAGATGGAGGAGAGAGAATGGAAAGTTCCAGAGAAAGGAGAGAAAGCAGCTGGGAGGAGAGAGAAGGGAAAATCGAATCTTTCATTTGATTGTTTTTTTTTTTTTTTTTTTTTTTTTTTTTTAAATAACTTATTATTTTTACAATTTATTATTATATGATTTTTATCCAATCCCATTACATACCAAACATGAGATAGTCCTATTTTTAGTCCAATCCCATGTTGCACCAAACACGAGAAACATTATAATTAATCCAATCCAATCCAATTCAATTCAATCCAAACCCATCTCTTAAAAATAGTCAAATCCTATCCCGTGCACCAAACGCATCCTAAGTATACTCATATTTATATGCCTACAAGTGAAAAACTCTATTATTTAGACACCAAATTTGGACAAAGTTGTTAGGTTTTGGCTTGTATTCTCAAGTGAACCCAATGAGAACCAAACTGGTTCAATGAGAACCAAACGAGACTCAATTAATGTGGAACTTCCTGGAAACGTGGGAAAATGTTTGGAAGTTGGATACGCTGTTTTGAGGGAGGTTTGAAGACCATGAAGAACTGAAGAAGTAGTTCGTTTCAGCGTATGGATCGCGGTTTTCTGAGCGACGTAATTTCAGGTGACTTGTAACGGTTTAGGAAGTGGGTGCGCAACCATGACCTGAATCGTAGTCAATAATAAGCATGTGCAGAACGGGAAATCTTCAACGAAAAAGGAAGTAGTTTGTTTTTGGAAGTTCTTATGTTTGAAGGAAAATGATTTTTCTTTGCAAGAAAACTTGTCATAAAAGAAAATAGTATTTATGTGAAACAATTAAGCCTTGTACGTGTAAGAGATAGATTTCCTTGTTGGTCTAAGCTCCCTATAACTAGTATAAATAGAACCTTGTAAGTAGATTATTTAGGTGGAGCAAAAAGAATACCATGTAATATCAAAGAATGGGTAAGATCCGGGGGAGACCCTAAGGAATATTCAGGGAGGGATCCAGAGAATATCAATAGATTAAGTTAAAGTTTTCTTTCTCCTCTCTTCATCACCTTTTTCAATTTGTTTTCACTCCTCACTCCTATTTTATCTCTCTTTCCTTGATCAATATTTTCTCATCTCATGTTAACAATTCCATATTCTTATCTTCTGTTTTAAATTTTAATCTCTTCATCTCTCATTTGATTGAAGGGAATCTGCATGATATTAATCTCACTGCACCTCAATCTAATTTTCTCTTTAAAGATGCAATATCCAACTCAGGCTACTGGATGTCCCGTTAACATGGACTTACGGTTGCCATCAGAAAATTAGTATTGGTCTGAACTTTTTATGTCTACTTGATGACCCATCTTCATGGTTTGAAACATCAGTCAAGTCATGAAGCATATTTTGTTAGTTGATGCATCTGTTATATAGTCAAAAACTGATTGGGCATCTAGTTCATTTATCAAACTCACTGTAGTCAGTATCAATGTCTAACGGCCATGCACAATGTTACTCCAGAGGCTATAAAGTTGTGGTGAAAATTGGTCGATCTCTTCTCTTTAACATCATATACCATAGAATAATCTTACTTAGTCTACGATTTGACGACAAGCCTGATGTTAAAAATTGTTTATTGGTGTCTAACTTTTATTCTTGTAGACTTGCAATAAAAAATAGCTCTTAAAATTCATACTAGACATATTGTCAGACAGGTAAAGAGTACTATGCGATTCGCAGTTTGTATATGCTGCAAAATATAATTATAGTTGTGACATAGATAACTTGTGACAAACAGGCAGTCTGGATGGTTTAAGTACAGTAATCTATGGTAGATCAGGTTAAAAATTTATAGTTGAAATCAATTAATAATCTGATTGTAAATAAGAGATTGGTACAATCAAATTGCTAATTGGCATTGAGAACCTTCCAAATGTATGTGCTAATGACAATGTTGATGTTCTTAAATGTCAATGCAGTTTCTTGTTCTCGGCTGGAATACTGTACGAGGTCAACAAACTTTCAGGAATGATGCTCACTAAAAGCGAATCCAAAACAAAAAGGCACTGAATGTGGTGTCATCCCTTATTACTATTAATGATATGCTGAATAGAAAGTTCATAATCATATCTTCCTTTCGATGAACATTTTTGCGATGTAACAGATTTATGTCAAGAGTTAGAATTTACAAAAGTGGCCTACAGAACTGTAATTGTTTCTTTCTGATTGACACTGGCTCTTAGGTATCTATATATTTGGTGCATGGAAACTTAAAAACAAATTTATACATCAAACTGTACTCATGTTTTGTTTTGTTATATTCTTGTGCTTTGAATATTTATTTACATTTAACCTCTTTTCTCCCATTGAATCTTTCCTCCTGTGAACAGTCTACTTCCTCATGGGAGCGTCAAATAGAATCCGTAATTGCTACTCCAATGACAAGCCTGTTAAGTGGTAAAGGTTGATCTGCTTTCTGATATTTCACTAGTGGATACATTATTACACAAAGAAGATCTAAACGACTCATGACTAAGTGGCAATGGCCTATCTGGTAATATTGGAATATCAATGTCACCTTCCAACATCTTCAGAGCATCAGCAATGGTGGGTCTGAAAGCCACCATTACATGAGCACACAGAATTCCCACCTGTACAAACCTCTCCATGATTCCTTTTGGCCCTTCTTTTCTTATAAACTCATCAAAAATCTCTTCTACTTTCCCGGTTTTCACCAGCATCCAAGCCCAATCTGTGATCAGCAGAAACGATGATGAATTTGATGTGTCCAGCACTTTCCTTCCGCTCATGATCTCCAGCATCACAATTCCGAAGCTGTAAACATCGCTCTTCTCTGTTAATTGTCCGTAAAGAGCGTATTCTGGGGCTAAGTATTCTGGGGCTAAATAGCCATGTGTCCCTGCAACCCTTGTGGTGAGATGAGACTGGCCTTCTAAACTCTGCTTCGCTAACCCGAAATCTGCAACTCTAGCATTGAGGTCTGAATCTAAAAGTATGTTAGTAGGCTTGATGTCGCGATGATAAATGGCAGGTTTGAGTCCGTAGTGCAAGTATGCGAGTCCTCTAGCAACATCTAGGATTATTTTCTTGCGATGAGGCGAAGTTAATTGGCTTCTGGTGTGGCTTTCGGATAAATCAAAGATGACTGGTTAGGCTTTTGTTACTCAATTGAGAAGATGACTGGTTTGTTCTTGATCTAATCAAAGGCAAACCAAGTATGCAAGCAGCTGTGTTGGCATCTTTAGGATCATTGATGACACCAGCAGCATACAAGATGGAGAAATACCAACATTTTGCTGAATTATTCGGAGCTAAACTAACCAACTGAGAAGTCACTTTTTTGCCAGCATCAACACATGAACCACATTGTATTAGTGATCCAGACAAGTTGCTGCAAGCTATGTCTATTTGAGACTCTGGACCGACCTTTTCGGTCCAATCTTTAGTTGTAAAAATTCCAGCACAGCTAGAACTGTTGGCAACAAACTGGGTTGAGTTGTAGAAGCACAAAGGGACTAAAGAAGGACTGATCGACAAGGCGGCGAGTCTAGCTTGAAATTCAGACCAGCAAGAAGAGGCAGCACTAGCATTTGGTAGCTGGAACATTGAGGTTTCTTTGAGGTATTGGGATAGTCCTAAGCCAATAAGGCTTATAAGGGTCTGAGAGCAGCTTTTATCGTTCGGGTAGTGGCACGAAGAGGTGTTCCAAGGGTACGTTTCGACATAGCTAAGATCTATAGGACATGCTGATGATGATGAAGAATGAGCAGAATCAATGGAGAAAATTGTGAAAACGATAAAGAAAAGGAATAGAATAATGGGGTTGCTCATGTTGAGTTTATCGGTGTAGTTGCCTGAAACATTAAATTGGTATTAAGAGAAGATGTATAACAAAGTTGACCAGTTAACTATCAAAATTGGCTGCTGCCAGCTGGTCAAGGATCACGTTTTTGGAATAAGATTTATCTTTTTCTGTTACTATTACTTAAAGTCAATTTTAATGGAGCATACCTATCTTTCAATTGTCAATTCGTCATGACAATAAATATATCAGGACGAAGAATGTGGACTATAGATTATTGAGAAGTTTTGATAAGTGTATACACTTTGAGTCAAAGTATGTAAATCTAGTAGTCCACATTCTTCGTTCTGATATATTTATTGTCAGGACAAACTGACAATAGAAAATCTATATATTGGTTTTTCTATTGTGAGTTTGTGCTGATATAAAATATGTCAGGACGAAGAATGTGGATTACTAAATTTACATACTTTGACTAAAAGTGTATGCACTTTTCAAAACTTCTCCATAATCTATGGTCCACATTCTTCGTCCTGATATATTTTATATATATATCAACAAATTTAGTGACATCTGTAATTAATATAGTTAACATTTTTATTTTTTTCGCGTTTATCACTTTAAATATAATCCGAATCTTAATTTGAGAACGAATGACAGCAGAAGGGAGAAAGGTCGAGGCAATTTCATGTTCTTCCATTTAAAAGGGTTCAATCGTATGCTTGTTGAGCATGACTAAAATTAATGAGCTGTCACAATCTTCACACCTTCCGGAGAGTTGATTCTTTACTTCTTTTCCAATATAACAGAATTTGTTCTATTACTTTTCTTGCAGCTGATGCCAACACAACAAGCACTACTGCTGCTCATGAAAAACACTTTGGTTTTGTCATTGAGTAATATTTCTTTATCCATATTTGAAAATAAATTTAGGGTCTAAATCATGTGACATCATTATAATTTACAATATAATTATGTAAATCGAGTTTTTCTCTGGTAGGCATATAACCATGAGCATACTTATAGAATATTTAACCACCTCATTACCTTTTGCCAGAAAAAGCAGTGCACTTGGGTCAAATAATGTTTACATGGTAAAAAGTGATGAGTTGGATAAGTGTGCTATAAGTATGTTCATAATTATATGTCTACCAGAGAAAAACTCCTAAATATGAGGGGTTCTTGATTTCTTTATATTAGAATTACATGATTTCATTATTTGACCCAAGTACACAAACAAAAAGTGATAAGGTGGATAATTGTGATATAAGTGTGATCATAGTTATATGTCTACCAGAGAAAAACTCCTAAATGATGTTGGATCGTTGATTTCTTTGTATTAGAATTACATGATTTCATTATTTGACCCAAGTGCACTACTTTTTCTAGTAAAAAGTGATGATGTGGATAAGTGTGTTATAAGGGTGTGTTTATTGCCCAAGATTGGATTGGGATTGGACTATTTTTTGTTCAATCCCGTGTTTGGTGATGCCTGGTAACCAGGACTATTTTTAGTCCAAAATCATTTTTATCCCATCAGAGGAGGATAAAATAATCCCCTCCAAATCAACGGGGATTATTTTATCCCCTCCAATTACACTGTTCTTCTTCTTCAATCCATTAAAAAAAAACTAGAAAAAACAATTTTAGATGAACACAGACCACCACACCACCAACTCTCACACCAACTCCCATAGACCACCACCACCAACAAGAAATAGAAACCCATAAACTGACACCCCACCGGAACAAAAAAATGAAACCGAATCCACACAACTCCCCACCTGTAACTCCATTCAACACTAGATTTTAAGTAACTAAAAAAAAAAAAAAAATTCAAACGAAACCAAAATCAAAGTAACCACCATTTTTTTTTTTAGCAAAATCAAATTAAAAGTAAATCCAAAAAAATTAACACTTAAATCTAACCATCATCCCCAACAACCGGAAACACCCAACCCTCATCAACTGATCTCTTCTCAGCGGAGGAGATCATCGCCACTACTACAAAAAACACAAAAGAAATTGGTTTTTGAAAATTTTAAAAACGATGTTTTTTTGACTGATTTAGAAAAAAAACTGTACAAAAGACATCGGTTTTTAACCGATGTAAAAACAAGAGAAAATGCATCGGTTTTATATAAAATTGTGATGTAAAATTGATGTATTACTAAAATTAATCCCGCCGTCCAGCCCTCACCACTTCTGATAATAATGAAAATTAATTGTCATTATGAGGAATCGAACTTGCAAGTTGCAACCTCAAAGTTAAAATGGTAAAGCCTTTACCGCTTGACTACAAGATTAGATATGTTAACAATTGCACAATGTTTATATATAACCTATATGAGTTGTTAGAAATAAAAATAAATAAATAAATAGTTTGATAAATTTAAATTTACTCAACTAATCAAAATTCTAATTTCTACTACAAACATATATATATTAAAAAAAAATTATTAGTGGGTTTATTTTTCATTTCATTTTTTATTGTGTGGTTTTGTGTTATGCTGGAGATATTTTTGTGTAAACTTTTTCCTTAAAACTGTATCTTTTTGCAAGGAAATAAATTTTTTGTCCGCGTTAAGTTCTTCGATTTTTCGATACGAATCCAATGGTATACAGAACGTAAAATTCTGGATGGTATTTTAAAATTTATGATCAATTATTCAGTCAAAAGTCAGAAGCGATTGGAGATATTTTTGTGCAAAATTTTTCCTTAAAACTGTATCTTTTGGCAATGAAATAATTTTTTTTGTCCATGTTGGATTTTTCGATTTTTCGATACGAATCCAACGGTATAAAGAATGTAAAATTCTGGGCGGTATTTTGAAAGTTATGATCAATTATTTAGTCAAAGGTCAGAATTGAAGCGATTGGAGATATTTTTGTGCAAACTTTTTCCTTAAAACTGTATCTTTTGGAAAGGAAATAATTTTTTTTGTCCATGCTGGGTTCTTTGATTTTTTGATACGAATCCAACGGTATAAAGAACGTAAAATTCTAGGTTGTATTTTGAAAGTTATGATCAATTATTCAGTCAAAAGTCAGAAGCGATTCGCGAATCCGCGAGTGAGCTGTTTTCATCGCTCATTTTCACACTTTTCCAAATTGATTTTTGGAATATTTTCTGATTGAAAAGTGTTTGTTTTCATGTCTAATTTCTTGTGTCAAAATTTGGGCAAATAATGTTGAGTATTTTTAGAGATGCACACTTGAATGTGGACATAGGTCAGATTTGCTTCTGAATCCACATCAGTTTTTATAAAAACCAATGTCTAAACGCTTGTTTTTAATATCGGTTTTTATAAAAACCGTTGTCTTTTCAACACAATATTTAAGACATTGGTTTTTATAAAAACAGATGTCTAAACATTTCTTTTTTAATATCGGTTTTCCTAAAAATCGATGTCTTTTGAAACTGCAATATTTAAGACATCGGTTTTTATAAAAACCGATTTCTAAAAGTTTTTTTAAAATTGGTTACCAAAAACTGATGTCTTTTAGCGATATCTTTTAACATTTTTGTAGTAGTGGCGACCACCCCCAACCTAAACCCAAAAGAAACCCATTCACCACAAGAGTCACTATCCCATGATGAGAGATGGGAAGAAGAAGAAGGGGGAAGAGAAAGTGAAGGAACTCGACAGCCGAGATGAGAACGATTATAAAAAAAAAAAAAAAAAAACAGAAAAAACGTGGTAACAAACTAAGAGGGAAAGAAGAGAAAGAGATGGAGTAGAGAGAATGGAAAGTTCCAAAGAAAGGAGAGAAAGCAGTTGGGAGGAGAGAGAAGGGAAAATCTAATCTTTCATCTGATTGTTTTTTATTTTTTTTATTTTTTTAAATAACTTATTATTTTTACAATTTATTATTATATGATTTTTATCCAATCCCATTACATACCAAACACGAGATAGTCCTATTTTTAGTCTAATCTCATGTTGCACAAAACACGGGAAACATTATAATTAATCCAATTCAATCCAATTCAATCTCATGTTTGTTTTTGGAAGTTCTTATGCTTGAAAGAAAATGATTTTTCTTTGCAAGAAAACTTGTCATAAAAAAAATAGTGTTTATGTGAAATAATTAAGTGGTGTAAGAGATAGATTTCCTTATTGGTCTAAGCTTTCTGTAACTAGTATAAATAAAACCTTATAAGTAGGTTATTTGGGTGGAGTAAAAAAAACACCATGTAATATCAAAGAGTGGGTGAAATCCGCGGGAGACCCTAAGGAATATTCATGGAGGGATCCATGGAATATCAGTGGATTAAGTTAAAGTTTTCTTTCTCCTCTCTTCATCACCTTTTTCAATTTGTTTTCACTTCTCACTCCTATTTTATCTCTCTTTCCTTGATCAATATTTTCTCATCTCATGTTAACAATTCCATATTCTTATCTTCTCTTTTAAATTTTAATCTCTTCATCTCTCATTTGATTGAAGGGAATCTGCATGATATTAGTCTCACTGCACCTCAATCTAGTTTTCTCTAAAAGATGCCATCTCCATCTTAGGCTACTGGATGTCCCGTTAACATGGACTTACGGTTGCCATCAGAAAATTAGTATTGGTCTGAACTTTTTATGTCTACTTGATGACCCATCTTCATGGTTTGAAACATCAGTCAAGTCATGAAGCAAATTTTGTTAGTTGATGCATCTGTTATATAGTCAAAAACTGATTGGGCATATAGTTCATTTATCAAACTCACTGTAGTCAGTATCAATGTCTAAAGGCCATGCACAATGTTACTCCAGCGGCTATAAAGTTGTGGTGAAATTTGGTCGATCTCTTCTCTTTTACATCATATCTTAGTCTATCTTAGTCTACGATTTGACGACAAGCCTGATGTTAAAAATTGTTTATTGTAGACTTGCAATAAAAAATAGCTCTTAAAATTCATACTAGACATATTGTCAGACAGGTAAAGAGTACTATGTGATTCGCAGTTTGTATATGCTGCAAAATATAATTATAGTTGTGACATAGATAACTTGTGACAAACAGGCAGTCTGGATGGTTTAAGTACAGTAATCTACGGTAGATCAGGTTAAAAATTTATAGTTGAAATCAATTAATAATCTGATTGTAAATAAGAGATCGGTACAATCAATTGCTAATTGCCATTAAGAACCTTGCAAATGTTGCACTAATGATAATGTTAATGTTCTTCAATGTCGATGCAGCTTCTTGTTCTCGGCTGGAATACTGTACGAGGTCAACAAACTTTCAGGAATGATGCTCACTAAAAGCGAATCCAAAACAAAAAGGCACTGAATGTGGTGTCATCCCTTATTACTATTAATGATATGCTGAATAGAAAGTTCATAATCATATCTTCCTTTCGATGAACATTTTTGCAATGTAACAGATTTATTTCAAGAGTCAGAATTTACAAAAGTGGCCTACAGAACTGTAATTGTTTCTTTCTGATTGACACTGGCTCTTAGGTATCTATATATTTGGTGCATGGAAACTTAAAAACAAATTTATACATCAAACTGTACTCATGTTTTGTTTTGTTATATTCTTGTGCTTTGAATATTTAATTACATTTAACCTCTTTTCTCCCATTGAATCTTTCCTCCTCTCGAGGGAGCGTCAAATAGAATCCGTAATTGCTACTCCAATGACAAGCCTGTTAAGTGGTAAAGGTTGATCTGCTTTCTGATATTTCACTAGTGGATACATTATTCCACAAAGAAGATCTAAACGACTCATGACTAAGCGGCAATGGCCTGTCTGGTAATTTTGGAATATCAATGTCACCTTCCAACATCTTCAGAGCTTCAGCAATGGTGGGTCTGAAAGCCACCATCACATGAGCACACAGAATTCCCACCTGTACAAACCTCTCCATGACTCCTTTTGGCCCTTCTTTTCTTATAAACTCATCAAAAATCTCTTCAACTTTCCCGGTTTTCGCCAGCATCCAAGCCCAATCTGTGATCAGCAGAAACGATGATGAATTCGATATGTCCAGCACTTTCCTTCCGCTCATGATCTCCAGCATCACAATTCCGAAGCTGTAAACATCGCTCTTCTCTGTTAATTGTCCGTAAAGAGCGTATTCCGGGGCTAAATAGCCATGTGTCCCTGCAACCCTTGTGGTGAGATGAGACTGGCCTTCTAAACTCTGCTTCGCTAACCCGAAATCTGCAACTCTAGCATTGAGGTCTGAATCTAAAAGTATGTTAGTAGGCTTGATGTCGCGATGATAAATGGCAGGTTTGAGTCCGTAGTGCAAGTATGCGAGTCCTCTAGCAACATCTAGGATTATTTTCTTGCGATGAGGCCAAGTTAATTGGCTTCTGGTGTGGCTTTCGGATAAATGATCACTGAGACTGCCCTTAGGCATGAAATCATAGACAAGAAATCTCCTTTTACCTTTCAAGTTATCACATGCAACACAACAGCCTCTAAGAGAGAGAAGATTTCTGTGTCGGATATTGCTTATGATTTCAACTTCATTCGAGAAGTCCTCATCGCATTTTGAGTCCAAATCAAGAGCTTGTTTCACTGCAACTGAATTCCCATCCGAGAGAATTCCTTTGTAGACGATCCCATAAGCGCCTTGGCCTATCATATTCTTCTGGGAAAATCCATCTGTTGCTCGTTCAAGGTCCGATACCTGAAACCATTTCGCGCCTGGGCTAGGCAACACACTGGACTTGAAACTGCTTACAAACTGTTGGTGTGAAGCATTTCGCTTTCTTTTCCGATCCCATTTCCTGTAAAGAATGATTGCTCCGCAAGCAAGCAAAACGCCAACAACAGCACTGAAAAGCCCTCCAACCAATCTGATTAGGCTTTTGTTACTCAATTGTGAAGATGACTGGTTTGTTCTTGATCTAATCAAAGGCAAACCAAGTATGCAAGCAGCTGTGTCGGAATCTTTAGGATCATTGATGACACCAGCAGCATACAAGATGGAGAAATACCAACATTTTGCCGAATTATTCGGAGCTAAACTAACCAACTGAGAAGTCACTTTTTTGCCAGCATCAACACATGAACCACATTGTGTTAGTGATCCAGACAACTTGCTGCAAGCTATGTCTATTTGAGACTCTGGACCGACCTTTTCGGTCCAATCTTTAATTGTAAAAATTCCAGCACAGCTAGAACTGTTGGCAACAAACTGGGTTGAGTTTTGGAAGCACATCGGGACTAAAGAAGGACTGATCGACAAGGCGGCGAGTCTGGCTTGAAATTCAGACCAGCAAGAAGAGGCAG
Organism: Acer saccharum; assembly: GCA_030490815.1. NCBI lineage: Eukaryota > Viridiplantae > Streptophyta > Magnoliopsida > Sapindales > Sapindaceae > Acer > Acer saccharum. The sequence goes on from CM059872.1 coordinate 28,304,982, forward strand.
CTGTAGCATTTGGTAGCTGGAACATTGAGGTTTCTTTGAGGTGTTGGGATAGTCCTAAGCCAATAAGGCTTGTAAGGGTCTGACAGCAGCTTTTATCGTTCGGGTCGTGGCATGAAGAGGTGTTCCAAGGGTATGTTTCGACATAGCTAAGATCTATAGGACATGCTGATGATGATGAAGAATGAGCAGAATCAATGGAGAAAATTGTTAAAACGATAAAGAAAAGGAATAGAATAGTGGGGTTGCTCATGATGAGTTCATTGGTGTAGTTGCCTGAAACATTAAATTGGTATTAAGAGAGGATGTATAACAAAGTTGATCAGTAAACTATCAAAATTGGCTGCTGCTAGCTGGTCAAAGATCACGTTTTTTGGAATAAGATTTATCTTCTTTGTTATTATTAGTCAAAGTCAATTTTAATGGTATATATATATAAATATGAGATAGTTTTCATATCAGGTGGTCCTAAAATTAGCCACATGTTGTAATAAATTTAAAAAAAAAAATCAGCATTTTATTTAAACATATAGGTGTTTGATCGTCCTGAAATTATAAAACGATCTGATAGAAGAACTATCCTCTCTGTATATATATATATGTCAGCAAAGTAATTAATAGTTAAATTTTTTATTTTTTTCGCTTTTATTACTTTAAATATAATCCGAATCTTAATTTGAGAACAGCGACAGCAGAAGGAAGAAAGGTCGAGGCAATTTCATTTCAAAGGTTCTTCCTTTTAAAAAGGTTCAATTGTATGCATGTTGAGCATGACTAAAATTAATGAGCTGTCATAATCTTCTACCTTCTACCTTCTACCTTCTGGAGAGTTGATTCTTTACTTCTTTACCAATATAAAAGAATTTGTTCTTTTACTTTTCTTGCAGCTGATGCCAACACAATGTTGGGATTTATACCCTAAAGATTGTAATATGTAAATGTTATACATTCAATAATAAAAGAAGTAGTTATTTCATTCAAATATATTAATTCATACGCTTATATTATAGATGTAAACATCCAAGATTGCTAGATGTAATCTTAAACTGAGTATATGAATATCATATATAGAGGAATTCAGTTTGAGACATGCAATCTAAATAGTCTGTAGAAAGCAATAAAGCTGAATACTTTATTTGTGGTTAATCTACAGCTGCGGTCCATTTCGTATTGTACGGTGGTCTTATCCTAGATTACTCATATGGTGTTATGAGAATAGAGGCACCTTATATGATGTGATCATATAGGACTGGGCCACGATTTATATGAATCTGTCACTAAGATCCGTTAGTTGAAAAGATTCATATATATCGACTAATGATGGCTATATATGGGTAATCTAAATCCTAAGTGTCTTACTGACTTCTTTAGGTTAGATCGTGGTTTTTGATTTACCATGGGTGAGATCAAAATATCATTTTCGGTCAATATCTTTGTATCTTAAAATCACAGTTTGGCTTGTGGCTGGGAAGGTATGTACGTAATAGTGGAATCCACTCATTCTTGCGAAAAGTAGATAAGTAGTTCCCTTAATGGTTGATTTGGTGCTTGAACAATTAAGAGCGCTCTCCTTCTTCCGTAAAGGAATGAAGGATATAATCATTCAAGAGAATCAATGGTACTTAAGAAAAAGATATAATTAGAGAGACATAACGGACTTTATGACCTAACTTTAATTATGAACTACTTGTGGAGGATCATGCCATATGTAATAGCTATATCAATGGACACTGATAAAATTGGTTGTGTAAAATATCTACAGTTACAAGAGTACAACTTTGGGTTTTTAGTGGAATAACTCCAAGGTTAATAATTGTAACATATTAATTAAAGAGTTTAATTAATTTTTTCTAAGAATTATTGGAGCTTAACACTGTGGGTCCATTAGATCCCCTAGCTAGCCCTATACGATTGATAGTAATAAAGACTCACGGATAATTGGATGATCCAATTAATTATGTTATGAAAGTAACTTAAATATATTTTGGGAATTAATTAAATGATGTGATTATTTAATTAATATATTATTTAATTGCCGAATTAAATATTATTAAATAATATGATTATTTAATTGATATATTAATAATTAAAAATTATTAAATTGTCATATGGAGGTTTCAGTTTCTAACATTGACAAGAGCAAATAAAATAACAAGTGATTATTTTTATCTACTCTAAATAGGTCAAAGATTTAAACCCTAGTAAAAAGTAATAATTAAAAAAGGATTTGGAATCCTATTTTAACTTGGATTACTAAAGCCTAGATTCCTAATATATAAGATATACTTGTCAAGAAAAAGAAGTGATTCGAAACCCTAAAGAGAACAAGAGGTGCAGCAACTATAGAGGGAAAAGAAAAAAGAAATATTTTTTTTCCTCTCATTGGGGTTGGCCGAATTCATCAAAGGAAGTAAGGTGTTGTCTTCCAGTTCTCTCAAACCTCTATTCAACCGCTCCCGGAATCTATAACGTGCTCACACACACAGTTGCTAGATCACAGGGCATAGCTAGGAATGCTTAATGGTATTGGATCGAAAAGAAAGATTGAAAAGAAAACGAAGGAGTGTTCTTCAAAGGTATGAAAACAAATCTCTTCCTCATATTCGTGTATATACAAAAAGTCCCAAGAAGACGATATAAAGTTTTTGAAACCTATCATTCTTAATTTGTTTTTATTAATTTAAAAACCTTTCTTTTCCGCTGTGCGACTTACACACAACAAGCTCTACTAACTACTGCTGCTCATGAAAAACATTTTGGTTTTATCATCAAGTAATACTACTTTATCCAAATTTGAAATTAAATTTGGGGTCTAAATGATGTGGCATTATTACAATTTACAATCTAATCATGTAAATCGAGTTTTTATCTGGTAGGCATATAACTATGAACATACTTATAACACACTTATTCACCTCATCACTTTTTACAACAAAAAAAAAAAAAAAAAAAAAAAAAAAAAAAAAAAAAAGCACTTGAGTCAAATAATACTTACATGGTAAAAAGTGATGAGGTGGATAAATGTGGTATAAATATGTTTATAGTTATATGTTTACCAGAGAAAAACGGGGTCCTTGATTTCTTTGTATTATAATTACATGATTTCATTATTTGACTTAAGTACAGTGCTTTTTCTAACAAAAAGTGATAAGGTGGGTAATTGGATAAGTGTGCTGTTGACGGTGAAATTTGGATTGCCACACACAACAATTATATCAACCTAAAGAAAGACGAGAAAATAATCAATGCATGCAAGAGACAGAATTTTACGTGGAAAACCCTTGAATGGGAAAAAAACCACGGCGCCCTAGAGGGCAGAAAAATATCACTAGTCTTATTTGCTTTGTTACACACTCAGATCTCTCATATGATTGCTCTCTTCTCTCTCTCTCTCCGTTTTCGAACCTCTTCCTCATGGGATATATGGTTCTATTTATACATGTTTAATTTAGGGTTTCCCTTTGTTTTTAGCCGCGTTGGTGGTAGATTTCCCTCTTTGATTCGAACTAGGATTCCCCCCTTTGTCACGGGCTAGGATGTTTCTCTTATCTCTTTATGATTCCTTGTTGCCGTGGGTCTTCTAAAGTTTAGGGTTGATTTCTGTGTTTCTGCCGAGTCGGTTCGGGCCTAGTACGCTGATGCAGCGAATACCTTTACTTCTGGGTTTTTTCCTTCGGCTACCGCGTTCTACCTGTGGCGAGTATATATCTAGTTATGGCGACCACGCCTTTGACTTTATTGGTTTAAGACAGCAATATTCTAGCTCGCCACATTTTCTCCCTTTGACTCGGTCAATGAGTGACGTGGCAACCTTCTCTTCATTATCTATTTGACTCTTTTGGTGACGTGTTCGCTTGGTGAATTTATACATACAACAATACCCCCATAAATACTTCGAGCTGGGCGAATGACTTGTTCTTTTTACTTCGTTTGCCCCTGCGAGTAGTATTTATACCTATGCTTTAAAGATTTCGGTGCGTTTTATAATTAATTACCTCTCTATTTTTACCACGCGTTGCATTGATCATTTGATTCTTCCGGTGCAAGCTTTTAATTTTAGCCACACAATTGCTGGCGCTTCCACTTACTTGACAGGCGATGGTACATTCTGACTGCTTGGTGACCCCCGAGATGCCACATGTCCATTACTTGGTGGTGACTATCGCGGCTGATTACTGTGGCCGTCACTCACATTTATTGCGTATCCTCTTTTTGATTTTTCTTTTTGAATTTCAAAGTTCCCTCTTTTAAGGCCCGATCGTTTCTTCTTCCTCATTTCATTCCTCTTTTATGCCTCCATTGTTTTTCTTAGAGCAAAAAGAAAAGTTTGAACCTTCGTTTTTATCTGCCTCGTTTCTTCGAGTATTTGCTACAGCCTTTTTTCTGTGCCTTCCATTGCCAGACGGTTCACCGGACTCGACTATTCCTGTCTCTCTGCGTCCCCAATTCTCCTACGTATCTTTGCGAATCTAGGGTTTTCTGGTGAGCTCCCATGGATCCTTCCTTACGTTCTTCTCTTTTTAATCAGATGATGCAAGCCATGGAGCTTGGTGATAAAAGTACTACAGACAAAATCGAATCTCTGATTCGTAATTTTCACACCGGATTCTCCGGTCCCAATTTCTGTTTATGTCCCATCTTCTGAGGATGATTTTATTCCTAACATCTCTCCTTCATCTTCCAACAGTGATTCTCCAACGATGCCGAGATCCTCTAATCCAGGTGGCAGTAAACGACGCACCCCTAGGGCTTCTCGTGAATCCCTACTAGATGCGCAGACGACTGTTGATTCTGATGTTGAAGACCATCAAAGGGACAGGCTGCATTTTTCGCTAGATCGTCCGTGTTCCTTTGACACGGAAGTTAACGTGGTTGGCGAGGACGAGCTTCGCAAATATAAGAGTCGTTTTGACATTCCAGACTCAGTGACTCTGATGTTACCCGGCGATCGGGCTGTGTGGAATCCTCCCGAAAATGCGGTTGTCATTTATAGTGCCATGCTCAGCTGTGGGGTAACCCTTCCTCTTCAGCCTTTTATCGCCAGATTCCTCGCAGAGGCTCGAATTGCACCGGCACAACTCGCTCCAAATAGCTATAGGATATTGATGTGCCTGTGTCTCATGTGGAAGCTGAAGGGTTATGGGCCCCCTACACCCCGCGAGATCCGCCATTTTTACACGCTAAGGCAGGCGGGCAATGGTGGCACGTATTTCCTTCTCTTTTCGCCCGTGGAGAACTGGATCCCTGAGGGTGTGGCGAACCCTGGTCAAGTAGAAGTCTCCGGCGATGAGAAGAAAAAGGGTTTCATCTGGGGCTTTCCCACTTCAAACAAGAGGTGGAAGAATAGTTGGTTTTTTGTTGGTGGCGAGTGGGGCCGTGATGCGCCTGCCAGCAGTCACCGTAACCTTTCGGTGAAGAAGGTTCCCAGACACTTCACATCTCCTGAAGCCTGGTCGAAGGCAGCCCCTGTTTTGCTGGATAGGGAGATCTCTCACCTTGCCTTGCCGCGGCAGCTGTCCTTCCTTTGAGCTCGAGGGATAGATCCTTCCTCTTGGATGAGGAGAAAATGATCTCTCAGCAGATTTTCACTCGCCTACACGCTAGGCTTCCTCGTCGTAAGTCTTTATCAGTTTCTCCTTTTGTATCATTGTTTCGTTTTATTCCGTTAGTGACATTTGGTTTGCTTTTCTTGCAGTTTGCGATTTTGATACTGTTTGCGATTTGCAAGCCCGGGCGGGGAAGAATTCCGAGGCTGCCAGCAAAAGACACGTTGCTGGTTTGGCTAAGGAGGGAATTGCTAGCCCGGATGGCGATGACCACTCGGACGGCGAGGAAGCTGGTGATGTTTCTAGGGGAGGTGCTGAGTCGAGGCGACCCCCTATGCATGCAGAGGTTGCTGCGAATACTGCTGCTGCAACTGCTGCTGGGACTACCCCTGCTGCGGCTACCCCCAGCCGTAAAGGTAAGGAAAAAGTAGGTGCTTCAGGGGGGGTCGGTGACATTCCAGATTTTAACGCGGATGTCCCTGAGACCCCTCATGATCCTGCGAGTGATCTTGCCCCTAGAGCTGGTAGAGGAAAACGCCCAGCTGAGACTACACCTGATCGCGCTGCTCGACCCCCTAAGCGGGCATCAAGGGTGGTGCAGTATATCGTCTCTTCAGATGAGGAGGGTGCTGGTGAGCCAACTCTCGCTGAAACTCCTATTCAAACGGATGTTCACGAGGATAATGCTGAGGGGACTAATGCAGCGGTACCTCCCCATGAGGAGGTTGATGAATTGAATATCCCTGCTTCTACTCCGCCCCGAACAGCTTCTCCTCCAGTGGCCATGGGCGAGTCTAATGTCTCTTCAGATCAACCTAGACCGTCTGGCCAGCCTGAATCAGTTGATCGACCCGGCCCATCAAAGCAAACTGGGACTTTTGCTTCTGGTTCGGGTTTTGCCCATGGAGCTCCTCTCGTGGGACCAACTGAAGCCGGTGAAGGGACTGTGTCTCTTTCTGACTTTTCGGCTACTGAAATCTGCTCTCACCTGATTAATAATGATGTGTATATCGGTGAAGGTTGGGAGCATGTTAAAAGCAAGTCTTGTAACAGAAAGATGGAATTCTTCTTCAATTGCCACTCTCTGGTAAGCTTCTCGCCATAAGTTTCTATGTCTTTTTATTATATACTTCCTAATTCTGCTATTTCTTTTTTCAGATGATGTCTGAGCTGTGTGACAACTACAAGTATGGGAACAAAGCTTCCCGGGAGATTAAACGTTTACGCGAGCAGACTTCGGTTTTGGCCGCTGAGAAGCTCTCTATTGAAGAATCCCATGCTCAACAACTTGCTCAGTTAAGAGAATCCTCTGATGGTCATCTGTCTGCTCGGCTAGCTGTTGAGGATAAACTATCTGCTGTTGAGGAGGAGATCCGCTCACTGAAGGAGCTTTTGTCTGTAAGTCAAGAGTCCTTCGCAGCACGTTTGGAGGCTGAGCGGGTGGCTGAGGAGGCCAAGGAAAAAGCTGAGCATGAAGTGGCGGACCTGAGTAATCAATTGTCTTCTTGCAAACTCATCTTTGATAATCTAAAAGCTGTGCTGGAGGCTGAAGCATTTGATCGTTTCAAGAGATCCCCTGCCTACGATGCGCTTTTGTTGCGCGAATTTGAAAAAGGCATGAGGCAATCGAAGAAGTTCTTCGCCATGAAGGATCATTCGAATGAGAAGGCTCTGAAGCGCCTCGACAGGTCTCTTCAACAGCATATGGCCAGTGGTGTGGACTCGATTAAAGAGCAAATAAAACGATGGAAAGCCCACTGTCATTATAACAGGACTGAACCTCATCCTATGCATCTAGAGATCCCCATCAAGCGTGCTTTTAATACTTACTACTCAGGTCAGAAGGGCAGCTTTTCTGGTTCTGGTGCTGAGCCCGACTTGGGTCCTGTTGCTGGAAGGGATTATGAGCCTTTCATGCTAGAAGGGGATGAGGAAGTCACCTGGCCTTCTAAAGAGGAATTTGAAGATGAGGAAGACAGCGAGGGCCCTCCTGCAGCTTGTTGAGTTTTGGATCTTTTATACTGTAGGACTTTAAATTTCTATACCTGATGGAGACATTTAAATTCTTATGTCTTCTTTTCTTTTGCTCCTTTATTTGTAATTCTTCAATTGTAAATGACATTTTATTTAAGTTATAAACTCTTTTATTTTTGTTCAGCTACCTTTGCTGAGTTTTCGGCTTACTTAGTATTTTCACCAAGTTTTTAGCATATTTTATAGCTCTATTCAGCTGCCATTGCTGAGTTTTCGGCTTACTCAGTATTTTCACCAAGTTTTTAGCATATTTTATAGCTCTATTCAGCTGCCATTGCTGAGTTTTCGGCTTACTCAGTATTTTCACCAAGTTTTTAGCATATTTTATAGCTCTATTCAGCTGCCATTGCTGTATTTTGGCGTACTCAGTGTTTGTCAGGACGTATCCGACCATACACCAAGTTTTTAACATGTTTTGTTTGTTCAGCTGGCTTTCTCGCTTCTAGGGATTCTATTTTCCCGTAATGGCGATCGCTACTTTTTGTAACTTGGGATTTTGTTTCTCTCCAGTTCTCGTTGCTGCGAGTATGAAACTCGTCTTTATGTGACGGTAGCAATATATGATGGCGAATGCCCTTTATGACTGGCGAGTGAAATCGCGAATTCTCAGTAATAAATTACTCTTTTATTGAATGTTTCCTGCAACTTTTGTTAACATAGTCATAAAGAAAATGCTAAAACGAAAACTGTTCTAAGACATAATAAAAAGGTTGAAAAAACTCTAAACTTGACGAAAAAGTTAAGGATAATATATCTTCAAGTACTGCGCATTGCATGGACGGGGTAGTTCGCCAAAACCCTCTTGAGTAATGCGATATGCCTCGTGGCCAGCTATGCCTGTAATTTGATAAGGCCCTTCCCATTTGTCTGCGAGTGATCCTGCAGCTTTGTCTCTTGTTCCCGGATTCACCCTTTTCAGCACTAAGTCGTCAAGCGAGAACCTTCTTTCACCCATATGTGAGTTGTAATATCTGGCTACCCTCTGTTGGTACGCAGTATTCCTTATTTGTGCGCGCTCTCTTCTTTCTTCTAACTCATCCAGACCGTATTTTAGCATATCAATGTTGAGTTCTGGTTGGAAGAGTTGTACCATTGGTGAAGAGAATGACGTTTCCACGGGAATGACAGCTTCAGCTCCATATGCCATGGAATATGGGGTCTCGCCTGTTGAACCCCTCTCTGTGGTTCGATACGCCCAGAGCACCTGTGGTAATTTATCTGCCCAGCTGCCCTTTTTTGCTGCCAATTTAGCTTTCAGGTTGTGTTTTATGATCTTGTTTACTGCTTCAGTCTGGCCATTCATCTGCGGATGTGCTGGGGAGGCGTAGTAGTTGTTGATGCCGTACTTGTCACACAGCTCCCTGAATTTCCTACCATCGAATTGGGTCCCATTATCCGTGATGATGGTGTTTGGTATCCCGAATCTGTACAGGATATTTTTCTTTACAAAACTTATAGTGTTCGCTTCTGTTATATGTACCAATTGTTCGGCTTCTACCCACTTCGTAAAATAATCCACGGCTACTATAGCGTGCTTTGCTCCTCCAGTTGCTGTTCGCGTTGGGCCGATCAAGTCAATTCCCCACATGGCGAACGGCCAAGGCGAGGTAATACTTTGCAAAATTTCAGGTGGTTGACGGATGTTATTGGCAATTTTTTGACACGCCTCACATCTCGCTGTCACTCTTTTGGCGTCGGCGAATAGTGTTGGCCAGTAAAAACCCTGCCTTAATGTTTTGTGGGCTAAGCTGACACCCCCAGCGTGGTTCCCACAGTTTCCACTATGTAAGCTTCTCAGGATACCTTCTGCTTCTTTAGGTTCGACACATCTCTGCAGTGCCCTTGAATACTCCCTTTTGTACAGTTCTCCATTGAGTACTGAATACCTTGTAGCTCTGTATTTCAATCATTTTGCCTCTAATGGGTCACTTGGGAGTACATCATTGACGAGATATTCTTTGATTGGTGTCATCCAGCTGTTCATCTCGCCAAAGACTGCCCCCACTTCTTTTGATTTGACTATACTCGGCTGCATTAGGCGGATCATGGATATACTTTTGGGCCAGATGTTGATTATGGCAGATGCCAATTTGGCCAAGGCATCAGCCTGCTCGTTTTCTTCTCTGGGGACATGAACAATTCTGTATTTTTTAAATCTTTCTAACAGTTCCTTTGCTAATTCCAGGTAGGTGATCATGCTTTCATCTCTCGCCTGGTATTCATCTAGCACCTGATTGACAACAACTTGAGAGTCGCTGAAGATTTCTACCTCATCTGCCCCTAGGACTGTGCAAACTTTTAAACATGCTATAAGTGCCTCATATTCAGCTTGATTGTTAGTAGCTTTGAAGTCAAAACGCAAGGCACATTCGACTGAATCTCCTTCCGGGGTTGACACTACTACCCCTGCCCCGCTGCCGTGCGTGTTTGACGAGCCGTCAACGCGGAGTTGCCATTTGAATATTTTTTTTATTTTGCTCCACCATCATTCTCGCCACCTCTATGCTTGGCTCGGTGAACTCTGCTACAAAGTCTGCCACTGCTTGTGCTTTAATTGCTGTCCTGGGGAGATACTCTACATCGAATTCACTTAACTCGATCGCCCACTTCGTTAATCAACCAGATACTTATGGTTTCTGTAGAATTAATTTCAGTGGGCAGTTGGTGTATATCCCGATTTTATGAGCCTGGAAATTTGGCCTTAACTTTCTTGCTGCTGTTATTAGAGCGAGTGTCATTTTTTCGGCCGGCGAGTACCTTGTTTCGACTGGTAACAGTGTTTTGCTGGTGTAGTATATTGGTTTCTGGATCCCCTCTTCTTGTCTTACTAGCACGGAACTTGTGGCTACTTCAGAGACGGATAAGTACATATACAGTGTCTCTCCTATTTCTGGTTTTGATAGTAGCAGTGCCTGCCCAAGGTAATCTTTCAAGGCCTGGAAAGCTTTTTCACAATCCTCATTCCACTCGATTCCCTTTCCTTTCTTTAGAACTTTAAAAAATGGTAGGCATCGGTCTGTTGACTTAGCTATGAGCCTGCTCAGCGATGCTAGGCACCCCGTGAGTCTTTGGACGTCCTTCAAAGTTCTTGGCGAAACCATTTTTTCTAGGGCTTGGATTTTTTCAGGGTTCACCTCTATTCCTCTTTGATGTACTTGATATCCGAGAAACCTTCCAGATGGTACGCCGAATACACATTTTGCTGGATTCAACTTCATTCCATACTTGACCAGCACATCGAATGTTTCCCTCAGGTCATCTGTATGTCTATCTGTTGTGATGCTTTTTGTCAGCATATCGTCAACGTAAACCTCCATATTTCTCCCTATTTGCCTGGCGAACATTTTGTTGACTAAGCGCTGGTAAGTTGCTCCAGCGTTCTTCAAGCCGAATGGCATGACCGTGTAACAGTACAACCCCTGGTCTGTGGTGAACGCTGTCTTCTCCTCATCTGGCTTGTGCATCTTTATCTGGTTATATCCTGAATATGCATCCATGAAGCTCAACGTCTCATGTCCGGCTGTTGCATCGACTAATTGGTTAATCCTTGGTAGCGGGAAGCTATCCTTGGGGCAGATCTTGTTCAGATCAGTGAAGTCGACGCACATCCTCCATTGGTTGTTCTTCTTTTTCACTAGAACTACATTCGCCACCCATTCTGGATACTTAACTTCTCTAATTGATCTTGCGGCGAGCAACTTTGACACCTCCTCTTTTATTGCTGCATTTCTTTCTAGGTTAAAGCTTCTCCTTTTTTGCACAATTGGTTTGCATTTTTCATTCACAGCCAGGTTGTGTGAAATCACGCTTCTATCAATTCCCGGCATGTCTTCGTGGCACCAAGCGAAAATCTCCTTATATTCTCTCAACAAGTTTGTCACATCTTTCTTAACTCGTTCAGTCAGCCTTGCTCCGATCTTGACTGTTTTGTCCGGTTCTGCTTCGTTTAAAACAATCGACTCAGTTGGCTCTTCTTTTTCTCTGCTTGTTTTGTCCCTTGGGTCCAGTTCGAAGGTTTCCGGATTATCTTCCTGCACTTCCTTGTCTACTTTGAATATGCTCAAGGTTTCCATCCCTGCCTTATCTTTAAAGATTGATAGGTTGGCGCGGCGAGCCATCTCCTGTAACCCTTTCAATTCTCCGACACCAAATTCTGTAGGGAACTTTATTTTTAATGCATGGGTTGAAGTAACAGCTCGAGTTTTGTTAAGAAACGGTCGGCCAAGCAAAGCATTATATGGCCAATTATGGATGTCGACTACAACAAAGTCCAGCAGGATCGTTCGCCGGCATGGTGCTGTACCAAACCTTACTGGCAGCTTCACAGTTCCTAACGATCTAACTTCTGCACCACCGAAACCTTTTAATGGCACATGGAATGGCTCAAGATCTTTTCTATCCAGCCGCAACTCATCGTATACTCTGGCACTTAAAATATCAGCTGAACTCCCGTTGTCAATCATTACCCGAAGGACATCCCTATGGGCTATTCGAACCCCCACTACGATTGCCCATCATTAGGCTTTGCATCAATTTCGTCTGAGTCTTCTGCTGTAAACGTTATGGGATCATGTCCTTCTCTCCCTTTCTTGGGGTTTCTTTGCACAGAATTGATCTTCATGCTTCTACTTTCATACATCACTTCTCGGACTTCTGACATCCTTTCTCGATTGCTTCTCCCAGTATGAGGCCCGCCAAAAATGGTGTTTATAGTGGCGTTAAGGCTGTTTCTCATTGGACTCTTCCTTTCCTATATGTTTCCTTGGCGGCTGTCTTGGCAACCACCGTGCTTGTCCCCTTTCAAAGCAAAGTCCTTCAGGTACCCATCTCTGATCAAGCTTTCAATGTGATCGCGCAGCTGGAAACATTTCGAAGTTTCATGCCCATGGTCTTTGTGAAACCGACAATATTTAGTCGTATCTCTTCTGGCATTTGCTGATTGCTGCCGAGGGTATTTAGCGAGTCCTTTGTCTTCTACCACAGAAAGTATCTCCTCCTGATCGCCAGTTAAAGGGGTGTAATGGTTGTACCTTCCTCGAAACCTACTGGCTCGAGCGTTTCCTCTGCTTTCCCTTGGATGTCCCTTTTGGCCCTTCTCATCTCTTTGGCGATCACGTGACTGCGTCTTTTTGTCATCCTTATGGTCCGATTTTGAGTCAGGCTTGTGTCCATGTACGTAGCTACCCCCTTGCGCTACTTCTTCTTCTTCCGCCAGTGCATAGTCGCCAGCTATTTCCATCATCTCTTCATAAGTTTTTGGTCTCTCCCTTCGTAGGTCAAAGGATAATCGCCCACTTTGTAACCTGTTGGTGAATGCGGCGATCACAGCTACATCACTGGCGTCTTCAATTTGAGCAACCTCCTTCCCAAATCTTGCTAGATACTTCTTGATCGACTCATTACGTTCCTGCTTCAAGTTTGATAGATGAGTGAGTGACTTTCTTCTCTGGACACTCCCCATGAATTGCCTTATGAACGCTTTGCTGAGATTTGAGAAATTGCTTATACTTCTGGGTGGAAGTCTTCCAAACCACCTGGAGGCAAGGTCGCCGAATGTTTACGGGAAGGTGAGGCACAACAGCCCGTCATTGGATGAGTACTGGGCCATAATATTATGGAATCGGTGAACATGCTCCTTCGGATCCATGTTCTCCTTGTACTGCTCAATGGTTGGCATTCTAAATTTGTCTGGAAATTGGGTGCGAGCAATATTTTCAACGAATGGGCTATCTGACTCATCATCCGAAGATACGTTACGACCATACCTTCGTGCCATCGCTGAAACTTTTCTTGACAGCTCTTGTAGGGTGACATCTCGCTGACCAGTTGGTTCTCCTGCCGGATCAAGTCTACTCTTGATTGTCATTCTCCTATGATTGCCTCTATCATCCGGGCTCCTTCGATCTTCTGTGCTCTCAGATCTTCTTCGTCGTGCTCTTTTGGATCGTAATTGCCTTCGTGGATGAGGACTCTTATCTTCAGACGAGATAGAACGGTGTCTTCGCCGGTTCTGTTGATATGTGTCACTGGAATTGACCCCATGTGTTCGTGCATGATCTCGCTCTTCCCTAGACTCTTCATTCATCACACCTTTTCCCTTCCTTTGTTTTCTCCCTTCGAAATTCTCAGGGTGGTCCTGTGGAGTCTCCTCAGTGGATTGTATTGCTTGAGCATCTGGGGTTGCAATGTGAACTTCCGATCATATCCTTCCGGGTGGATGGATTCCAGGAGTGGTTAACTCGTAAGGAGAAGAAACTCCCAACCCTATGGGAAGCGAAAGCCCTATTTTGCTAGTTTCACTGATTAAGTTTACCAATGCAGTCTGGAAGTGCTGCAGAACCCCGGGGTCGGCTACCCTAGTTCCTGGCGTTGCCGCCGATTGTTCCCCGATCGTCACTGCCCTATCTCCTGTCGGTGCGGTTGGTTCAACAATTAGATCTCCGCTGGAGTTACCATCTCTGTCACTGTCGTTGTTCATATTTTTCAGTTCGCAAGGGTTCCTCGAAGTTTCTGTTCAAAGAGTCCCCTCCTTCTAGCGCCAATTGTTGACGGTGAAATTTGGATTGCCACACACAATAATTATATCAACCTAAAGAAAGATGAGAAAATAATCAATGCATGCAAGAGACAGAATTTTACGTGGAAAACCCTTGAATGGGAAAAAACCACGGCGCCCTAGAGGGCAGAAAAATATCACTAGTCTTATTTGCTTTGTTACACACCCAGATCTCTCATATGATTGCTCTCTTCTCTCTCTCTCCGTTTTCGAATCTCTTCCTCATAGGATAGATGGTTCTATTTATACATGTTTAATTTAGGGTTTCCCCTTGTTTTTAGCCGCGTTGGTGGTAGATTTCCCTCTTTGATTCGTACTAGGATTCCCCCTTTGTCACGGGCTAGGATGTTTCTCTTATCTCTTTATGATTCCTTATTGCCGTGGGTCTTCTAAAGTTTAGGGTTGATTTCTGTGTTTCTGCCGAGTCGGTTCGGGCCCAGTACGCTGATGCAGCGAATACCTTTACTTCTGGGTTTTTTCCTTCGGCGACCGCGTTCTACCTGTGGCGAGTATATATCTAGTTCTGGTGACCACGCCTTTGACTTTATTGGTTTAAGGCAGCAATATTCTAGCTCGCCACATTTTCTCCCTTTGACTCGGTCAATGAGTGACGTGGCAACCTTCTCTTCATTTTCTATTTGACTCTTTTGGTAACGTGTCCGCTTGGCGAATTTATACATACAACATGTGCTATAAGTATGTTCATAGTTATATATCTACCAAAGAAAAACTCCTAAATGATGTGGGGTCCTGATTTCTTTATATTAGAATTACATGATTTCATTATTTGACCCAAGTGCATTGCTTTTTCTAGCAAAAAGTGATGAGGTAGATAAAGTGTTAGTTTTTCTCTAGTAGATATATAACTGTGATCATACTTATAACATACTTATCCACCTCATCACTTTTTGCTAAAAAAAAATAATGCAGTTGGATCATATAATGTTTACAAGGCAAAAAGTAATGAAGTTGATACGTGTGCTATAAGTATGCTCACGGTTATATGCCTACCAGAGAAAAACTCATAAGTGTGCTATAAGTATACTTATAGTTATATACCTATCAGAGAAAAACTCCATTATTTAGACATCAAATTTGGACAAAGTAACATTATTGTTTTTTATTTTGTTATTTTTATCTAAAACGAATTACACTCAACCTACATGGCTACATGAGGTTTGGGATTTTACATTCGAAAACAACTTATTGAAAAACTTATAATGACTTCTCATCCTGTTAAGTTTGACAGTTAAAAGTGACAATTGATCATTTCAAAATAGTAAGAAGATGAAAATACCCCTAGTTAAAAAAATCATAAAATAAAGAAGAAAAACAATATTTAGAAACTTTAAATCTCGGCTATCCATCCCGGCTTGGAGATGAAGATTGGATTGCTAGTTTATTTGTATATGATTATTGTGAGGATATTGAGTTGAATAATTTTGGTTTGCCTCTGTTTGGAATCTTAAAATGTTTTCTTTTTTGTTAATTATTGAGCATTTTCATGAATTTTATGGATTTTGTTTTGACCTAACTCAAACTATAATTGAAACTTTTCATTTATATTTATTTTCAACATATTTACTTTAGTAATAAAATTGTAACATTGTTTGAGTAAAAGATGTAATTTGTGTCAAAAACTTGTTCTTTGCAAGTGTTTGCCTTTTAAAATGATAAAGTGTTTACTTGTTATTAAAAAGGAAAATGAATTTGAATTATTAAAGTAAATGAAATAACCCTGATTAGGAGATTTTGTTATAGTTTAAAAGGTTATCAATCAAACGAAAATTGAGGTGGCTCTGTCTAATCCCTCATATATGCACGTTGAGGGCCGGGTTCAAGTCATATCCTTTCCCAAATCTCAAATTTGTTTACTAAAAAACAAGGCATCAATTGGTTTAAATTTGCTTCCTTGTTAATTGAGTTAATTAAATCAAAAAGATGGTTGTGATTCCTATTCATGTTTCACTTAAATATGAGAATTATGAATATGTTTTTTTTTTTTTTTCTTTGAAAGGAATTATGAATATGTTTAATACAAGCATGAATCAAACAAGACGAATCTATTGAATTGATGAGATAAAAGGAAACTTATTTAGAATATGATTTTGGGTGATCAGTTTACAATTTACAATTTATAAGAATGATAAATTGAAAAAAGAGAAGGAAAAAAAATTTAACACGTCTCTTAACTTTTCTTCTATGTTTATATATATACACATCTCAAATTCAAATCGCCTTTCTCAAATTCAAAAGAATAAAAATAAATAAATAAAAAATAAGCTCCAATTACTTGAATTTTTTGGTCCGTCAATGAATTGAGCAACAACCTACCACTGCCGGCCATGAGATAGTGGATTGTGGCCGTGGGTGGCATAGGCTGTCACACAACCAGTTCTACAAAATTTAATAATTATTTCATGTTGTCAATTAACAAATTAATTAAGTTTAGGACTAATTGCAGAAACGTCCCTGAGTTTAGGCATAATTGCATGTATATAAAATTTTTATCCATAATTACATAAATATCCCCTGTAATTAGTTGACTTCGTTAAATCTAACCATTGACCACAATTTTAACCAAAAAATGACTAAAGTGCCCCTAGTTAACTATTTTATAATTAATTATATATATACTTTTTTTTTTTGACAATTTATATATATACTTAAAAAAATAATTATATATATACTTAAAAAAATAATTATATATATATATTTTTAAAAATAATTATATATATACTTAAAAATAATAATTATATATAATACTTAATTTATTTATTTAAAAAAATGGATTATAAAAATGTAAAAAATGGATTAAAAATGGATTATAAAAATTGTTAAATAAATAAATTAAGTATTGTATATAATTATTATTTTAAGTATATATATAAATTGTCAAAAAAATAAAGTATATATAATTAATAATAAAATAGGTAACTAGGGGCACTTCAGTTATTTTTTGGTTAAAATTGTGGACAATGGTTAGATTTAACGAAGTCAACTAATTACAGGGGATGTTTGTGTAATTATGGATAAAAATTCCATATACATACAATTATACCTAAACTCAGGGGACGTTTGTGCAATTAGTCCTTAAGTTTATAATCTTATGAACAACTGTCCACTTCACAATATATATATATTTTTTTAATTATACCAGTTAAGAACTCACCGGTCGCATCTCTCAAGTCTCAAGTCTCAATCTGTATTTCATCAAAAAAAAGTCTCAATCTGTAGTAGTGGAGCCCAAAACCGATAAGGCGATAAGCCAATAACAATGGCAATTTGACGTAATGACACACGTTCCCTACTGATCTATTTATACCCCATCTTTTTAATTATGTAGTATTCTTTTTTCCTTTCCTTTATCGAAATTACTTAAAGAGATATACAATTGAAGGAAGAAAAAAAAAATCTTCTATAAAGTAAATCTATTAAAACCCCACATTCCTTTTCTAAAAAAAAAAAAAAAAAAAAACCCACGCTCTTGTAATCCGTTTCTTGAAAAAAAAAAATTATTAACTCTTACACCCTAAAATTAGCTTCTAACACACATACAAAATATTATGCAAAAGTTTAACAAAGATATCAAGTATGCATATGGAAGAATTGTTTGAAAATGATATCATTAGAAGAATTGTTTGAGAATGATATCAAGCATCTGGAAACAATTTCTTTTTTAAAAAGAAGTTTGAAGTTTACTTTTTCTTTAGAATAATATCAAGCTATTGTTGTGTTTTTTCTTTTTCACCATGAAATAAGAAGAAAAAAAACAAACTCAAAAGAAAAAAGAAGAAAAAAATATATTTAAATTAAAAGGAAATGAGGAGAGAGAAGTGGCGTTTTTGGTACAAAAGCATCAATAGAAATCAGAGAAAAAAAAAAAGAAAAAAAAAAGGAAAGAATCATACCTGGTACGTGCGTGAGAGAGAAGACAGAGAGCTACGATCAGAGAACATATTCATTTAAAGAGACAATATGAAATTGAAGAGAAATAGATTGCAGCAGTAGATATGTGTACCGTATTCAAGATATACAGGGTGGATCCAGAAAGATATGAATCCAAGATGGAACCTAAATCCAAAATAGATTTGAGCACAAGAGTTCTGTGAGTTGATAGTTTTTATTAATGATTTAAGTTATTTATTTTAGAATTATATGTTAGATTGATTAAGTTATTTAGAAATTATTAGAAATAAATGATTTATTCATTTATTTAGAAAACAAATTTCCAGATGATTTGAGATGTCTTACGAAATATGTAGATTTCCAGAATCCAGAAATAGATTAATTATGGAATTAAGATTTAAAAAGAAGAATAGATCATGTATGTTCAGACAGATTTCCAGTTAGATTTCTAGATTTCTAGATTATCAGACAGATTTCTAGATTGTTAGATTTTCTCTCAAATTTACAGATTTACAGATAGATTTCTAGATTTCCATATAGATAACTTGATTTCTAGACAGATTATCAGATTTTTAGAAAGATTTTCAGATCCAAGTTATTTATGAGATTTTCATAAAAGAAAAAGAACCAAAGAATTTTTATTCAATTCTTGAGAAAAGTATTTATAAAGAATTATGTATGTTTCATAAAGAGATTTTAAGATATGAGATATATAAGTACCCTCCCCAACAGTATCATATTTAGATTATTAACCTTTGGGGTTGTTCTGCACGTGTATGTGAGATTACTCTGCACATTCGATCAGATATCGACGTGTATGTGAGATTATATTCAGATTATTAGCCTTTGGGGCTGCTCTGCACGTGTATGTAAGATTACTCTGCATGTTCGATCAGTTATCGATATGTATGTGAGATTATATGAGATTACTCCGCACGTCTGATCTGATATCGACATGTATGTGACATAATCACTCCGCACGGGTGATCATATATCATCGTGTATGTGAGATGTTTTTCCCCTGCTCTGCGTGTTTTTGGGATGCTTTGCCACCTACGTGAGATATTCTCTTAGGTACTAGTTTGGTAAAGAGTTTTCAGATTATATGTATATTACTAATTATGATCAGTAAAGAAAAGATTTCAGATTAATTGTAAAGCTTTCATATTATCAGACCTTAAACCAGATATTTATATTTTATAAAATTAGAAAATGCTTTTATTATATTATATTGTATTTATAGAAAAAATGTGTTTTAAAGAAAAGATCTTTAATTGGTTCTCAGCTTGTTTTACAGAACAGCTTTCAGATTTATTTCAGGAAGAGATGCAGAATTCAGAAAGAAATTGAGATAAGTTTTCTATAGCTAATAATTTTTAGACTGTATTTTTGTTGGCTAATATAAAGTTAAATGAATTACGAGAGTTTTGATCCTTATTGAGTATAGGGTACGTAGGTGTTTGAATTGTAAATCTCAAACTCAAGCCCACCAAAGAAAAAAAAAAGAAGATAAGAATCTCACATGATTCCCTCGTACTCAAGATAAGAGTCAAGAGCGGGGCTCTCGTACTCAAGATAAGAGTCAAGAGCGGGGTCTAGTAGCGGGGTCTTGTCACTTTCACTTTTACTAACCAACTCCATCACTTCTTGCCTGCAAAGAGATTGACAAGTTCAAAGCTAGTCAACCAAAGATAAGAAAATTCAGCTTAAATGTTTCTTTTTCCGCTATAAAAGATCTGAATAAATGTTCATATCATGCTAACCTGGATACAAGATGGTTATCGGTTATCACCACCCAACAAAATTCGGTCACGAAGTTTTTTCTTCAAAATTGCATAAAATGATTTTAGTTGTCCTTTTCCATGGCCTTCTTTGAGGAAACAATTAGGTGAAATTCTTAAGTTCAATTCCAAGTTATGGAACAAAAACGATAGTAATTAAAAATATATATATATATGAAATTATGGATAGGGGGTGGAGGTGGATTTGTTTTTTTGTTTTTTTGTTTTAATTTATTATTATTAGATATTTTATAATTGATTAAATATATATTTTAAAATGTTTAGCTTTGATGTTAAAAGGACTAAAATACCCCTTGACCGTTAAGTTTGACTAATAGAAAGCTAACAGATGAACTAATTTGGTACTTGTAAAAAAGTTTAGGACCAATTTAGTTAATTTTGTAAATGTCGCAAACTATTTGAAAATTAAAAATAAGTCCAGGATCTATTTGGTAATCGTCCTTTTCAGTACTGACCTAATGTAAATAACTAAATATATGGAGCTCACAAGATTTTCATTAATGACTCACCTAGTCACGACCTCCTCTCGTAAGGAATTTACATTAATATCTATTTTTTATGTATTCCATAATTACCACATTGTCCGAACTCCAAACACTAGGCTGGTGTGTTAATTATGTGAATTATGTGCTAATGCTAAAAGGTTGTTTCTATACAAAGTCTGGATAATTGTATCACTATTACAAATATTTGAATATACTCTGTTATAATCTATTTAAATAACCATATTCTATCGGTGAGGAGCATAAATAGTATTATTATTACCTTGATCCCCAAAACTCAATCGCCGGAGAGGGTGTCTGACTACCGCCCTATTAGTCTCTACAACGTGATATACAAGATCATTGCTAAAACCATTTCCAACAGAATTAGAAGTGTGTTGGGAGGAGTGATTTCCGAGTGTCAGAGCACCTTCATTCCTGGTAGACTAATTTCGGACAACACAATAGTTGGCTTCGAGTGTTTGCACAAGTTGAAAAGGAGAAGAAGAAAGCATGGGTCTATGGCTCTTAAATTAGATATGTCGAAGGCCTACGACAGAGTTGAATGGGTTTTCATCGAAAAAATAATGATTAGGCTGGGGTTCTCGAATAGGTGGGTGAATCTGGTTATGAGATGTGTATCATCAATTTCCTATTCCTTCAGGTTAAACAGTGAGGTGTGTGGCAGAATCATTCCTACTAGAGGACTCAGACAAGGGGACCCCCTATCTCCGTATCTATTTCTCTTGTGTGCGGAAGGGCTTTCAGGCTTGATTCAGAAGGCACAGGCTAAGGGTGACTTATCAGGATTTAAATGCAGTAGAAGAGGCCCTGTTATTACACACCTATTTTTCACCGACGATAGCTTATTGTTCACAAAGGCAAATGATAGGAATTGCTTGGCAAGTAGGAGAGTGCTTGAGGATTACTCTAAAGCTTCTGGACAGGTAGTTAATTTCAGCAAGTCAGGCTTGTGTGTGAGTCCCTTAATCTCGGCAACTGATGGAGAGAAACTTGCTAAGTTAGTGGGGGTTAACTTAGTGGGTTGCCACGAGAAATACCTCGGTCTGCCGTGCTTCGCTGGCAGAAGCAAAAGGAAGATATTCACAGAAATTGTGGATAGAGTGTGGGGAAAAATCAAAGGGTGGGGTGAAAAGTTACTATCAACGGGCGACAAAGAGATTCTAATTAAAGCAGTGGTTCAGTCAATACCGACTTATGCCATGTGCCTCTTTCGGCTTCCCAAATGTCTCCTAAATGAAATTCAAAGACTCTACGCAAGGTTTTGGTGGGGAGTAAACAATAAGAGCCGGAAATTACATTGGTGCACCTAGAACAGACTTTGCAATCATAAATCAGATGGGGGATTGGGATTCCATAATCTCGAAACTTTTAACAGGGCTCTCCTTGCTAATCAATGTTGGAGAATTCTAAAAAAACCTAGATTCTCTAGCTTCTAGAACTCTCAAAGGTTGTTATTTCGATAATAGTAATCTCTTAGAGGCCACAAAAATAATAATAATAATAATAATATATATATATACACACACACAAAGCTATCAAAATATCAGTTGGGTAAATATAATTGATTGAACTAGGCATGCAATTGAAGTTTACTGGTTTGATTGTTTCGAATGCTTGGCTTGTATTTGTTACGCTCACATCATGTAATGTAACTTGGATATATATATATATATTACAAGCCAACCATTCGAAGCAATCAAACCAGTAAACTTCAATTGCATGCCTAGTTCAATCAATTATATTTACCCAATTGATATTTTGATAGCTTTGGCCTTAGATAAAAGCTCTGTCATAAGCTACAATATTCATCTAAAGCTATAGAAAGTATTTCATAATGCAATTAAACTATCAAAAGAAAAAATAAAAAAAAACAATTCTGATAGTTCTTAGCAACAAACAAAGTTATTTTTTTTCCACCAATATTAAAATTCAGAAATAATATAAAACTACTAAAAGAGAAAAGATAAATCAAGCAGTTTGAGAACAAGCAAATGGGCAGGCTGTTGATGGTGAAATTTGGATTATCACGTAACCAACAATTATATCAAAGTGAATAGTAAATGAGAAAGTAAACAATGCATGCAAGAGATAAATTTTACGTGGAAAAACCCTTGAATGGGAAAAAACCACGGTGCCCCAGAGGGCAGAAAGATAATACTATGATTTGCTGTCTGATTACACACTCAAATCTCTCGAATAATTGCTTTTCTCTCTCTAGGTTTTCGAAACCCCTCATTGTGGGATAGGTGGTTCTATTTATACATAATAACTAGGGTTTTCCCTTACCTCTAACCGTGCTGGTGGTAGGATTTCCTCTTTGATTTGTGTTAGGAATCCCACATCGTAACGGATTAGGATTTACTTCCTATTTTGACCTCTTCAGGTTGAATTCGTCTTCCCTTCTCTTATCTTAGAGCCTGATATTCTTTTAACCTTCTCCTTTCATGATTTCTCATCATAAGGGGTCTTTTGGAAGTGCAGGTATTATTCCTGTGCATTTTCCGAGTCGGTTTGTGCTCAGTAAGCTGATGCGGCGAATGCCTTCACTCCTGGGTACTGTTTTTTGGCGACCACATTTTTATCCCTGGTGAGTATGTACTCAGACTTGGTGAACACGCCTATGACTCTTACTGACCTAAGACTTTTCGGTACGTTGACTGGCCCACGTTTCCCCTTTGACCTGGTTAACAAGTGACGTGACAAGGTTTTCCTCCGCATTTATTGACCTCTTTGATGACGTGTCTGCTTGGCAAAACTACATATACAACAATACCCCCATAAATACTTCGAGTCGAGCAAATAATTTGGTCTTCCAGTTTGTTTGTCTCTGCGAGTAGTATTTATACCTGCACTTAACTTTCGACTCATTTCGTACACAATTTTCTCCTCCTCCTCTTTTTTCTTTTTTACCCACGTGTTGAATTTGATGATTGATTCTTCCGGTGCAAGCCTTTATTTCTGGCCACAAGATTTCTAATGCTTCCACTTGCTCTGACACAGTGAGATGGTGTCTTGACTGTTGGGTGCTCCCTGAGGTGCCACATGTCCGTTATTTGGTGGGTGACATTGCGGCTAACCACTGTAACCGTCGTTCACCTTAATAACACCCCCTTTTCCGATTTTTGAAATTTAAAAACTCCCTCTTTTAATGTTAAAATGCTTCTTCTTCCTCTTAATCTTTTCGCATCTTTACTGATATCTTCGTTTCCTTAGAACAGAATCCCTTCGTTGCCTTTTTATTTTCCTTTCTTCTCCGCTCAAAAATCTACAGTAGCATTCTCTCTGTCCCCGGTTGCCAGATAGTTCAACGAATTCAGCCGTGCTTGCTTGTTGGCCTCCCCAAATCTTTCGTGCATCCTCCACTTCTAGGGTTTTTTCTTTTTCTGGTGAGTTCTCATGGATCCCTCCTTGCATTCTTCTCTTTTTAATCAAATGATGCAGGCTTTAGAGCTTGGTGACAAATGTATTACGGATAATATTGAATCTTTGATCCGTAATTTTCACCCGGATTCCCCGACTCCAATCTCTGTTTATATTCTTTATGTTGAGGAAAACTCTGTCCCTGACATTTCTTCTCCCTTGTCTTTTGATAATGATTCTCCGGTAATGACGAGGTCTTCAAAACCTGGTGGTAGCAAACGACGGGCTTTTAGGGCTCCCCGAGAGTCTTTGTTGGATGCTTAGACGATCGTTTACTCAGATGTTGAAGATCACCAACATGATAGATTGCATTTCTCGTTTGATCGCCCGAGTTCCTTCGATTGTGAAGTAAACGTGATTGGCGAGGAGGAGCTTCGCAAGTATAAAAGTCACTTCGCAATTCCGGATACAGTGACTTTGATGCTACCGAATAATCGAGCGGCGTGGAATCCTCCACAAAATGCGGTCACTATCTATGGCGCAATGCTCAGCTGTGGGGTAACACTTCCCCTCCAGCCATTCATTGCCAGATTTCTTACAGATGCCAAGATAGCACCCGCCCGACTCGCCCCTAATAGCTATAGGATTTTGATGTGTTTATGCTTGATGTGGAAGTTGAAGGGCTATGGACCCTCTACTCCCTGTGAGATTCGCCATTTCTATACTTTGAGGCAATCGGGCAATGGTGGTACTTATTTCCTTCTCTCTTCAGCCGTGGAGAATTAGATTCCTGAGGGTGCAGTAAACCCTGGGCAGATGGAGGTTTCCAGTGATGAGAAAAAGAAAGGCTTTATTTGGGGTTTTCCTACCTCAAACAAGAGATGGAAGAACAGTTGGTTCTTTGTTCGTGGTGCATGGGGAAGAGATGTGCCCACCATTGCTCACTGTAACCTTTCGACGGGGAGAGTTCCCAAACATTTCACCTCTTCTGATTCTTGGTTAAAGACAGTCCCTGCTCTGTTGGATGATGAGATCTCTCATCTTGCCGTGGCAACTGTCCTCCCATTGGCTGAGAGAGATCGATCATTTCTCTTGGATGAGGAGAAGATGATTACTCAGCAGATTTTTCCGCGTTTACCCACTAGACTTCCTCGCTGTAAGTTACACATGCTTTTCTTTGACATTACTGTTATGCTTATTCTATTAGTAACATCTTGTCGTCTTTCGCAGTGTGTGACTTTGATACAGTATGTGATTTGCAAGCCCAGGCGGTGAAGAATTCTAAGGCTACTAACAAAAGGCATGCTGCTGGTTTAGCCAAGGAAGGGATCGCCAGTCCAGATGGTGGTGATCCTTCAGATGGCGAAGGTGTTGGTGACGGTCTTGGGGGAGGTATCGAAACGGGTCAGGCCCCCGTACGTTTGGAAGTTGCTGCAAGTACCCCCAGTCATAAGGGCAAAGAGAAGGTGGGTGCTTCAAGGGTAAGTAATGACATTCCTGTTTTTGATGCGAATGTCCCTAAGACTCTCTCTGATCCTGCAAGTGACTTGAATCCCAAATCCGACAAGCGAAAGCGCTCGGCTGAGAGTACTCCCGATCACTCAGCGACTAAACGGGCGTCAAGGGTCGTGCAGTATGTGGTTTCTTCAAATGAGGAGGGTGCTGGTGAACCTGTACTTGCCGACTTTGCTCCGGCTAAAAAAACTGCATATGAGGCTCCTGTTTAGGGAGTAACTGCAGTAGTGCCTCCGTTTCCTGAGGAGGCTAATGAATCGAATGTTCCTACTTCCGCCTCGCCTAGATCAGCTTCTCCTCCAGCGGTCGCAGGTGAGTAGGATATTTCTTCCGCTGGTGAGCCGGGGTCAGCTGGTCAGCCAAGGCCATCAAAACAACCAGGGGCGTCTGCGTCTGTGCTTGCTTCAAGTTCAGGTGTTGCCCATGAGGCTCCTCCCGTGGGCTCAACTGAGGCTGGTGAAGGATCCGGTTATGTTTCTCTTTCGGACTTCTCAACTGCAGAAATTTGCTCACACTTAATTCATCACAACGTCTATATTGGTGAAGGTTGGGAGCATGTGAAGGACAAGTCATGCAATAGGAAGATGGAATTCTTCTTCAACTGTCATTCTTTGGTAGGTCTTTTACAGTACATTTGTTTATATCTTTGCTTATATGCACTTACTGATTCATGTCTTCTTTTCAGATGATGTTTGAGTTGGCAGACAACTACGGGCGCGGGAACACAGTTTCCAGGGAAAATAGACGCATGCGAGAACAAGCCTCTGTTTTGGCGACTGAGGAATCTTACGTTCAGCAACTTGCCCAGTTGAGGGAGTCAGCTGATGGATTCCTGTCTGCTCAATTGGCTGTTGAGGAGGAAATTCGTTCACTGAATCAACAGCTGTCTACGAGTCATGATTCGCTGGCAGTGCGCTTGAAAGTGAGAAGTTGGCTGAAGAGGCCAGAGAAAAGGCTAAGCGTGAGTCACATGATTTACGAAATCAGTTGTCTTCTAAGGATGCCATCTTCGGGGATTTGAAGGCTGAGCTAGAAGTCCAGGCGGTGGATCGGTTTAAAAGGTCTCCTGCCTATGATGCGCTTCTCTTGCGCGAATTCGAACGCGGCATGAGGCAATCGAGGAAGTTCTTTGCGATGAAGGATCACTCGAATGAGAAGGCCTTAAATCGCTTTGACAAATCCTTTAAGCTATATATGGATTCGGTGGTAGGTTCTATCAAGGAGCCAATCAAGCAATGGAAAGCTCATTGTCGCTACACAAGGACTGAGCCTCATCCGATGCACTTGGAAGTCCCTACTAAGCACGCGTTCAACACTTACTACTCTGGTAAGAAGGGTAGTCTGACCAGTTCTGGTGACGAGCCTAACTTAGGCCATGTCTCCGGTCGGGACTATGGGCCTTTTATGCTAGAAAGGGGTGCGGAAATAGCTTGGCCTTTCGAGGATGAGGTTGAAGATGAGGAAGACAGTGAAGGACCCCCAACGGCCAGTTGAGATGTATATTCTGTTCTTGTACTTACCTATAAACAACGTTTATATAATTTATAACTTTTACCTTTGGTTTATTGCATTTTGTTTTACTTGTACTTTTCCGATTTCCATTGAGTATCTTGGTCCACTTAATTCATCACAACGTTTATATTGGTGAAGGTTGGGAGCATGTGAAGGACAAGTCATGCAATAGGAAGATGGAATTCTTCTTCAATTGTCATTCTTTGGTAGGTCTTTTACGGTACATTTGTTTATATCTTTGCTTATGCGCACTTCTTGATTCATGTCTTCTTTTCAGATGATGTCTGAGTTGGCAGACAACTACAGGCGTGGGAACACAGTTTCCAGGGAAAATAGACACATACGAGAACAAGCTTCTATTTTGGCGGCTGAGAAACTTTCTATTGAGGAATCTTACGTTCAGCAACTTGCCCAGTTAAGGGAGTCAGCTGATGGATTCATGTCTGCTCAATTGGCTATTGAGGAAAAGCCATTTGCTACTGAGGAGGAAATTCGTTCGCTGAAGCAATAGCTGTCTACAAGTCATGATTCGTTGGCAGTGCGCTTGAAAGTGAGAAGTTGGCCGAAGAGGCCAGAGAGAAGGCTGAAGAGGCCAGAGAGAAGGCTGAGCGTGAGTCACAGGATTTACGAAATCAGTTGTCTTCTAAGGATGCCATCTTCGGGGATTTGAAGGCTGAGCTAGAAATCCAGGCGGTGGATAGGTTTAAGAGGTCTCCTGCATATGATGCGCTTCTCTTGCGCGAATTCGAACGTGGCATGAGGCAATCAAGGAAGTTCTTTGCGATAAAGGATCACTCGAATGAGAAGGCCTTAAATCGCTTTGACAAATCCTTTAAGCTACATATGGATTCGGCGGTAGGTTCTACCAAGGAGCAAATCAAGCGATGGAAAGCTCATTGTCGCTACACAAGGACTGAGCCTCATCTGATGCACTTGGAAGTCCCTACTAAGCGCGCATTCAACACTTACTACTCTGGTAAGAAGGGTATTCTAACCAGTTCTAGTGACGAGCCTGACTTGGGCCCTGTCTCCGGTCGGGACTATGGGCCTTTTATGCCATAAAGGGATGCGAAAATAGCTTGGCCTTCCGAGGATGAGGTTGAAGATGAGGAAGACAGTGAAGGACCCCCATCGGCCAGTTGAGATGTATATTATGTTCTTGTACTTACCTATAAACAACGTTTATATAATTTATAACTTTTACCTTTGGTTTATTGCATTTGGTTTTACTTGTACTTCTTCGATTTCCATTGAGTATCTTGGTCCACTGTTTTCCCATTTTGTTTGCTTATTGTTACTGGATTTTCGGTTTAATTTGATGCTCGTCAGGACGTACCCGACTATACACCAAATTTTATTGTGTTGTTGAATTGTCTTTTCAGTGAACAGTTTTTATCATTCAGCTACCATTTCTGAGTTTCTGGTGTACTTAGTGTTTGTCAAGATGTATCTGACCATACACCAAGTTTCTTCGAGCATACTAACTGACCATACACCAAGTTTCTAGTGTACTTAGTGTTTGTCAAGACGTGTCTTTTCTTAGAACACATCTTCGTACGCTTTTGGTTGGTCGCTTTATATGCATTTTCTAAGGTCATGTTTGACCGATGGTGGCGATCACCAATCGATTTCTATAACATGTTGCTCAGGCTGTGGTGACGTATTCATCTTTAGCCTGCCTTGATTTGGGATCATCCCGCTCGCCTTTAGTGTTGCTGAGAGTTTTAAATTTATCTCCATGCAACGGCGAATAAATCAAATGATTGTTTTATGTGGTGGCGAACACAGCAGTAGCTGGTTACTTTGTTAGCTTGCGAGAATGTGAATTCGTAGTAATACATTACTCTTTATTGAATATTTCCTGTAATTTTTGACAATAAAAAAGAAAAAAGAGAGAATGCTAAAAAGTAAAAATGCTTGAAAAAGAAAACATGGTAATAAAACCTAAGGGAGGTGAAGAAGTCAAGGGTAATATATCTTCAGGTACTGTGTATTGTATGGCTGGGGTAGTTCGCCAAAGCCTTTGTAAGCTATGCGATACGCTCCATGACCAGCTATGCCTGTAATATGGTAAGGCCCTTCCCATTTATCTGCGAGCGACCCTGCAGCTTGCTCTTTGGTTCCCGAGGCCACTCTTTTCAGCACTAAGTCGCCAAGCACGAACCTCCTTTCACGCACATGTGAGTTATAGTACCTGGCTGCCCTTTGTTGATAGGCGGCGTTCCTTATTTGAGCGCGTTCCCTTCTTTTTTCTAACTTGTCCAAACTGCACTTTAGCATATTAATGTTGAGTTCTGGTTGGAAGAGTTGCACTCTTGGCGAGGAGAAAGATGTTTCCACGGGGATGACAGCTTAAGCTCTGAAAGCCATAGAGTATGGGGTCTCACCTATTGAGCTTCTTTCTGTGGCTCGATACGCCCATAACACATGCGGTAACTTTTCTGCCCAGCTTCCTTTCTTCGCAGCCAACTTAGCTTTCAGGTTATGCTTTATGATCTTATTTACTGCTTCAGTTTGGCCATTTGTTTGTGGATGCATTGGGGACGCGTAGTAGTTGTTGATCCGTATTTGTCACACAGCTCCCTAAATTTCTTGCTGTCGAACTGGGTTCCATTGTCGATGATGATCTTGTTTGGTATCCCGAATCTGTATAGGATATTTTTTTCACAAAACTAGTGGTGTTTGCTTCTGTTATATGCACCAATGGTTCGGCTTCTACCCACTTTGTAAGGTAATCTACGGCTACAATGGCATGTTTCGCTCCTCCGGACGCTGTTGGCATTGGGCCGATCAGGTCAATTCCCCACATGGCGAATGGCCAAGGAGAAGTAATGCTCTGTAAGCATTCAGGTGGTTGGCGAATGTTGTTTGCAATTTTCTGACACGTCTCACACCTTGCTGCTATTCTCTTTGCATCGGCGAACAATGTTGGCCAGTAGAAACCTTGTCTCAACGTTTTATGGCTAAACTAATAGCCCCAGCATGGTTTCCACGGTTTCCACAGTTTCCACTGTGTATGCTCTTCAATATTCCTTCTGATTCTTCAGGTCCGACACATCTCTGTAATACTCTTGAATAACCCCTCTTGTACAGTTCTCTATTGAGGACTGAATATCGTGTAGCTCTGTACTTTAGTCGTTTTACCTCCAATGGATCACTTGGGAGGCTGTCATTGACAAGATATTCTTTGATTGGTGTCATCCAACTGTTTGTCTCGTCGAAGATTGCCCCGACTTCTATTTGCTTGATTATGCTCGGCCATAGTAGGTGGACCATGGGGATGGTTCTAGGCCAGATGTTGATTGTGGCGGACGCTAATTTGGCCAAGGCGTCGGCTTGCTCGTTTTCTTCTCTAGGGACCTGAACGATTTTGTATTCTTTAAATCTTCCCAGCAGTTCTTTTGCTAATTTCAGGTAAGCAATCATGCTTTCGTCTCTCGCCTGGTACTCATCTAGCACTTGATTGACAATGACTTGGGAGTCGCTAAAAATTTCCACCTCATCGGCTCCTAAAGCTGTGCAGACTCTCAATCCTACTATAAGTGCTTCATATTCGGCTTGATTGTTAATAGCTTTGAAGTCAAAACGCATGGCACATTCAACTGAATCTCCTTCCGGGGTTAACACCACTACCCCTGCCTCGCTGCCATGCATGTTTGATGACCCGTCGACGCGGAGTTGCCATCTGAATTTCTTTTTAGCTTGTTCCACCATCATCATTACCACTTCCATGTTTGGTTCGGTGAACTCTGCCACAAAGTCTGCCACCGCTTGGCCTTTGATTGCTGTCATTGGGAGATACTCTATATCAAACTCACTCAGTTCAATCGCCCACTTCGTTAGTCTGCCGGATACTTTAGGTTTCTGTAAGATCAGTTTTAATGGGCAGCTAGTGTATACTCCAATTTTTTGAGCCTGGAAGTGCGGTCTTAATTTCCTCGCCGCTGTCATTAGGGCGAGTGTCATCTTTTCGGCTGGCGAGTATCTTGTCTCAGCTGGTAGCAGTGTTTTGCTTATATAGTACACCGGTTTTTGGACTCCCTCTTTCTGTCTCACTAATACAGAACTTGTAGCTGCTTCGGAGACAGATAGGTACATGTATAATGTTTCTCCAGCTACCGGTTTTGATAGTAGTGGTGCTGGCCCGAGGTATTCCTTCAAAGCTTGAAAGGCATTTTCACAATCTTCATTCCACTCGACTCCTTTAACTTTCTTGAGAGCTTTAAAGAATGGTAAACACCGGTCTATCGATTTTGCTGTGAACCTATTCAATGATGCCAAGCACCCTGTGAGATTTTGGACGTCCTTTATGGTCTTTGGGGAAACCATTCTAGCTAG
This sequence comes from Acer saccharum, assembly GCA_030490815.1. NCBI lineage: Eukaryota > Viridiplantae > Streptophyta > Magnoliopsida > Sapindales > Sapindaceae > Acer > Acer saccharum. The sequence continues at coordinate 28,336,057 of CM059872.1, forward strand.
TGCTTGGATCTTGTCAGGGTTTACCTCTATTCCTCTCTGATACACCTAATATCCGAGGAATTTACCAGACGGCACACCGAACACACATTTTGCAAGGTTCAGCTTCATTCCATACTTAGTTAATACGTCGAAAGTCTCTCTCAGGTCATCTACATGCTTGTCAGCTGTGATGCTTTTTGTCAGCATATCATCGACATATACCTCTATATTCCTACCTATTTGTTTGGCGAACATCCTATTGACTAGGCGCTGGTAAGTTGCACCAGCGTTTTTCAAGTCGAATGGCTGGCTGTATAGTAGTATAACCCTTAATCCGTGGTGAATGTTGTTTTCTCTTCATCTGGCTTGTGCATTTTAATTTGGTTATATCCTGAGTATGCATCTATGAAGCTTAACATCTCGTGTCCAGCTGTTGCATCGACCAACTGGTCGATTCTTGGTAGTGGGAAGCTGTTCTTGGGGCAAGCCTTGTTCAGATCGGTGAAGTCTACACACATCCTCCACTGATTGTTCTTCTTTTTTACAAGGACTACGTTCGCCACCCATTCTGGATATTTAACCTCTCTGATTGATCCTGCGGCGAGCAACTTAGATACTTCTTCTTTTATTACTGCGCTTCTTTCCGGGTTAAAGCTTCTCTTTTTCTGCACCACCGGTTTGCTTTTTTCATCTATGGCCAAGTTGTATGAGATCATACTTCTACTGATTCCTGGCATGTCTTCGTGGCTCCATGCGAAAATTTCTTTGTACTCCTTTAGCAAGTTTGATACATCTATCTTGACTTGTTCGGCCAGTCTTGCTCCAATCTTGACTGTCTTATCAGGTTCCCTCTCGTCTAGAACAATGGACTCTGTGGGCTCTTCTTTTTCTCTGTCAGCTTTATCCCTTGGATCCAATTCAAAAGTTCCCAGGTTTTCTTCTTGTACTTCCTTGTTTATTTCGAATATGCCTAAGGTTTCCACCCCCGTTTTGTCTTTGAAAATTGATAGGTTGGCTCGGCGAGCCATCTCCTATGATCCCTTTAATTCTCCAACTCCAAACTCAGTAGGAAATTTTACCTTTAATGCGTGGGTTGACGTGACTGCTCGGGCTTTATTGAGGAATGGTCGGCCGAGTAAAGCATTATACGACCAATTGTAAATGTCGACGATAACAAAATCCAGTAGGATTGTTCGCCGGCATGGTGCTGTCCTAAACCTCACTGGTAGTTTCACGGTCCCCAATGATCTCACTTCTACGCTCCAGAAACCCTTCAGTGGTACGTGGAAAGGTTCCAGATCTTTCATGTCCAGTTGTAGCTCATCGTATACTTTGGCACTCAAAATATCAGTTGAGCTCCTATTGTCTATCATTACTCGAAGGACATCCCTATGGGCTATTTGGACTCCCATTACGATTGCATCGTTAGGCTTTGCATCAATTCCTTCTGAGTCTTCTGGTGTGAATGTTATGGGGTCATGTCCTTCTCTTCCTTTCTTAGAGTTCCTCTGCATAGAATTTATCTACATATCTCTGCTCTCGTACATTACTTCCCGGACTTCTGACATCCTCTCTCTGTTGCTTCTGCCGGTATAAGGTCCACCAAAAATAGTGTTTATTGCAGCATTGGGACTGCTTCTCCTTGGGCTTTTTCTTTTCTGCCCACTCCCTTGACGGCTATCTTGTCGACCACCGTGTTTGTCTCCTTTCAGAGTGAAGTCTTTAAGGTGCCTATCTCTGATTAAGCTCTCAATATGATCACGCAACTGGAAGCATTTAGAGGTGCCATGTCCGTGATCCTTGTGGAATCGGCAGTATTTTGTTGTGTCCCTTCGAGCATTAGCCGACTGTTGTCGAGGATACTTGGCGAGTCCCTTGTCTTTTACTACAGAAAGTATATCCTCTTGATCACCTATTAAAGGAGTGTAGTGACTATACCTTCCCCGGATCCTACTGGTTCGGTTGTTTCCTCTGCTTTCCCTAGATTGGCCTTTTTGACTTTTTTCGTCTTTCTGGCGATCACACGATTGAGTTTTCTTATCATCCTTGTGCTCTGATTTTAAGTCAGGCTTGTGACCATGTACGTAGCTACCCTCCTGTGCTACTTCTTCCTCTTTCGCCAGTGCATAGTCACCAGCTATGTCCATCATCTCTTCGTAAGTTTTTGGCCGATCTCTTCGAAGGTCAAAGGATAATCGACCGTTTTGCAACCCATTGGTGAAGGTGGCGATCACGGCTATATCACTAGCATCTTCAATCTGAGCGACCTCCTTTCCGAATCTTGCTAGGTACTTTTTGATTGACTCATTACGTTCTTACTTCAGATTCGACATATGGGCGAGTGATTTTCTTCTTTGCACACTACCCATGAATTGTCTTATGAATGCTTTGCTGAGGCTCAAAAAACTGTTAATATTCTTGGGCGGAAGTCACCCGAACCACCTGTAGGCGAGGTCGCCGAATGTTTGTGGGAATGTTAAGCACAACAGTCCATCGTTGGATGAATATTGGGCCATGACGTTGCGGAATCGACGGACATGCTCTTTTGGGTCCCTATTTTCCTTGTATTACTCAATAGTTGGCATTCTGAATCTATCTGGAAATTGGGTGTGAGCAATATGGTCAATAAACGGGCTGTCCGACTTATCATCCGAAGACATATTATGGCCATATCTCCGTGCCATTGCTGAGACCTTCCTTGATAGTTCTTGTAAGGTGACATCTCGTTAACCAGTTGGTTCTCCTGTTGGATCAAGTCGGCTCTTGATTGTCATTCTCCTATAGTCTTCTTTATCCCCCAGGCTCATACCAGTTCTTTGATCATCTGTGCTCTCAGATCTTCTTCGCCGTGCTCTTTTCAACACTTCTTTGATTTTACTAACAAAAACATATACTCCTCATGGCGGCTTTCACTCATCACAATGGCGTAGCCCTTTCCTACATTGGGTGGCTTCACAACCAAGGTGTGTAGCCCTTTCCATGAGGGTGCTCGTTGATTACTATGTAGTGCCGAAGCAAAATGGATACATACCAAAGGTCATCTATCATGTACTTAACAATAAACTTCTAGATGCATCCATAATCTACACATATTCAACCACAAAAACTCAAAACTAAAACATACAAGAGAAGCATTAGTGCACTTTTCAAAAATAAGATTTTCAAGCTCAAGTGCATGATCTAAAAACAATAAAAGATACTTGTTAAAGATCATTACTTCTCATGTGAGTAACTCTTAAAGACAATGATATTCAAATTAAGTTTTGCTCATCAAGCAACTCAACAATCACACAAGCATTTCAAGCATCATGTATAAGATCATTGTGAACACATCACTAAAAGATCTTTAGAGAGCAAATGTCAACAAGAACCATATGAATGCTATACTAGTTCTATAATATGACATGCTACATGATGTAATGCAAACATAGAGTCAAAAGATGAAAAGCTAGAAAGCAAGCATTAGGATATAGAAATACCTAAGCAAGCTTTTTCATCAAATGCAAAGCCTTCGCTCTTTTTATGAGCTCTCTTGGCTTGTTTGTCCTCATGACAACAAGTTGTTGGTGTTTCATTCCAAGAGAATAAAGACCATGCATTTCAACTCAAACAACAACAAAAATGACTTTCTCCAAAAGTCTTAACATGATTATCACCAAATAGATTTCATGATATGCAACTTCTCAAAAGTTAATCAACGGATTTTGACTATCATAATGATATTTGTGAGATAGCTAAGTTCATGTCAAAGTCATAGAGAAGCAAAGCTAGCTAGCTAAGTTACTCAAAACTAGACACAATCTTAAAGCCAACTCACATGTGCAACTTACACCAATGGTAAGAACACTCACCCTTGACCCATTTGGTCTTGGGAGCACAAACACAAAAACCATCATGATCATTTCTTATGGCAATATAATATCAAGAAGATAAACATCAACCATCTTCTCTATAAAGATATTCTCATGTTATACACAACATTATTGCCAACAATAAAAATATTATCAAGACTATACATATGATCATGTGAAACACTCATATTCACCCAAATCTTCTTGACAATATTCCTTACATGATTGTCATTAACACGCACAAAATTCAAAGAGTTATCATGCAAGAAACATACATAGAAGATTTTCTCATCTCACTAACATGCATCTCATTTCCTAGTTTGCAATGTCTAACATACTCATGGCATATATATATAGTATGCACTACAACATTTCAAAAATTGGCAAACCGGAATACATAAGGAGATGATACTATTTGGGTTAGAGTGTACCGACGGTGAAGGCTCCTTACTCTTCTTGATTTTGCACTTGACCTTGGAAGATTGGCCTTTGAAGTCCTTTTGTTCCTTAGTGACTTGCCTTTAGTTGTAGGAGACTCAACTTGCTCAACTACAAAGCATAAGTCACTTGAATCTTCATGAAGATCACCAAGCTTTTTGGCCTTCATGATTGCCAACTCCTCTTCCTTGTCTTTGTTCGTTTCTTACAAGAAAGAAAACAAATTATTAGCAAAAACATTTATTTAAACTATCTAACACAAGAGCGACTTCAACCGTCTTTTCTTCTAGACATTTGATCACTTCATTCTTCACTTCAACTTCCGTCAAAGCATTATCTCTTTCCTTGTCAAGAGATTGAACTCTAGAGATCATGTCTAGCATGATTATCCTCCGGGAAAACTTCTTCTTCTTTGCTTTTGTCACTAACATGCTTTTCAAGCTTATCAACAAAATTGTTAGTAGACAAATGAAATATAAAACAAGAAGAACCTTTTTCACAAGTAGCTTGGAATCTATTCCATGCCTCTTTTGCCATATTTGAATCTTTATTGAGAGCAAGATGTTTAAAAACATACATAACTATAAATGGCAAAAAGGTCTAAAAGATTCAACTTCTCAAAAATAAACCTCATTCATACTTTATGAACATATTGGTTTGGAGAAACTACTCCATCAAATACAAAACACGGAGAAGAGAAACCTTTCATGACAATCCAACCAAGCTTGCTCATCACTAGACATAGCAAAGTCTATCATGAGCATTTTCATCAAAACAAACATTTTCCCAATCAACAAAGGAGGACAACCATTACAAACAAAAGTAGACTAAAGGTTGTTATCATAGTAAATAACCTTGTAGATCTCGAATCACACTAATTGCTTTAAGTGACCCGCTCTGATACCAATTGAAAATACCTACAAGGTTATGCTAAACAACCTAGAGGGGGGGTGAATAGGTTGACGCACTAGTTTTAAAAACTTTTTCATGACTTATGTCAAAACCTCGGTGAGCATACATATTAACCTTAAACATGATTGTTATGAGAAAACAATTATCACAAGTATGCTCAATTCACCGCCCTTAGTCTACAAAACATATATCAATGAACAATGTATCTCTTTTACAAGTATATTCAATAATGAGCAAATTTAAATTCCACAAGTTGTACTTTGAATATTACAATGCAAATTCACCAAGTTAAGCTTTACAACTTGATATAGAATCACAAGATACAATGTTCAAGTACTTACAAGATACAATAAACAAATGTAGATTCAACCAACAATGTGCGCAACTCTTTCTTTATCAATAACTTGTATACAAGGATGTGAGGAAATGAAGAGCTTAAACAAGTTATATAGATCATACATACAAATATAAAGAGATAGAGATAGAGACATTTGACACATTGATTTTTACGTGGTAAACCTCCGAAGAGGAAACATCCACGGGTTGAATCCACAACCACCGGCAAAGCAATCCACTATGACGAAAAGGACTTACACACTCAAGCTACCAACTCATGATATCCGCTCAAGCTATCAACTCCTAGTCTACCCTCGGGCCTAGTGAACCACCTAGCCTACTTCCTATCCGAGATGTGTCCTACACCTCTAGGAAGCAACTTCCTATCCAAGACGCTCACGTCTCTAGGAAGATTTCTTGCTTGCCTATCCGGATCCTCCCGACCCTAGACAAGACTTCCTTGCTTGACTATCCGGACCACATGTCCTAGTCAAGGCTTCCTTGCTCTTTCCACAAAGCTTCACTCACTTTGCAAGAGACTTCCACCTTTTACAAGGCAATGATCTAAGTGATGCAAATGATGCAAACACATGCAACATAGAATATATGATCAATACATCCTATGGAAACTAGAAATAATCAATGAGCACACAATGTACATTTTTCTAGTTTATGATCCAAAACATGACACCATACAAAATGATGCATGAGCATATGAAATGTATGGATAAGGTACACTTCATGAAGATCTAGACATAGGCAACAAAGTTCACAAAACAAAGTAGTCTAGATCTTAAACATGAACAAAAATCTAGAGCATGCAAAACACCTAAAACATGCCAAGCCTAGATTCTATTCATGTTTCTAAAGCTTGAAAACAAAGCATGTTCATTAAGCACATAATCAAGACTTTAGAACACAAAACAACAAAAAAATGCTAGAATCACAAAATGTATACAATGAATATTCTAGCAAGTATTTAGAGCAAGGATATAATGAATAATCAATTAAATCCTAATTAGCTCTAAATACAAAATCAAATGTGCTAATCTTAGATTTGTTCAATAAGAGGATCTAAGCACATGTGAGGATTATTAATCATAAAATACATCAATCAATCCTCAAATAATCCTAGATATCAATCTAATCACAATACAACTCTCAAACATGTGAAAAACCTAGAATCTAAGAAACTAGTTCACATATGTCTCTAATTAGACTTTTGATTAAGATTGATTATGAAGCTATCTTTCTCTATAGCATTCATAATACATAAACATACATATAGAAGAAGAAACCCCAAGCAAATTGAAGGTTATAAAAGAAGAAATCCCAAAGATATGAACACTACCTTGGATTTTCGAGCTGGTTCGGTTTTCTGTGTGCAACCACCAGAAAAGTCGATCAAACAGCTGCCAAATCACTTGGAAAAGGTAGAGGACTCGATTACAAACGTTCTCCAACTTGAATCACTCAAATCCGACTTCGTATGAGAAAGTTATGGTGTTTGGAAGTTGGGAAAATTTGGGAGAAAAATTCTGACGGGAATTCTAATTTTTTCTTCTTGAAAACAAATGGAGGGAATGGAGGGGTTTTAAAAAGAGGAGAGAGGAGGCAATTTTTGGCCAATAAAAGAGGGCCACCTCAGCCCAGTCCCGTGGGGGGCGCATGGGCCACACGGGGTCAGAAAGCCCCTCTGGCCGTGGGGCCCACGGCTCCATCCACGGGGTGGGCCACACGTGGCCTCTTGGCCACTTACGCCCTCGCGCGCTCCTTCGGATCTTCGGCCCATATCTTGAGCATCCGACCTCCGATTTCAAATCTGTTTTCGAATTACGAACCATGACTCCCTTACACACGATAACGACTATACAAATTTGAAAAATGGTTGAGAAATCATCTCGGAAATCATCGATGAAGTCAACACAACGTAAGAGAACGTAAAGTGGCATAGTCAACACGTTTGGACTCGAAACCTTATGAATGAGTAACCGAAACGACCGGAACTCAATAAGGCATTGAATAAGAACATGTTCAAGTCCTAAACATAAACTACAGAAACATACAAGCACAAATACACACACATATGCTAGTTTCCGGACATAGTCCTAGAAAATGCAAAACACAAAGTTTATTAACTAAATGTGAATGCATGAGCATATTTTGCCAAGTGTGTGAAAGTGAAATATAAATGAAATAAAATCATGAAGGGACACACAAGAATGATATGTGTGAGTGTATGCCTAGCCTTGTAAGAGATAAGAGGTCTTTGAATACCTTCGTAGACCGATAATGTCCGAAACTCTTAAAAGCCGGCAACTTGAACGAATAATGGTTGAGACGTCCTTCGTCTTCGAAATCCTTCATTTACTAACCACTAAACATTACAAGTAAAACACGTTTTGATATGGAATTAATGCCAACACTAATTATCAACCTTACAAGTACGCATTTGCCCTTTCTTTGCTTTCTTCCTTCAAAACTCTCAGGATGGTCTTGGGGTGTCTCTTCCATGGATGGTCTTGTTTAGGTATCGGGGGTTGCAATGTGAACTTCCGACCGCAGTCTTCCTAGTGGCTGGTTTCCAGGCGCGGTTAATTCATAGGGAGAAGAGGCTCCTAGGCCTATGGGAAGCGAAAGCCCTATTTTGTTAGCTTCGCTGACTAAATTCATCAATGCAATTTGAAAGTGTTGTAAAGTTCCTAGGTCGGCTGTCCTAATTCCCAGCGTTGCTGTCGATTGCTCCCCAACCATCACCGCTCCATCTCTTGTCGGTGCGATCGCTTCAACAATCTGATCTCCGCTGGAGTTACCATCTTTGTCGCTGTCGCTATTGTTGCTCATGTTTTTGTCTGTTCACAAGGGTTCTCTGAAGTTTCTATTCAGTTCAGTTCACCCCCCTCCTTCTAGCGCCAATTGTTGATGGTGAAATTTGGATTATCACGTAACCAACAATTATATCAAAGTGAATAGTAAATGAGAAAGTAAACAATGCATGCAAGAGACAGATTTTACGTGAAAAAACCCTTGAATGGGAAAAACCACGGCGCCCCAGAGGGCAGAAAGATAATACTATGATTTGCTATCTGATTACACACTCAAATCTCTCTAATAATTGCTTTTCTCTCTCTAGGTTTTCGAACCCCCTCCTTGTAGGATAGGTGGTTCTATTTATACATAATAACTAGGGTTTTCCCTTAGTTCTAACCGTGCTGGTGGTAGGATTTCCTCTTTGATTTGTGTTAGGAATCCGATGTCGTAATGGATTAGGATTTACTTCCTATTTCGACCTCTTCGGGTTGAATTCGTCTTCCCTTCTCTTATCTTAGAGCCTGATATTCTTTTAACCTTCTCCTTTCATGATTTCTCATCGTAAGGGGTCTTCTGGAAGTGCGAGTATTATTCCTGAGCATTTACCGAGTCGGTTTGTGCTCAGTAAGCTGATGCGGCGAATGCCTTCACTCCTGGGTACTGTTTTTTTGCGACCACAGTTTTATCCCTGGCGAGTATGTACCCAGACCTGACGAACACGCCTATGACTCTTACTTACCTAAGACTTTTCGCTACGTTGATTGGTCCACGTTTTCCCTTTGACCTGGTTAACAAGTGACGTGACAACGTTTTCCTCCGCATTTATTGACTTCTTTGATGACGTGTCTGCTTGGCGAAACTACACATACAACACAGGCCAAACTAATCTATTTGTCATAGACATGGGTAGTACATCAGTGTATTTTGTCAAATTGTGCTGGCAAGGAACTCTTGTAAGCTTCAGAGACAGTTAAAGCAGTTTCTGAGAGACTGCTCTTCATCTCAGAAATTTTTGACTACACGTAGTCTTTGTGTTTGAGACTGAATTGGCAATTGCCAATAGTTCAGAAGCACAGATCTGAGACTAGTCAATACCCATTACCTCAGCAGGTGTAGACCTTTTGGCATTTAACACATACTGGATATCATTACTGAGTTTTAATCTAGTTCCAAGTAGTGGTGGCCGCGGTTCGATTTCGGTTTGGTTGCCGCCCAAAACCGAAACCGAAACCGAAAATTCGGTTTGGTGACCGGTTTCTAACCGGGGGTTTTTCGGTTTCGGTTTCGGTTTCGGTTTTTGTTTTTTTGGATAAATCATAAAGATTGTTTGTAAATATAAAATCTTGACAAGTAATAATAAAATCTTGTATTTATTAAATATAAAATCATAAAGTTTTAAATAAAAAAAACATTTACAAACATTTTCGTTGAAGTATTTAAGTATTTCACAATGTTTAAAAGAAAAGAAATTAATATTTATTAATAAATACAACTTTACAATTTCACAAAAAATAAAATAAAATTACAAATTAGCCTTGAAGGCTTGAATTCAAATATACAATATTACAATGTAACAAAGTTAAAAAAATTTTTAAAAAAAATACCGGCCTTGCACTTAATTTTTTACCACAATTAAGCTGCCTACGTATCCTCCACCAATGTAGAGGAATCAAAGGCTACGTAGTTCTTTTACCTTTAATTAGTTGCTCAGTGTTGGAGGTTGGAAGTTGGAACGGAATCTATTCGCTGCCTTCGAAGAAGTCATTCACTATCTCCGGCTGGAGTTCTTGTTGTCCATATTTTGCCTTTGTCCAATCATCAACACATGCCTGGATTTCAAGTGATTGTGGAGACATAGCCGACTATCTTGGGTCCAAAATATTTCCACATGCACTAAATTCTTGTTCCACAGCAACGGTAGAAACCAGCATTCCAAAAATTTGTTTGGATAATCATGTTGATGACTCTTCCACCAAACCTGGAGACTAAATTCTTCATTTGAAAATTGATGAGTGTCTTTTAAATACTGGTCAAGCTCAGAGACAGATGAGGATGAAGAAGATGTTCGTAATTTTTGGATCTTTGGGAAAACAGTCGATCCCCTAAACCCCTTAATTGAAATTTTGCGGAAGAATTACTACCACCAGATGTGGGTTGGGGTTGTGAAACCGACACGTTCAAAGACTGACCATACATTCTAAGATATTCATCGTATAATTCATAAAGCAAAGTCTTAACGGAATCACAATAATGAAGAACATCAACTTCTAATCCTAAACATTTGTAATAATTAGTTAAATATTCCTGCAAACATTCTAATTTAAAGCGTGGATCAAAACACGGTGCAAGCAAGTAAATATTTGGAATCTCTCCATAATACGAAACCCATTTTGTTTTCATGGCAGCAACACATTGACTCAATTGCACATCAAATTCACAATCACTAAATGCACCGGTAATATTAACACTTTGAATAAGAAATAAATGAGTAGTGAGATAGTAAATACCAGATAAAGCATTGGTAGCATCATTAAAAACACGTAACAATTCAAGAATTTTATACATGCATCCCAATGGTTCAACTGAAGAGAAATTGAAGAAACGTTATAAGTAATAAAAGAAACTAATAAATCCTTATATTCAACACTTTCATTAAGCAACTTATAAGTTGAATTCCAACGAGTGGTAATATCTCGAGAAATTTTTTTGGGACGCATATTATTTTGAGAGCAATATTTTAACCATTGTTTCTGGATTTTGCTATGTCTCCAGATATAGTTAATACTATCTCTAATTGGTCTAATAAAAACAGAAAGCCCTACTAATCCAGCTTGAACACACAAATTTAAAACATGGCATGCACAACGTTGATGAAATAATTTACCTCCAAAATAGGGATTGCACAAATCCGGTAACATAGGAATAGATGCGGTATTGCTTGCAGCATTATCAAATCCAATAGCAAAAATTTTGTTTAGGATATTATACTCTTGAAAAATGATTTTAAGGAGTTGAAAAATATTTGAGCTGAATGTGAGTCATCGAAAACACGAAATGCAAGAATTCTTTTTTGCATGTCCCAGTCATTGTCCATATAATGACATGTGACACCTAAATATGAATGACTACCAAAATTGTCGGTCCATATGTCGGCACATACGGAAACGCGACCTTGAAATTGAGAAAAAAATGTTTTCAATCTGTTTTTTTTTTTTTGTAAATGGCATTTAGTGTATGTGTGAGAGTGGCTCTAGGAACACGTTGCATTGCAGGATTTAATGCATTTTGACAATAATTAACAAAACCTACTTTCTCACAAAAACCAAAAGGTAAGTGTTCAGTTGCAACCATTCATGCTAATTGTATTGTTCTTTATTTTTTTCAGACGTGTAATGAAATAATTGATTAGAAGGGATTGCGTACCTGACGATTTGGGCTTGGTTATTCGCCATCGGGTATTCGGACAGGTGATTTTTTCTGATATGGGTCCAGTATGTGCCATATCCGAAGTTTTTTCCAGTCTTGTATGATTTGGTGCAGTAATTGCACTGGATGTGGAAAAATCCACCATCTAACTTAGTTTTCTTCATATGCACTTTGAAGAGATCGGACTTCATCGGCTTTTCTTCTTCTTCTTCACTTTCACCTGCAAAAAAATCATCCGAAAGGGGTGGGGGGTCAGATAGATTTTCATTAGTATTGGGGGTATTGTGAGCGGGGTTGAGTCCGTCAAACTCGGGAATTATTAGAGGGGGATTAGGAATAGAAGGGTGATCGGATCCAACTCGATCTTCAAGGAACTGGTGAAAAGTCACATCGTCGTAAATGATATCATCACCAATGTGTTCCAACAAGTTTTGCAATGGACCCTTTCCTCTGTTCACATTTCTTGAACCATCTCCCCCACTTGCCATTGAAAAATTAATAATAATAAAATATAGATATATGTAAAGAAAATATTGTTGGAATAATAGTGGTAGCAAAGTAAAAAAAAAAAAATAGATGATTGAAAAAAATATATTGTTGGAATAAGAGCGGTTAGCAAGTAAAAAAAAAAAAAATGATTGAAAAAAATATATTGTTGGAATAATAGTGGTGAAAAATAATATATGATGGTCAAAAATAGAAGAAATAAATATTGTAAATCAGTTTGATGATTGAAAAAATAGATGCTAGAAAAAAATAGAATAAATCATTTATATATGAAATGAGAATTAAAGAAAATTGTAAATGTAAAGAGAATTGAGAATTTGAGATTGAGAGAAGTTGAGAGAATGAGAGTGGTGTGAAGAAAAATGAAGTGTGGGGGGTATTTATAGTATAGTAGAAAGGGGCGGCTTTGCAAATAAAAAAAATTAAGGGGTGAAAAAAAAAACATAGGTGGTCGTTGGGTGTCAAAACGGTCATCTAATTACTGCCCAATGGCCAAATTTTATTTCTTTTCAAACATTGTGCCACGTGGCAGCGTCTCATTGGTCACTTTTTTTTTTCCAACGGTCGTTTTTTTTAAATGTCCTGCCACGTGGCAACGTCTGATTAGTTGAATTAATATATATATTTTTATTTTTTTTATTTAAAACTGGCGGTTTAATCGCAGACAAAACCGTCGGTTTTGGTCAGTTTTTGGAATCCAAAACCGAAACTGAAACTGAAACCGAAACCGTACGGATCGGTTTTCAAACCGGCGGTTTCGGTGGGCAGTTTTGGTTCCGATTTGGTCTGAACAGTTCCGGTTAAACCGCGGACAAAACCGATGGTTCAACCGAAACCGTGGCCACCACTAGTTCCAAGGAATAAAAGCAATTGCATCAGAACTAATAATTTTAGGAAACAAATTAATATATAACGTTTTGAAATGTTATACATTAGACAATACATGTGACAATAAAAGGTAGATAACATGTTGAAATGTTAATCATTCGTATCAAGATAATGTGATGAATACTTTCTCAGGGTTGATTAAATGGAGATGCAATTGAAATGAACTTAATAGAAGACATCACTCAGTCATCACACTCTACTATGCATTCAGTTGCCACTAAATGAGGAAAAGAGATTTTGATGTCCATCTCTAGTCCGCCTAGTTTAACACAAAAACACCAAACTATTTATCCACGGCTTGCAACTCTTTCTTCATCCTCTTGAAATCGCGTGCATTGAAAGTCTGTAATTCCACTTTCTTCTTCAACTAGTCATTTTCGTGGCAAATCCTCTTTTGCTCTTCCAGTTTCACCTTCATTTCCTTGTCTTTGTACTCCAAGAGCTCCTCCATTTTGCGAATCCTTTCATCAAACCCAGCAATCATGGCACTGAACTTGTTGACATCCTCCTCCAAAATAAAATTATAGGTGGTGATGACAATGCTATTGAGGATTTGGATAGAGAGTTTATTGGGAAAATGGAGAAAGAGAGAGACTGTGAGTCAAAATCCTCAGCGCACATCATCACCGCTCATAAATTTTAAGTAACTATCGAGGGCATACTTATTCATATAGTTATTCTCACCAAAAGCTCTCGAATTGCTTAACAAGTGATTGGTATACGAAGCAATTTGGACCATCCAGTGGATCATAGCTAGATAAGTAGGCCAGTTATATGGGGAATTTGGGGACCGAAATGTGGATTTGTTGAATTTGTAGGGGCAATTAAGGGATTTCAGAATAGTGAAGAGATCGTCTTCGAATTTAGTAGTGGATGGGTAATCCGGCTTCGACATCTAGAATTTTATAATTTATCTGATGTCTTTGACAAAGGGGACTTGTTTTGGAGGGAGAGAGATCTGGAATGACTAGGACGACAAGTAGCGGATTTTGATATTATGTGGATTGGGCTTTACTTTATAGTGCATACTAGATTAGACCTAAAAAAAGTTCTTGAATTTATTTTTTTATTTTTTTAAAATAGGTTCTTGAATTATATATATATATATATTATATATACATACATATATCTACTCAATATGATAGACAAATTTATTGAGTACTACATATATAGTTAGATAAAAATAAAAAAATAAAAAAGTTCTTACCAGGATTTGGTATGAGCTAGAGAAATTCAATTGTTCAATCCCCTACAAATTTTGGTATGAGAAGTGATTAGGTTTTTTTTTTTTTTTCTAAAACCCATTTAAAATAAGAAATATGTTAAAAGAAAGAATTATATACCATATCGAATTAAAATAAATTTAGAAATATATTGTCTTTGGAAGGATAGGCCTGGAAGTAAATATTTTAATTGTAATCCAGTGATTTGGAATTAAGTTAAAAGTTAGGATTTCTTACTTTTTATTTTAAGTTATTTTTTGATATTTTTAAGTTGTTTGACCACTTAAAAAAAAAAAAAAAAAAAAAAAAAAAAAAAAAAAAAAAAAAAAAAAAAAAAACTTAATGAGTTCAATTTAGACCCATTAAGTTTTAAGTGGAAAAAACAAACGACCCTCAAGTTTTCTTATAATTTTTTAGGGTAATTTCTTTAAATTCATTATTCTTTACAAAATTTCTAATCTCCCCAATATTAGAAATTTTTGTGGATTTTCGGGATAATAAATAGATTCGCTAAATCAATGTTATAATTAATTCATTTTGAAAAAAAATCTTATTATTAATTAGACCATAAATCATAAATCAAGGGACAATCCCATAATTAAGGGATAATGCATTGACTCTTGATTTCATTAATTTGTATTAATACTAATAATTGTTTTTAATATCATTAACTAATTAGATTGACAAATACAATGTATTAGATTGAAAAATACAAAACATTGGCTATCAATTTTATCCAAACAAATATATATATATATATATATAGTCTTTCTATTATCAGTTCGAACTTATATAAAATATATCAGTTTCTTGCATGTGGATCATTGGATTTAAAAGATGCTTTGACAAGTGCATGTAGCCAAGTCAAAGTATTTAAATCCAATGACTCACATACTAGGAACTGATATATCTTTTGTCAGTTTTTGTCAGTTCGAACTGATAATAGAAAAATTGTATATATATATATACAGAAATTCTATTATCAGTTCGAACTGACAAAAGTTATATTAGTTCCTTGCATGTGGGTCATTGGATTTAAATACTTTGACTTAGCTGTATGCACTTGTCAATCAAAGTATTTAAATCCAGTGGCCCACATACAAGGAACTGATATAACTTTTGTCAGTTCGAACTGATAATAGAAAGATTGTATATATATATAAATTTTCACCTCGGTGCACATTGAGGATTATTTATCAATGCATTGCATTAGATTGAAAAATACAAAACATTGGCTATCGATCTTATCCAAACAAATATATATATAGATAGATAGATAGATATATTGAAAGGCAAGAGCTTTATTCAGGCCAAGACAGGCTAGGACAAAACAAACCACAAAACAGAAATAGGGGAACAAACAAAGGAGGACCCCATCAAAGAAAACACACAGCAGGAAACATAACAAAGAAGAACGGGGCAACAAGCTAGTAAAAAGAAAGAAACAGAGCCAAAAAACAACAGCCTAAAAATCACTCCAGGAGAGGATGTCACCACCAAACCGAGACCCTTTTTTGGCCAATTGGTCAGCTAGGGAATTGGAGTCTCTCGAACCATAAGCAAAAGAGACCACTCTTCCGTTGTCCGAGACGCTACGAATATCGTAGATAATTTGAGCATGCTCAATTCTTCCAAAACCATCGTTATTGATCCAAGTAATTGCCACCTGAGAATCACTCATAATCACAATAGTCTTCCCTGTCAGCTCAGGTCTGGAAACACATAACTCGCAGGCTCTTGCAATCGCAATCAATTCAGCAGAGATAGCATCTTGAAAACCAATATTTTCCGAAAAAATACAAACCACCTTCCCATTGTGATTACGAAGAACACCTCCAATACCCGCAAGCCCTGGGGAGCCCCTCGTTGACCCATCCACCCTAAACAAAAGAAAATCCTCAAGGGGTGGAACCCATTCCGCATGTTTAGGAAATTTCCTCTTTTTAGTATCAGTGCAGCATAATGCTATATTCAATAACATATAAGTAATAGGATCCACCGTACCATTACCCAAAAATTTGAACCACCATGCGACTCTGAACCTCACCAAGTCCTCTGCTTGAAAAATGTTGACCACGCTATCCATAAACACTGTATTGTTCCTAGTCTCCCAAATAGTCCAAGTCACTGCAAAGAAAACTAACCTCCAAGCTCTCTTAGACTTTTTTTGATAACATAAACCGACCCAGCTGCTCCACCACTCACTCAAAGAACTGGGCAAGCAAGCTTCCATACCCCACCAACTTATACAAAGATGCCACAGATGAGACGACTAAGAACAAGAAAGAAAGAGGTGATCAATGGTTTCATCATTCTCCGAACAAAAAGGACACAACACTTTCCCATCAAGATGCATCCCAAACTTGTTAAGCACTTCTTTAACCAAGACTCTACCATGTAAAAGTTGCCAAACAAATAACTCAATCTTGGGGGGACACACACCTTGCCACACCCCAACGAAATTAACTCTATCGCTCAACGGAACGTTTTCATAGCATTTCCAAAAGGAATTAACCGAAAAACTTCCTTCGAGATCATGGAGCCAGCCAACAGAATCCTGAATCGAGTCCCTAATGGTAAGGTTTTCTACGCAAACCAAGAAACAACTCCATTGCTCATGTTCCCAGTCAAAAAAAGGTCTTCTCAAAGACACCTCCCATTTACTCAGCTGCCCATCTCTAGACCAAAACTCTCTAACACAACTAGTCTTGTTAACCGTTAGAGTGAAAATCCTAGGAAATGCCATTTTCAATGGAATTCCCTCTACTAGCACATCCTACCACAGCCGAGCTTTGTCCCCTCTTCCCACCACCACTCTCAAACCTTCCTCTAGTATCCTAGTCGACACAGTACCCTGATCAAACAAGGAACCAACAGCCTTCACAAAATAAGAACCTCTAGAACCACAATTCCATCTCTATCTAAGCAAATCCTTTAAGACTTCATACTTAGCACACATAACCCTCTTCCAAAGCGGATTCTCTTCCGAGCCAAATCTCCACACCATATATATATATATATATATATATATATATATAAATATTCACTTCGGTGCACATTGAGGATTATATATTAGTGCATTGCATCTGAACCATTAGATTCACATGCTTTGAATTAGGGGTCGTTTGTTTTTTTGTCTGAAGACTAAATAGTCCTAAATTTTTCTGAAGACTAAATAGGGATTGAAATCTGAACTTGAATGACATGTTTTTTTTTTTTTTTTTTCCTTACATCTGAATGCCTTGTCAACACGTTTGTTTTTTAAAATTAAAATTGTTTGAAAATAAGTAATTTTACATTTATACCCATGTTAAACAATTATACATATAATATGGAATAAAAACAATCCAAAAATAATAATTATATATGAACACATATGATCATGATCTTCCTCTTCCATTACAAACAAACTTCAATTTTTACTAAGAAAAGAAAAGTTTTTTTTTTTTTTCAAAAAATAAAAGAGGCAGTAGGAAAACTCACACAAAACACTATACATATATATATATATATATATATATATATATATACATCACCCCAATATCATAATAAAATATTGATATTAAACACTAATATGAGAAGTGATTAGGGTTTTTTATTTTTATTTTTAAGGCTATTTAAAATAAGGTATATATTAAAATAAAGATTTCTATACCATATATAATTATAATGAAATTGGAAATATGTTATATATGGAGGATAGTATCGGAAGAAAAGATTTTAGATTGTATTTAATGTAATTTAGTGATTTGCAATTAAGTGAAAAGTCATGATTTTTTTACTTTTTATTTTAAGTTGTTTTTTGGTATTTTTAAGTTGTTTGACCACTTAAAAAAACAAACAAAGAAACAAAACAACTTAATAATTATGATTCAGACCCATTAAGTTTTAAGTGAAAAAACAAACGACCTCTTAGTCTACACTGATGTATTTTATATCAGTGTGCACTGATGAGAAAATGATTATATATATATATATAATATTTTATCTAATTCAAAACTGCAAGATTTATTTCGATTTCAAACCTCACAAAGGATTCTTGAATTCAGCCACACTATTGATATGCATATAAGATGTGTTAGCTGAAACAAAAATAGTAAATAAATAATTTCAGAAAAATTGTTACTATGGTAGTACCAACATCGATAGTTTGGTGGACCTAAAAAATGAAAAATAAATACCGTATAGTAACATTATTAAATTAAAGTGAAAGAGCGAATATGTAATTTTACAGATTCCACCCAGCCTCTCTGCTTATGTAATTTGTTTAGTATATTCATGTTGAGTGGTAAGGCTTATTATATATGTCTCCCAATTTAAATATATCTTTGCTTTTCAACTATTGAAATTTTTTCATAAAAAAATTGTAGTTTTCTTTTAGCACACTCCAATAAAAAATCCTGGGTACGCCCTTGTCAACAACCATACATCGAAGCCAAGAAAAACTATTCTTTTATATTTTGAGAGAAAAAAAAAAAAAAGATAATCATTTATCGGGTGGGAGTGGATCAAGTTCTTCATGTATTAATATCCATTTTATTTAGGTGTATTTTTGTTTTTCTATTAATGAAATTTTCTAGTAGTGTCAAAGTTTATATATATATATATATATGTATAGTTTTGCTTTAATCCACCTTAATAAAAAAAAATCCTTGATATGTCTCTAGATGTGGTATCATGTGCCTTGCACATGTGGTCTCAATCTCTGTAAGTAATCTGTGTGACAAGACAATTAACACATATATATGAAATTTTCAATATGACAAAACAAGTAATTTGTGGTCTCCATTTTTCAATATGATAAGACAAGTCACACATATATATGACAAGACAAGTAATCTGTGATCTCGATTTTTTGTTTTTCAATTTAATGAGTTAAGATAGTAGAAGCAAATAAAACAACTTTTTTTTTTTTTTTTTTTTTTGAAATTACAACAATTAGATTACAACAGTTGGATAACAGCAACTGGAACTGGATTACAACAACAGTCGGGAACCTGATGATAGAGACGCTGACGAGCACAGCCTGGAGAGCAGCTCCCACAGATAGGGAGAGAGACACCTACTCGAAAGTAGGACAACAACCCACCCGAAGGTGGGACAAACACCCACACAAGGTGGGACCACATCCACACAACATATGGACCAAGGAAAATTGGCATATCTATATGCATGCCTTGGCACTCGAACTTGGATGGTGGAGGGCTCCAAGAGGAGGGTCCAGCCATCATGCTGCGAGGCCATTGGCAAGCAAATAAAACAACTCATGGGCAGAGCAGGTTGGCAATCTAACACTAAAGTTTTGTAGTTAACTGTTTGGCAAAGACTGTTTTAGGACATTTCCCATCTCAAACTGATTTGGCAGCCTGCAGCCATATGTTCCCTGAACTAGAGTAAATCAATAGTTCAATCTAGACAAGGTGCACATCTACAACTTATTATCCGACATATTAATGAAAAGTATACCATCCTAATAGCTAATAAGTTTTGCATAACATGGTTACTCAAGCTCAGTACTCAATGAAAATACGTGATGGTCACAAATAAAGTATTACTCTTAAAAAGTTTCTTGGCCCTATCCATTGCCTACAAGATATCTTTCTAAAGGCATTGATATACAACTAAAACAACACATTAACTGAGCAATAGAGTCCTAAATTTGTGCACTTAGCAATGGAGTCAGAAATTTATTTTATTGGGGGTAACAACTTCAAAAAAAATATCAAGACAATAATACCATAAAAATTATAAATACAAAACTTAAAAATTAACTTATAACATGTTTTATTCAAAGAGGTTACATGATAGCCTCATTATTAATATCATTAAATATGTTTTTTTTATTAGAAAAAAAATATCATTAAACTATACAATCAAATAATTAATATATGCACATTGATTTCTCAATAGCTTTCCGATGAATTGTTTTCTCATTCCATTTGCAATTAAATTTTATATGCTCATAGATGAAAATGATTTCTTTATAGTGATAGTGACAAATGGTAGAATTAGTATTCATTTTACTTTTCAACTATCTTTGTACTAGATTATCAATCTCTTATATTTTGCATATGAACGATATAAATTTTAAATTGAAACTAGACCCATGAATTATATAACCAACATAAAGTACAATAACAATAAACATATCACAAAACAAGAAAGGTGATTGTTGCGATGAACATCCTTGTCAATGATGAAACCAAGTTTTGCAGTAAAGACACGCAGCACGCCCCTAGAATTCAAGGAATTAAACTTTGAGCTGACATGGCAATTGGAGGTAAGCAATCGAAAGATAATAATAATAAAGAAATTGTAAGCAGAACAATTGTCTCAAGTCTTACTTAGAGTAACACGCTTTGCATGAATTGCACATATCAATGCATCATTAAACAAACTAACCAGAAAATCTTCTGATGCCTACATAGACAAAGACCATTTTTATTTTTATTTTTGATAAAACAACAGAAGAAACAGGGCACACAAGCGAGACCCTAACCAGGCTTATCAGCCTCCACAATCCTGCCAATACAATTAGGAACCTCTTCCAACCAAAACACATCCCTAGCTAAACGAAGAGAGTAGCAAGCGAGATCATAAGCAGCTATGTTAGCCGACCTTTGAATACTATGAAACTGCATGTCCTCCGTAGACCGAGAGAGCTTAACAACATCCTCAAGGATTACCCCAAGATCAGAGTCCATATGGATGCCATTGTTGATCCAAGTAACAATCTCCTTGATATCCACCTCAACAACATCAGGGGATAACCCACAATCAATACCAAACTGAAGCCCCTTAAGGATTGAATCCAAATTAGCTGCTTTGACAGAATAATTAGTCCGGAGGATTTGCGAGCAGCAAGCTAACACCTCACTCTCACAATCTCTAATGATCACCACACCAATTCCCACTCTACCGCCCTTTCTGTCCACTTTAGTAGCGCAGTTCATTTTGAACTTGCCCTCAACAGGAAGGGTCCACCCAACATTCACCTGAGGAATGCCGGCCACAATAGGCAAGTTTTCCTGGTTCTTATACTGGGAATCAGCCAGGTAGCTATTACTCCAATCAATAATTGCCGACCAGTCAGGGAAAGGAGAGCCATGAAGGATACAATTGCGACCGAACCAAATACGCCAAATAATGACACAAAAAAGCTCCTTATCCACACCACTCAGAATAGAGAACATTTCTAGGATAAAATCAAAAAAACTTTATGGATTACCTTTAATGGCGAGCTTCAAGCAAAACCACTCAAGACGAATGACCTTAAGCTTTTTGCATTCTCATAAGGCATGTTTGGTGGTTTCCAAGGAGGACTTATAGACCCTGCACACACCATTAGTCGAAACCCCTCGCCTAGCAATGTTGAAGTTGGTAGGGATCCAATCAAAACAAGCTTTCCAGACTAAGATTTTAATTTTGAAGGGGATATTCATATGCCAGAAGTTGTTCCACGAAGCTCTCATAGGGCTAGGAGTAGAAGTGCTAGGATTAGTTTCCAAACACCTTCCAAGCCAGTATCCACTTTTGACAGAATAGTTACCACTGCCCTCATAATGCCATATAGTCGAATCAGGGATGCTACCTAAGCCAATGGGGATCTGCAAAATAGCATGTGCATCATCGGGAAGGAAATTCGAATTTATCAACTCAGGGTTCCAGCCACCAAAGGAGGAAAAAAGCCTGTCCACCGTAGCTTCAACACCCAAATTCGAAGGAGAAATTTTCTTAAAATCATGAGGTCTGGGAATCCACTTATCAAAATAAATTTTAATAGACTTACCATCTCCCACTTTCCACCTAACACCCTTCTCCAACAGGCCCTTACCCCAGCAAAGACTGCTCCAAACGAACGAGTAGCCAGCCTTTTTAGTCGCTTCCAGGAAGCTACAATCACTTAAATAACAACCCTTCAGGATTCTAGCAGCCAGCGAATCAGGTTTTTTGAGGATTCTCCATCATTGGTTAGCCAAGAGGGCCCTGTTCGAAGTCTCCAGATCATGAAACCCGAGCCCACCGTCAGTTTTGGACTTACATATCTGCTTCCACGTGCACCAATGCATCTTCTTCTTGCTCGGTTTATTGCCCCACCAGAATCTCACACAAAATCTTTGGATTTCAAAAATTAGGCTCTTCGAAATTCGGAACATGCTCATTGCATAAGCGGTAACCGCCTGGATCACAGCCTTAATGAGGATCTCCTTACCACCGATAGAGAGAAGCTTCTCACCCCAGCCTTTAATTTTCACCTACACCTGATCGACAATGTCAGCAAATAGCTTCCATTTACCTCTACCAGAAAAACAAGGGAGGCCTAAGTATTTTTCATGCACTCAACTAAATTCACCCCAATCAACACAGCAATTCTAAGACCCTCTGTTCTTGTCATAGACGGACTCACACACACAACGGATTTGCTGAAATTGACCATCTACCCAGACACCCTCTCATACTCATCCAAAACTGTTCTAACGGCAATACAGTTCACATCATTCGCCTTAGCAAACAATAGGCTGTCATCGGCAAAAAATAAATGAGAGACAGCCGGGCCTTTTCTACTGCATTTAAACCCTGAAAACACCCTTTTATCTTGAGCCATATGAATCAGGGTGGTAAGCCCCTCAGCGCAGAATAAAAAGAGGAAAGGTGGTCGCCTTGTCGTAACCCTCTATAAGGCTTGATGTTGTCGTACACCTCACCATTTAACAAAAAGGAATACGAGACAGAGGTAATGCATCTCATAATTAGGTTGACCCATCTATCCGAAAAACCTAACTTGTGCAGCATACCCTCCAAAAAGGCCCATTCGACCCTGTCGTAGGCTTTCGCCATATCTAACTTAATGGCCATCGACCCATTTTTCCTTTTCCTCCGCTTGATTCTATGCAGGCACTCGAACCTTACAATGGTATTATCAGAAATAAGGTGGCCTGGAACAAAGGCACACTGTGTTTCCGAGATGACATCCCCGAGAGCATGCTTGAACCTGTTCGTAATTGCTTTAGCAATAATCTTATATAACACATTGCAAAGACTTATGGGTCTGTAATCGGAGACTCTAACCGGAGTTTGGATTTTAGGAATAAGGGAAATGATAGTGCTATTCATACCAGCCACAGAGTCACCATCGTTAAGAACCCAAAGACACGCTGTGGTCATAGAAGGGCAAATCGAATCCCAGAAGTTCTGGTAGAAAATGGTAGGCAGCCCATCACTTCTAGGCGCCTTCATAGGTCTCATCTCAAACACAGCTCTCCGAATTTCCTCTCTTGAGAAAGAGGCATCAAGGGCACGAGATTGATGATTTCCGAGCTTAGGTCGCACCCCATCCAGAATTTTATTCATGTCCCCCGCGGAAGGATTGGAAGAAGTAAATAAGCGGGAGAAGTAATTACCCGTGATTCGTTCCAGCTCATCAGTCAAAACTCTCCACGTACCACCCTCATCCAGAAGACCCTTAATTATGTTCCTAGCTTTCCTTACATAGGCCATAGAGTGGAAGAAGCGCGTATTTTTATCCCCATTTTTCATCCATTCAACCTTTGATCTCTGTCGCCAATATCTTTCCTCAATATCAAGGATATCATTAAGCTGAGCTTCCAAGCCATTAATAACCCTCCATGAGCTCGGTTTATCAGCTTTACAAGCCTCAGCCAGAGCCCTATGTTTTTGATTTAAATCAGAGTGAAGCTCCCTTCTCTTTCTAATGTTCCAGGCTTTCAGCTGCTTGCCACAATTATCAATTTTGTTCAGCACATTCCCCACACAGCTAGTGCTAGTATTACTCTTCCACGCTGACACCAATATATCCTTGCACTCTTCCTCCTCAATCCAGCATTCCTTGAAGAAGAACCTCCTCATCCTGCCACTCGAGGCCACCCAACTGGCTACCGAACCTGCCCCATGATCGAGAACCAGGGGTCTGTGATCAAAGCCCCAGAAGTTAAGATGGCGAATGACCGATTGGGGGAAAGCATTCCTCCAGCTTTTGCTACACAGTCCTCTATCCAGCCGTTCCATAATCGAAGCAGCCCCATCCCCCTTGTTACTCCAAGTAAATTTAGGACCAATAAAACCCATGTCCTCAATATTACAATCTTTCAAAGCCTCCCGAAAATCAGCCATCGCTCTCCAACATTTATTGATGCCGCCTAATTTTTCATCATCCCCTACAATTTCATTAAAATCACCCAAGCACACCCAAGGGAGGTTATTCATACCAGCCAACCTGCGTAAAAGATTCCAAGAATGCTTCCTTTTGGTTTGCTCTGGGTGACCGTAAAAGCTAGTGAATCTTTAGACACTACCACTGTTGTCCGTAATTTTAACATCAATGTGCTCTTGGGAATACGTTAGGAGGTCCACCCAACTTTATCAGACCACATCAGACAAAGACCCCCAGACCTTCCAACACTATTGACCACTAGTTTGCTACTGAACCCTAACTTCAGCCTCCAATTCTCTTTCTTAATCTGATCGCATTTTGTTTCACACAAGAAAATCACCTTTAGACAGACTTCCTGCTTATGGAAATGCAGGGCGTTGAACGCCCGGGAGCTACCCAGCCCCCGAGCGTTCCAGGCGAAGAGTTTCATTGAGAACGGCAGGCCAGTAGAGACTGGCCGGCCGATATACCTGAATCTACAACCACACTTGTTGATTCCGAAACCCTAACCTGGGTAACATCACCAACTGTAACCTCCACATTATACAAACCATCGCTACTAGGAGACATCACTTTCTCCACCACTGGTTTATCATTGTCACAACCATTCGGAACCCCTATCAGACATCCATTGTGATTCAACCCATCATCTCCAATCCGTGAGCCAAGAGAGGGCGAGCCATTACCTTCATTTACCACCAAGACCTGAGTTGTGGCATCTGGACTTGATTCTGGAACCAGGAGTCTAGCTCGTTTACAAACCTCGCTCTTTAACTCGTGCTTTTTCCTCTTTCCAACATGGTGTCTCTCATCATTCACCTGAAAACTGAATTTCTTCACTAGGTTCACTCGTTTCCAGGTATCGGGAGAGTTAGCCATGGCTTCATTAATAGGTTCTACCAGCTTCCTGTGACCCATACACTTATCCTGTAGATTCATGTCAAGCCTAATTGGTGTATCTTTAGGACTGTCCATGTTCACACAAGTGGTGGTTAGGGCCTTATCATGAATACTAGGTGGACTTAAAATTGGGCCTATAAATATCCTAGAGGGTTCTGTCACCTTATTGCACACTCCACTCTCTTTAGACCCACCGCCTCTGCCAGCCTCTAAACCCACGCTTTTTGATTGCCCTCCACAAGTGCCCATCATGTCATTGAGAGCAGGGTTCAGCATTGAGCCGCAATAGTGGCCAGCCCCAATACCCTTCCCATCTGTAATTAATGGAGGTTCCACCTCATCATCCATGCAACCCTCCCCCGCCACCTTTCACAGGCTGTCTAAAAATAGTTCCATCATGGCCGCGAGACTCTGCCCCCGAAGTGACCGCCATCTTTCCCTTCCACCTCTCCGATGGCCGATTGTTCATTCCGGTCATCACCTTTGGCGTTTCAGTGCCTTTTTTACCCCATTTACCAAACTCCATCTTCCCCTGACCTCTAAATCTATGTTTTGGTGGACTTGAAGCTCACCAAATCGCTAGCTTCCTATTCGCAGCAGAAGAAACATCTCTATCCTCTTCTAGCAAAGCCACACACTCATCCATACCGTGACCAAGTCTATCACATCTAAAGCAGTAATCCATTAGTCTTTCATATCGAAGTAGCATCGTTATGATTTTCCCATTGCCTAGTAGATCAACTAGGAGACACCGTTGCAGCGGTTTATCAATATCGACAGTGACCCTAACCCTCAGAAAGCGACTCATACCCTCAACAATAGCTCCTAGGTCCATATCCAGAACCACCCCTATCATGCTCCCCAGGAAAAAGCCAATCTCTTCCGTCAAACATAGAAGTGGTAAGTTATGGATTTGCACCCAAAAATCCACCGATTTGAACTTCAAATCATGTATCTCTCCAATACCACAAGGTGAAACAAAGACAATAATTGCTCTATCAAAACTCCAAGGTCCCCTCTTTAAAATCCTCTGCCTGTCTTCCAGGCTATTAAAGTAGAAGGCAAAGATGTTCCCTTCTATTGGTTCAATCTTTACCCCACCATTAACCCGCCATATTTTATTCATAACGTCAATGAAGACCTCTCTTTTGACAAGTTTTTTCTTCAAAACCTTCCCGACTAGGCTCAAAGACAATCGGTTTTCACTCTTATCTTTAAGGTTCACATCCAGCAAACGTGCCAAGCCAGTCTTTTCTTTAATCGATAGGGCATCACAAAGTTTAACAATTTCCTCTGCATTCATGGTACCAAAGAAAAACAAACTAGCAACTACGAGGCACAAAAAGCACAAACGAAAACCACTAAATCACCCTCTAATTCAAAGAGAAACAAAAGGGGATAAAAAGACTCAGAAAAATCTTAAGGCAAGACTTCCTCTAACTCACACCTCAAAGTTCAGAGAAAACAAAAGGGAGAGACTTTTTAGTATGGTAATCTAATTGGAGTTGTTATAGTATGTAAATGTGCCTATCAAAATGATTAAACAAACCAAAGCTACAGAGTTTTTCCTACTATTTTTTTTTTATTTCCAAAAAACATGAAAATGATATCATAAATATCCTTCACACAAAACTATTAATAATAATAATGTAAAAAATGTGAAAACCATATGACTGACGATTTTTTATTTTTTTTTTCAAAAAAAATTGTTTCCAGGAAACTAGTTAGGAAAAATCACGATACCTCTTGAATTGCAACTAAAGCTTCAGCCGTCCAACGAGTGACTTGTGAGGGTGCAAGACAGTAAGTGATAGCTCTTACCTAAGGCAAATTATAAGGTTTTGTTAGCACCATCTGATTCAAATGAAGACCATAACCATAGTACCATACAAGTATATAAATAAGCCATGGAGAATGTCTATATAAACTTCTTGCAGAGTTGCAGCATGTTTAATTTTACTAATCAATAATTTTAAAATTTTGTGAGTTTGTGTGTGCGCAAAAACAAGAGAATTACATCTTATTACACCATAAGATTAGGTCTGAATAGTGAATGTTTGTAAACACTAGAGAAATCCATTCATCAATGCAGACTTTCTTCACAACCTAATGCTGACACAGATTGATTCCACTTAAGTGGCAAAGATGTATACATCAGAGTTGAAGGAAAATAATATGAGACTATATTTCAGTCAAATTCACAAGTAAAGAAAATCTGTGTCAGCCACAATTTACCAAACAAGCTTAACAGGTTTCCATGAATCGGCATACCACAATAAAATTTCCTGAACAAATAGTTCAATATTGATCCGTGTACAGAAATCCAACATTTACTATTTTAAAGCGTATTTGTAAAAGGAAACTTATTAATTAGCATATGATTTTGGGTGATCAGTTTACAATTTACAGTTTATAAGAATGATAAATTGAAAAAAGAGAAGAAAAAAAAAATTAACACATCACTTAAATTTTCTTCTATGATTATATATCTACACATCTCAAATTCAAAAGAATAAAAATAAATAAATAAAAAATAAGCTCCAATTACTTGAATTTTTTGGTCCGTCAATGAATTGAGCAACAACCTACCACTGCCGGCCATGAGATAGTGGATTGTGGCCGTGGGTGGCATAGGCTGTCACACAACCAGTTCTACAAAATTTAATAATTATTTCATGTTGTCAATTAACAAATTAATTAAGTTATAATCTTCTGAACAACTGTCCACTTCGCAATATTATTTCTTTAATTATACCAGTTAAGAACTCACCGGTCGCAATTCTCAAGTCTCAAGTCTCAATCTACAGTAGTGGAGCACAAAACCGATAAGGCAATAAGCCAATAACAATGGCAATTTGATATAATGACACAAATTCCTTACTGATCTATTTATACCCCACCTTTTTAATTATATAGTATTCTTTTTTCTTTCCTTTATCGAAACTACTTAAAGAGACATACAATTTCAGGAAGAAAAAAAAAATCTTATATAAAGTAAATCTATTAACACATCACATTCATTTTCTAAAAAAAAAAAACCCCCACGTTCTTGTAATCCGTTTCTTGAAAAAAAAAAAAAAATTAACTCTTACACCCTAAAATATACTTCTTACACACATACAAAATATTATGGAAAAGTTTGACAAAGATATCAAGTGTGCATATGGAAGAATTGTCTGAGAATGATATCAAGCATCTGGAAACAATTTCTTTTTTAGAAAGAAGTTTGAAGTTTGAAGTTTACTTTTTCTTTAGAATGATATCAAGCTATTGTTGTATTTTTTATTTTTTATTTTTTCACCATGAAATAAGAAGAAAAAAAAAATACTGAAAAAAAAGAAAAAGAAAAAATAAATTGTTCAATGGAGGTGAGAGAGAGACCTATATAGAGATCAGAGATGAGGTGTATTAAGTTTGAAAAATAAATAAAAAGGGTAGTTTTGAAAATGAATCAAAACAATTAATAAAAACATTTAATTTTATTTAATTAAGTCAAAATTTTAAAAAGTGGGGCATAAATAGATTGTTGGCGTGTGTCAATAGCACCACTCTATGTTTTAGGGCAAACTGCACAAACTTATCTTGAGGTATGGTTAAAATCCTTAATATTGAACCTTTAGCCTTAATTACACAAACATGCCCTCATGTCAGTCAACAACCGTTAAAGATAACGGTTGACCAGATTTTTTAGATAAAGTCCAAATTGCCCCCAAATAAAAAG
Source organism: Acer saccharum (assembly GCA_030490815.1). Taxonomy (NCBI): domain Eukaryota; kingdom Viridiplantae; phylum Streptophyta; class Magnoliopsida; order Sapindales; family Sapindaceae; genus Acer; species Acer saccharum. The sequence continues at coordinate 28,365,220 of CM059872.1, forward strand.
TTAAAATAGATATTGTGAGGATGATGAACGGTCCAGATGTAAAGCTTAAAAAAATTAATGGATTGTTATAATGGCACTGTTCTAGAATGATCATCTAGAAAGCGAATTGTTTTGAATGCATTCAGACAAAAAAAAAATAATAATAAATAAATAAATAAATAAATAACAAAACTGACATAGATGTTATGGGTCGAATTTTATGATTTCGTCCCCGTCTTATATCTTGGGAATTTTTCCATCTTCCATAAAGGAGTCGAATGAAACCATATCCATATTTTTAATGAATATAAAATTAAATTATTTTTTTTATAAAAAAAAAAAGGTCAATGGCTAGGAAGATATCGTCGCTCTCTTTTTTTTTTAAAAAAAAAAAAAAAAAAAAAAAAACTATTTTCTGTTTCTTTTTCTTTTTATTTATTTTTATCTAATTTTTATATTATTTTATTTTTACTTTTTATTAATTGAAAATCTAAACCGTGCATCATCCTCACCCTCTCTATTTTAAGCTTTTTCAACATGGGCAATTTGGAATTTTCATCTAAAAAATTTGATCAACTGTTATCTTTAACGACAGTTGACTGACGCGTGAGGGTATGTTTGTGTAATTCAGGCCAAATGTTGAATATTAAGCATTTTGGACATACTTGAGGGTAAGTTTGTAGTGCCCTATATTTTATTACTTAAGAGAAAATACCCCTTTTTAGTCAAAAAATTAGAGGGTTAATTGTTTTTATCCAACATTAGTGTTTTTATTGTTTCTACCTAATGTTTTGGCTGTGAAGACCTAAATGCCCCTCTTAATTTTTTTTGACTATATTTCTTCTCCTCTCTCTCCTCTCATCAAATTCTCTCTCTCTCTCTCTCTCTCTCATGTCTTCTCTCCTTCGTCGTCTCTTTCTCTCCTCTCTACTCTCCTTCTTCTCTTTCTCTCATCTCTTCTCTTTTTCTCAAGTTTGGGTTTTGTTTGGCCACCAGTGGTTGTAGTTGGATTTGAGGGTGGTTGTTGTGTTTTATGAATGGTGGGAGTTGTGTTTGGGTTTGGGTTTTGTTTAACAAAATTTTCATATATATATATTTTTAATTCATATTTTATTTTTGTCAAACAAAATTTCTAGATTTCATTTTGTTTAAAATATTTTCAGATTTCCAGATTTGAGGGTGGTTGTTGTTTTTATGAACGATGGGAGTTATGTTTGGGTTTGGGTTTGGGTTTTGTTAAACAAAATTTTCATTTTTTTTTTAAGCAAAAAATTTCAAATTTGATTTTTTTCAAACAAAATTTCCAGATTTCATTTTGTTTAAAAAAAATTTCAGATTTCGTTTTGTTCAATTTCCATTGAAACAAAAATTCCTTATTAAAAAAATAACATTTACTAGTGATTCATTGTTTCAAAGATTTTTTAATTTTTTTTGGTATGAGGAAATCTGAAAATTTTCCAAATCTATTCAAATCTAATTTTTTTTTTTTTTTCCAGATTTCTTTAAACACACCAGGCCACCAATTAAACACACCACGACAACCTAATTAAACATATCAGGACTGACCAATTAAACATAAGGTGTAAACCAATTAAACATATCAGGTGTAAATCAATTAAACACACCAAACTAATTAAACACCATGTGTAAATCAATTAAACACACCACAACAACTCAATTAAACACACCATGGAAAATCAATTAAACACACCAGGGCAATACCAAATTAAACACATTAGGTCTAACACAATTAAACACATCCGGGAAGAAGAAGAAGAAGATGGAAGTCTGGGAAGAAGAAGAAGAAAAAGAAAAAAAAAAAAATAGAGATTTTATTTTTTATTTTTTATTTTTATTTTTTTTATAAAGAAAGGAAATTTTGTCCAAAAAGTGGATATTTTGATAGAAACAATAAAAATACTAATCTTGTGTCAAAACAATAAACCCACTAATTTTGTGGTTACTTTTAAAGTTCTCTCATTACTTAAATATATAATAATAATAATAATAATAATGGAATTTTAATGATGTGACGAAAAATGTCAGGACCGACCTTACTAAAGAAAGACCATAGTCCATATATATATATGGGTGAATTTATAAAGAGCCAAAAAATTTATTGATTTATTGTTTTTAACAACTAATTTATATTTTATTGTTTTTATAACTTTTGACCACTTTTAGACAAAATTACCTCTAAAATTTACTTCACCTGATATGTAACTTGGTTTCATGCCATTTGATTCCAAGTTACATGCGAATTGATTTTTTAAATTACATGTCAGTTAAGTTTTAAATAACATGCCAATTGACATTCAACTTACATGTCAAAGATTTTCAAGTTACATACCAGTTGATTTCTAAATTTTTTGGTGGGTGAAGTAAAGACAAAATGGAGGGCAATCTTGTCTGATCAAGGTTAAAGGTGATAAGTATAATAAAATATAAATTTATAGCTAAAAACGATAAACCAATAAATTTTTTGGTTACTTTTTGCAATTTCCTCATAATATATATGAGGAAATTGCAAGATCCTGAATTGTAAGAAATTTCTAGGATCCTATAATAGCAATCCAACGACAAAAAAGTACACACACACAAAAATAGGAGAGAGAGAGAGAGAGAGAGGAGGTAGACAGGTGGGCCCATGACAGAGGAAAGAGAAGAGATATTAATAATCGGTAGGCCTATGGCAGTGGAAAAAGAGACTGGTGGGCCCCCTTTTTTTTATTTTTTTTTTATTTTATAATATTCATTTCAGCTATTTGATTGATTCAATCTAATGGCCATGATGAGATCCTGAAAATTTCTTACAATCCATTATCTTATACTTGAAAGCTTATATATATATATATATTAATTAGAAATGTTCAAGTCAGTGCGTACTGATATAAATTCATCAGTGTGTTAGATGTGAACCGTTATATTTACTGAAACTAATTATAGCACGGTGTGTATAAAACTATCTAGAGGGGGGGGGGGGGGGGGGGGGGGGGTGGGGTGAATAGATTTTACGCTTTTTACCCAATTTTTTCGTGATAGTCAAAATTACGAAATTACCCTCAAGATAAAATAAACAAGCAAGTGTAATATGGTGCGGAAATTAAATTGACACTTGATTTTTACGTGGAAACCCTCACGGGAAAAACCACGGGCTATGTAAGTAAGCCACACTCGAACCTCGAATCCACTAAATGTGCAAACGATTACAACCTAATCCCGGAAGTAATCACACACCTACCTAATCCCGGTATAAGTGAACCTAGTCCAATTTTGCTTGCGATCTAAGCAACCTAATCCCGATTGCTACACACAAGACTTAGCTTCTCTTGAAGAGAATACAACCCTAAGTGAATATATGAAAATATCCAAAATGCAACATAGAGCAAGGGAAACCCTATATGCTTATCTAAGATGATTAATATGCAATTAAGAGCAATCCTAGATATCAAAACTAAATGACATGTCAAATAGTTAAGCTAATCAATATCAAGTACAAAACCTAATATGCTAGCACAATACAACTTCTCAAACATACATCATACTAATCTCAATTTTGTATCTAAAGCATACAAAATAACAATCAAGTAATTAATTGAGATTGCTAGATAAATTAAACACAAAATATGTAAGATATTAGTGAAAAGCTTACCAAGCAAAGTATGATGAAGATTCCATGCAAGATGTCATCTAGATGATCTAAGATGATGCTAGATGATGATTGATGATCATGGAAAAAGTGTTTGAGTAATTAAAAATGAGTTCTTGGAATTTTTCTTTTCTTTGAAAAATATCCTAAGTATGAAATCTGAATATGAACTCTCTTAATTGACCTAAAGACAAAATGGCATATATATAGGGTGCCAAGCCAAAGTGAGGTCGTTTAAGTAAGTTTCAAAGAAACGCGCCAATCGGCGGTCGGTGGCCGCCGATTTCAACCGCCGAATTGCTCCCGGAGAAACAGGGGAGAAACGGCGGTTCCATTCGGCGGTTTCGTGACCGCCGTTTCCACCGCCGAATTAAACCCGAGAATTAAAATCAATCAGGTCTGAAACGGCGTTTCAGATCGGCGGCCATCCAACCGCCGATTCAACCGCCGATTCAACCGCCGAATTCAAACGGCGATTTAATTCGGCGGCCAGGCCGCCGATCACGACACGACCGCCGATCACCAACAGAGGTGAAAACCAAGGAGATGCCAAGTGCATCTCCATAGGCGGTCTTCGCGCAACACCAAGCACATTCTAGTGCGTGCGCGGACGTTTCCGAACACTATCGGGAAACGAATTACAAGACACAAAAACACACAACAAGATACAACATCAAAGTGCTAGTGTGTAAAGTGACATGTGAAGAGAATGCACACATGAACAAGTATGCTAAGTGAGTGTGTGCAACTATCTCTTCAAGATAAGTAAGCACATAGAATTTACCTTCGGTGCTTATCAAGACGAGGTCTTTGAAAGGGCTTCGAATAGTAAACCAACTCCTAAGCTACCCTTACAAGGATCCCCACATATGGTTTGATCACGAAATAAGCCAATTAGAAACTACGGGAATCCTTACATTTACATACTTTAACTCAAAGTATATGCACTTGTCAAAGCTTCTCCATAATCAGTGGTCCACATACATTGGTACTGATGTAGTTACATCAGTGCGCATTAACCAGAACAGGACTGATATATTATTATTATTATTATTATTATTAACTCAAAGGTGAAAAAAATTAAACTTTTTAATTAAGTGATTTGATAGGTCATTTTAGCATTTTTATTACTTAAAAAAAAAATCACTTAATGGATTCCGTAAGTGAAAAATGGGAAACAACAATTTACGAGCATCTCCAATGCAAGATTGACTTGTTAAAAAAAGAGATGTCATATAGGATTAATAGATATTCTGTTAATAAATCATTCTCCAATACAGTTGTTCATATTCAACCTGAAAGTTGACGTAGCAAAAAAAATATTAAACATTGTCAACATGACAGTCTACTTTTTTTACGGCTGACTCAGCAAGTATTTAAAACTGATATTAATTTTTAATCTATTTTTAGTAAGGAAATAAAATAGAAAATAAAACAGGAAAAAAAATGGACACGTCATTAAAAAAATGTGTTTTAGACAAAAGCATTGAAGATCAAATTTTTAGTTGATTGTCTATCAATTCTATTTGTATGCCACATGAGAAACAAGTCTCTTGACATTGTTGCCATATCAATGATTATTGGTATGCAATCACTTTTGCATTAGAGATGCTCTAAGCCCACCCATACAAGGGGAAATAGACCATCAAAATAATTGATAATATTTCATCAATTTTTTTTTTTTTATTAACAATAATAAGTAAAATATTATTTTATTTAATAATATGTTTTTCTTAAAAAAATTAAATATATTCCTCCTACTTTATAAAAACTACATGGTTAAGATTATTGTACAAAACAATCGATTAATTAATAGCACATAAAGATTGGAATAATATTTTAAATCTAATATCTAAAAGTTCGACTCATCCCCAAATCCCGAATTAATGTAATATTTCTATAAAAGAAAATATCTAATTTAAAATGATAGTTTTGAAAAGAAATATTTTAAATAATGTGTTTACAGACGTAGTGTTAAGTGACGAGTCATGATTTTTAACTTTTAATTTTAATTTATTTTTAGTATTTTTTTCAGTTGTTTACAAAATAATTCAATTCATACCTATTAAAAAATAAGTGAAAAAAAAAAAAAAAAAAAAACCGAACAACCATTATAAGAAAATAAATAAAAATCCTTTCATTATTAGATCCATTTAACAACTAAAATCCTCTTAATTTCTAACAAAATATGAAATCTCATGAGAACAATTATTTATCTAATTATGATTTATAATCACAAAATGAAATTTCAAGTTTTCTAATATATTTCCAAATTGTTTAAAATATATTCTTCTCATGATTCATGAACCTTTTACCATTGTATATATAAAAACAAATAAATTAATTTGGTGGGTGGAATGAATTTCAGGATTCAGACATTTGTAAAAGCGAAGCAAAGTTTATAGTAAACTAGTGCTTTACTGCCATACCACCTATGTAGAACGGATACGGATACGGGTACGGGATACGGATATGGCACGATACAGGGATATGGTAAATCTTTAAAAACTAAGATACGGATACAGCAGGATACGTCAATTAAAATAATATATATTTATATTTAAATAATAATAATAATATATGAAAACATATTTGATAATTCATTCAAAATAAAAACATATTCAGAACTCAAATAAAACATGTCACATAACTATATAAGTCATAATAATTTAGCATATTACAGGATCCAAATAAAACATGTCACATAAGTCGAACATATTACAAAATCCAAATAAAACATACATCACATAAGTCATAACATATTACAAAATCCAAATAATACATAAAATAAATTCATAAAATATATTTTAAATTCTTAATTAACTTCATTATAATCATTTATATTGTTAAAGGATATAAATAATTCGCCTCTAACTCTGGTTCATCAAGAGAAATGTTTGTAATCTCAAGTATCCCAGTATTCTCCATGTCAATGGAATCAAAATCAAAATTTTCTTACAATTTCATTTTGACTCCTAAAATTTTAAAATTATAATTTGACCCCGTTTTATACTAGAATAATTATAATATTACCCTAAACGTATCCTCCAAGTATCCCCTAATATCTTTTAGTCAAACTTGTGAAAAAAATCAACGAATACGCCATTTGGCGTATCGAATACGTATCTTGGAGTATCTGAACTAGATATGAGTTTGATACGAGTTATCTCCATCAAATGGAGTATCCGTACTTCCTAGCATACTACTAAATGAATCAAATTGCTTCATTTTTTTTCAAGAAAAAAAAAAAACAAAAATAAAACTACACCCACCACCGACTCTGAAAGAGAGAGAGAGAGAGAGAGCGAGAGTCTGTGTTGATTCACAGATAATTTCCTCCTCTCAACCTCAAGTCCTAAAAATTCCCTCAATTTTTTGTTGCCACCGATTTTTCTTCATCACTCGATTTCCGCCATTTTGTCTCCACCATCTACACCGCAATCTCTTTTTTTCTTTCTATCTCTCCCCTGTTTCAGATCTCTGTTTTCTCAATTTCATTAACAATCTTATACGAGTAAATTACAAAATGGAGGGATTTGTTTGATTTTGTATTTTATGGTTTCAAGTTTTCTTGTTAGATCAATCACACCCATTTCACCATTCAGAATTTGATACTTAATTTTTTTTCTGTGGATAATGGACGAGTTCGGCGTTTTAACGGAGCGTTTTGGACTCAAACCGCAAGGAAAATCTGCTCCTATGGCTGCTTCGAAACGATCTGCTGCCACCACTCTCCCTACCCGTAATTTCACTTCCAATCCGGGTCTGAACACAAAACCCTCATCATACGATTCAAATTCCTTCAATGGGTTTCCTGACGACATTCTCTTTCAATCAAACTCTAACAAGAATTCTAGCAGCGGCTTCGACGACGTTTTCGCTCAATTTCAAAATTCTATTACCAGCAACTCCAATAATGGGTCTTCGCTGGATTATAGTTCCATGTTCTCGGCATCGAGTAACTACGGTTCCAAGTCTTATACCTACGTTGATGATGATGTTTTCGGGTTGAATTCTAAAAACGACGATGTTTTTGGATCTTTTGTTTCGCCCACAAAGCAGAGTGGTTTAGATGATGATTTGTTGGGGGGTTTCGGTGGCGTTGAATCGAGATCGAAGAGTTTTAAGCAAAATGCTGCTGGTTTTGATGATTTGATACCTGGGTTTGGTGCAAGCACATCTCCAGTCAACGGGTATGTGCTGACTTGAAGATTTGATTGATTGGTAACTTGGTTTTGATATGTTTATCTTCATAGTTGATTAATTGATTGTAACTAGTTTGACCATAGATATCTAGACAACTTGCAATGATCAGAAGAGTTGTGTTATATGATGTAAATGTGAATACATTTTAGGTATTTCATTACTACCTTAAAGTACTAATGTTATTGTGATTGGCTGATTGCATCATTTATTGTCAGTCTTGCATTGAACACCCCATCTTCGCAATGTGTTAAATGTTTTGAATTTTTGAGATGCAGAATAATCAACAAATCTTCATCATTGAACATTGGTTAAAACTCAAAACTGCAATTCAAGCTTGATTAATTATTTCATGTATAGTTAGGTTGCTGGTTGGAACTAAAAGGATTCAGCACTTACTAGTTGATTCGGCAAGAGGTCTATAAAGATCAGGGTTCCTTATGCAACATGAATTGGGATTTTGTGTCTTTTGTTTTCCTTGATGCCACTTTTGTTGCTGTCAATGACTCAATGTTGTTCTTACATTGTTGCTTTGCTATAATAATAAATAAGTAGACCATGTTCTTATGTAAATGAGGGTGTCAATGCATAATCTCATTAATAGAAAAGCCCTGGAGGTCTTACTCATTGCCGGTCTATTTGTATGCATTTAAATTGTGCTTTCGTCTAGCATATACTTAAAACCAAGGCTCACAATCATAATTATAGAGATGTGCCAACTTGTATCATCTTCTTGTACCAAATAAATATGTGCCAAACCTTATCTGCTAGTTTGCTAATCAGATTTTTCTAGTGTTTTTATCACACAGATGCATATTTACACTGTAAGTTTTTGTATGGATGTTGTGTGACAATTATTTCAATTTATATCTTCTTGTGATATACTGATATGTAAGATCAATGCTTTAATTCTCATTTTCGTACCCTTTATACAGAACAAATGTAAAGGCAGCTAAATCGACCTTCATGTCGGCAGAAGACCCATTTGTAGTATTAGAAAGAACATCAACCCCAGGAAATAGTTCCTCAGATCCATTCACAGATCCACTGGAAGAGCTTGGTAAACTCACTCAATCTGGAGGCTCAAAACCAAATGTTTCAAAAGTTTCTCCAATACTGAAACCCCCTCCAAGACCAGCTCAAGTTTTGAAAGCAGATCAAGGTTCTTCCTTTCCCACTTTTTATAGCAGAAACTTGGTGTACAAGTCCCTTTTTGTTCTTTTGATCTGAGAACCTTAATAGTACTATATGCTTTATGGTGCAGTGAAGACTTCAGGTTTATCTTCAATAGATGAACTTGAAAATTTTGCCATGGGTAATGTGAGAAATAGTGCTGATGGAGCAGGTTCTCGATCAAGCAGTGTACCACGGTCAAGGGCTACAACTACGGTAAGAACCATCGATGTAAAAGGTACAACCACGTTGCAGCACTGAAGATTACATTATTTTCTTCCTTGTATGCTTTGCAGGACCCTGTCTTCGGTGCAAAGGTTAACAGCAGAGGGCCTGACGTGGCACAGAAGAAATCTTCTGGGGGCTCATCCACTATAAGGAAGGTTTCGTCTGCTAATAATGTAGTTGATGACCTTTCTTCAATTTTTGGAGGTGATTTTTTGTTGGAATTAACTTTCACTTATAGCACTGCTTATTAAATATTGGTAATATCATCTCTTATGCTGACATCTATGTTCTCAACAGATGCCCCAATGTTTGGAGAATTTGAGGAATATGAAGGGGAACCGGAAGAAAGACGAAGAGCCAGATTGGGACGTCAACAGAGGACAAATAACCGAATGGTGCGTGTTCTTTGATTTTCTAAGATGTGTCTAGATTTCCTTTCCAGGATGAATGAACTTACATCTCACAGACACACAGACACACAGACACACAGACACACACACATATATACACAAAAATTCTCTACTGCAAATGGTCTTTAGGAAAAAAATTCTGGATAATGAATTTGTAACTATACAAATTGTGAAAGGACAAAAATTCACTTGCTGAAATTGTCTTTTAGCGAATGTGTGATGATACATATCCATTGTCCTTAAATTTTTTTATGTGGATGTCCGCACTAGAGAAGCTCCCACACACGTGCACAATAGTATGTGTGTGTGTGTGTGTGTGTGTGTGTGTGTGTGTGTGTAGGGCAGGATCAGTAGCCCCAAAATTCCACACATTTTAACATGATCTCATGACCATCAGATCTTATGTATATTGGATAGTGAGGATTAGATGACATGGACTTTTTGTTATTTAATGCCTCTCTTCTATTCTTCTCTCTCCTCTCTTTCTTCAATTAAAACTTTAATTTTAGCTTCTCGAATCTATCCTCTCTGTCCAAATCATCTCTTCCCTTGTCACTTCTCTCTAGTCCATATTTTTATTCTCTTCTCTCCAGTGTCCTCTGTGTAATATCCTTACTCTCCCTTTTATCTCTCAATAAGTCCCACCCTTTCTTCTTCCTTTTTTCTCCTATCCAGTTTCCTTTAGCAATGATAGCATTCTGGTGGCTCCTTGACCTATAAACTATAGCTTTTTTCATAAAATTATTATTATTTTATTATTTTATTGAATCGTGATTTAACAGTTGAACCCAAGTATCCAACGGTTATAATGAGAGGTCAGAATTTTTCAAAAATGTTGGACGAGCTGATAGGATATAAACTTATCCTTCCTTGATATATAGGTGCCATGAAATTTGCAATTGAAATGACAGAAGAACCGACCAAAAAAAAAAAGAGTAGAGAAAATGGAGAAATATATTTCATTCAAGCTGGAGCTCTAAATAATGATGCTTTTCTGAATCATTTTTCCTCTATTCCCTAAACGAATCTGGTGCTTCTATTTTGAGCTTAATGATCCGTATCAAAACACAAGCCACAATTGATTAAAAATTTAGTTAATTGCCCCTTGGCCGTTGGGTCTTAATTGCATTATGTTGACCTCAGAGACTGAGATTTAACCCATGTTTATTGTTCTTTGGGGTAAATGGACCAAATTATCGTTGCATTTCATGTTATATATGTATTATCTTCACACAGGGAAATTGTACAGTTTGAATTATTGTTGTATATGCAGGCTCAAGCAATTGCTGATATGAACCAGCGAGACTTTCAAACTCAGCAGGAACAAGAAGAGAGGAGTGTAAGTTAATGCATTTATGTTGATTTTGTATGCTGAATCTGTATATGATGGATTTAATATCTCTGCTCTGAGAATTTGATTTCATAAAGATATATGTATGTATATATATTCTAATTTTAATGGATATGTATATTTATTGTTAGGACTTGGGGTGATTGGTAATATTCATGCTTATATACCTAATTGCTGCTTAAATTTTGTTGACTTAGTTGTTATTTTATCTTAATTTGCACAGAGAATTGCTGATGCTTTGGATTTTAACATAAAGCGTTGGGCTTCAGGGAAAGAAGGCAACATGCGTGCACTATTGTCGTCATTGCAACAAGTGTGTTCAATATTTTTTCTTCCTTATAGAAGAGATTCCTTACAATAAAGTTCTGGTTTTTAATTTGCAAGAATATGTCTGTTAGGGGTGCATTTTATCGGAATAGTTGTATGTTTACATCCTTGTAGTTCACTCTTTTCCCACTGGAAATTTGAAATATTTGAAAAGCCTATCAAGATACCAAGTTTCATGTTGAATTAAAATTGGGATAGCTGAGGTGGTAAGACCACTTTGTTGTCAAAATCAAAAGAGGGGTAACTTAAATTTCTTGATATCACACTAATTCAGTAAGAATTTTAATTGGATTTCACCTCTTATTGAGAGAGTGATGTTGAATTGAAATATGACCTAGAATAAATATCCTTATACACATATGTATGCATGAGTATTAAGTTTAAATTGCTTTATGTCCATTGGAAGTCATTTGGAGTATTTATTTTTCAGATTATTTGTTAAGTTGAAATTACTCTTTAAAAGCCAAAAGCATAAAGCAAGGACAAATTATCCTCTTAATGCATGAAAAAAATTTCTTATATCACATAAATTCTTGGATAATAATTGGAGTTGATTTATTCTCCCTTGGTGTGTATATTCAGCCTGTGACATTTTACAGATTTTGTTCTATCAGAAAATGACTATCAGAGGTTACAAGAGTTGAGATGCTGGTATTATTGCTGCAAAAATAAAATAGTTGGAAGGTTATGGAGTCCATGTTTGTGTGATGCACATGCCACAATACATATAGACAAGTATAGTAGTTACATGTGTCCATACAACATGGAGAGAGGGAATTGAAAATATATGCTTATAAATTTACGATGATTCATGAATTCTATCATAATGTATGTCAATCATGATGTATGTCAAATATAGTTCAAAACATATATCTGGAAGTTGAATTGAATTTTTATTTTTAAGTAAAATTTTATTCTCTGTTTTCCATGTATGGTATGTTTCTTTAACTTCATTCTGGATTTCCAATTTGTTTGACATGCACTTTTGAGGAAACTTAAGCTTTGTTTTTCACATTTTGAAGCTTCTGGATTTTGTAACTTCCTAAATTGCATGAAACATGAGCCTTTTACTGTATGTGCAAACCAATCCTCTTTATAAATCTGATGATGAACAGGTGCTTTGGCCTGATTGTGGTTGGGAGCCAGTTTCGCTGACAGATTTGATTACATCTTCCAATGTTAAAAAAGTTTACAGAAAAGCAACATTATGTGTTCATCCTGACAAGGTTCAACAGAAAGGAGCTACTATTCAGCAAAAATATACTGCCGAGAAGGTTTTTGATATTCTCAAGGTACATTACCAATATATTATATTGAGTACACACACATATCAAAGAAAGCATTTAACTTCTGCCGCAATCTTTATAAGATTTTCATTAGTGGATTTTAGGTAGCGATGGTGGATTCCTGGTAAATTGTTGCTGTCAATTGCTTACAAGGACAAATGGGTCTAATTTTCATCTATTGACTAAGCATGTCTGCCGGTGGAATGAATTGAAAATTGTATATACATAGAGATCATTGACTATCCAGATTTAGGATTAAATTGGTAGGAAATATGTTGGACTTCTTTGACTGTTTGGCATGGAAAGCTGTTTAGGTCAGGATAAAGATCTCATAGATGGAGAATTTTATAAGAGATGAATAATAATGAAATTTTTTTAGTTCTAGAACATGCTCATTAGAAGTTCATAATGCCTGAAGATGCTAAATTCTGTTTAAACATGCAAACATGCATCAAGAAAAATTACCAGGATCTCTTTACACTAAAAATTTAACATTTTTCTTATACTTTTGTTAACCTAGCAAGACTTTTGTGTGTCTGTCTATGTAAGTAAAAGCTAAAAAAGAACAAGAAAGCTTACATGGAAATATTCACAGTTGTAATAATGGCTAAGTAATACAAGCGAAAAGTTTACAAAAAGATTGAGGGAAATATTTTAGAGAATTTTTGAGATTTGCATGTGTATGCAAATGAGAGCAAGAGTCTATTTGTACACCGATAAAAGTCTATAAAAGATCAATAGTGAATAGTGAATACTATTTACTAAAGTAGTCTGTTTTCTTTTACCGACGCCTGCTTTTTACTGTTCTTGTCTTGATCTGCCGACACTTACTTAGGTGTCTAAATTGTGATAACTTCTTCATCGAAAAGGGCATCAGTTTCTTCTTTTGCCGACACTTACTGAATTGTGATAAGCTTCTTCACCGAAAAAGGCATCTGTTTCTTCTTCAGTAAGTGTCGACAAATCAAGACAAGAATAGTAAAAAGCAGGCGTCGGTAGAAGAAGACAAGAATAGTAAAAAACAGGCATTGGTAGAAGAAGACAGACTACTTTAGTAAATTGATCTTTTGTAAACTTTTATCGGTGTATAAATAGACTCTTGCTCTCATTTGTATACACACGCAAATCCAGAGCTCAAAAATACTCTCTCAACTATTTCCCTCAATATTTCTGTAAACTTTTCGCTTGTATTACTTAGCTATCATTACAACTGTGAATATTTCCAAGTAAGCTTTCTTGTTCTTTTTCAGCTTTTATTTACATAGCTAGACACACAGAAGTCTTGCCAGGTTAACGAAAGTATAAGAAAAATGTTAAATTTTTAGAGTAAAGAGATCTCGTTAATTTTCTTGAAAGGTCTTGATGCATGTTAGCATGTTTAAACAGAATTTCGACTAACTAGTTCTATAAAAGTGCTTAGTAAGAATCCTGTTTTTATCTAAAACAAGGTTTTATAATTTTTTGAGAAAAACTCCTTGGTGGTCCTCTGTAAGTCCTGGTGATAAGGCAAATGTGGACTTTAGGAGAATTTGAGAATTCGTCAGGAATAAATAAAAACCATGGGATTTTGAGAGGCCTGTTCTAGCCTATGTTACTTTCTGTTTAGCCAGCCCTTTCTAATTGGTATCAGAGGAAGTTAATATTGACTTTAGTTAAATAGCCACCCTGTGCCCTGCGGTGGAGAAAATATATACTTCAATAATATTGGTATTAATTAGGGAAAAAAAAAACAATCTAGTGTTCATGTGGACAATTACTGTGAATTGTTGGCGATGCTGATTTTTAGCTTAAGATTAGTTCTTCCTCTGCTTTTGCATCCTGGAGTCTATTAAATTGTCAGCAAATTTCTAGGTTCTAGTAGGCGCTAGTTGGGCGGCAGCCCGGCACCTAGCACCTAGGCGGTGCCCCTAAAAATGGAAAAAAAATAATTCTGTTTTTTTCCTAAATAAAATGATGGCATTAGAAGGGGGAGTTTTTTTAAAAAAAAACCCGCCTAGGCCGCCTGGCCCCGACTAGACACCAGGCCACGTAGGTAGGCCGATTTGGCCCAAATCGCAGCAGCCATGGCTGCCTAGGCTTTTTCGAACACAGGCAAATCTTGTTTTATCTTTGGTCTGATATCCCACTAATGACTTCAGCTAACAGAAGTCATAGGACTTTTGTGCTTTTATCATTCTTGCTGGCTTATACATCATTCTGGATATGCCTTTCTTCTCTTTACCAAATTGGAAGGTTGTTCCCTGTTGATAACATCTTATAACTAACTAGATGTTTTAACAACCCCAAAATAGAAGCTGAAAGTGCTTAGAAAGGTGGTGACTGACTATTTGTATATTGTTTTAAGGTTTTCCGTGTGATTATCGATAGCAAATCTTTGCTTGTTATGTCTATTGTTTCGGGTTTTCTCTGTGTTGCAAAATTGTGAGGAGTGCTATACTCGATCAATATTCACTTTGGTGTTACCAATACCATGAATCATTGTTGATTTGTGTTTGATTCCAATATTTTATTTGATATGCATTAAAACAGGAAGCTTGGAACAAGTTTAACAAGGAGGAACTTTCATAAAAACTATCAAAGATTTAAAAGTCAGCAATTCCATTCTACCATCAATCAGCAGTTGTGCAATTTTATGGGACAAAAGTTACACATATTCTGCTTGATATGAAGAAATGAGCTGATGTCGTCGTGCGTTTTGTAAGAAAATTTTCATTCTAGTAGCCACGAGATTCATCATAAAGAATACTTCAATTTGTGTATGATTATGTAAATTTATGCTGCATTAGGGAATATCCATGATCTCTCAACATACGTAGATACAACCCCTCCATGGAAAATTTAAACAGCCATATCAATTGCATATTTGCATGTATACTTGATAGACAGGTTTTCTGTTTTTATTTTTATTATTTTTTACTTGTAGTAGTAACTTTCTGTGGATGTAATTTTTCCTTTTTAAAGAAAATAATCAGAAATATATTCATTGATGTTGTGTCTTTTATAACGGATGCCATTCATTAACAGATTCTAGACTGTCAAATTGATTTTAAGAGCTTTTATTATTTTGTTTTGGATAAATTGCACAAACATTGCTTGAAACTTTGGTTATAAACTTATATTGAATATGTATGAAACTTATAATTACACGAATTACCCCTCAAAACTGTTGATCAAAAAGTGAAAAGTCCCTTGATTGTGAGATATTTACAATACTTAAAGTATGGGTGGGTGTTTAATGGATCGGTTCATTTTTCAATAGAACCGATAAAGTTCGGTTTTTAAAAATATGAACTGATCTAATAAAATTTACAAATGTCAACCGATCAAAAACCAACAGAATTGGACCGGTTTGGTTTTTTCGGTTTTGGTCCTACTGAGTCAAATTCATGGGTTTTAATTATTACACATATTTTCATATTTTAATTCTTTTGGGCATTCGATCAAATTAAATTATGGGCTTGAACAAATGGAAAATAATAATTTAAAATAATATTCAACAAAAAAAACAAAGGAAAAAAAAAATGATGTGACACTTTCATAGTTTTATAGTTTCATGGACTGTTGAATATTAAACTAAGGTTTTTTTTTTTTTTTTTTTTTTTTTAATATAAGTTGGATCTCCGTTTGGTCTTTCGATTTGGGATAGCGAACCGAGAAAAAAACCGATACAATCGGTTTTCAAAAAAATGAATCAATCTAAACCGGTCAACATAAGGAAACCGGAAAAAAAAAAAAAAACCGATTGGATTGGTTCGGTTCGGTTCGGTTTATTGGTTTTTTACCCACCCCTACTTAAAAGAGTGGTGCTATTGGCACCTCCATTACTGAACTATTTACGCTCCACTTTTTTAAATTTTGATTTAATTATATAAAATTAAATGGTTTCATTAATTTTTTTGATTTATTTTCAGGATTACCCTTTTACATATTTTTCAAACTTAATACACCCTATATCTTTAAAAATAAATAAATAAATAAATACACTTCATCTCTAATCTTTATATACAGGTTTCTCACATCATTTTACATGACTTCTTTTTTCTTCTTATTTCAAGGTGAAACCATCCTTATTAGATGCGATTTTTTTTTTTTTTTTTTTTTTTCTGTAGTCGATTGGATTGTTGGTGGTAGATTGTGAGTGTGATATTGATCGTCTGATGATTTTTTTTTTTTTTTTGAACGATTGAGTTAGGTTTTGGTGTGGTTTCGTTTCATCGAAGATTAGGTTTTCTTGGTTGTGATTTCGTTGTTGTTTTTTTTTTTTTTGGGTAAATAACATTAAACTGACTTTGGAAGATCCGGAATAAAATCTACAAAAGAATTGATAAAAATCATAGAATGTCTGGAAGATCTGAAAGAAAAAAAACAGAGAGAAAAAAAAAAAAACAAATATGGATCTGGAATTTGAAAAGAAAAACATAACAAACATGTGAAACAATAAAATCAATAAATACTAAACATGGGAAATATGAGATCGAGATCTAAAAGAAAATATAAACAAAAATAGTAAATATTCAGCGATTTGAAATAATTTATGTCATTAGGATTTTGAAATAAGGAAAGTAAGGTTTTATACGATTTTTTTTAATAAAAATTATATATCTCTTTAAGTAATTTGATAAAGGAAAAAAAAAAAAAAGAATAAAAAGTAGCATTACTCTAATTTAAAAAGTGGGGTATAAATAATTCAGCAGTGGGTGTGCCAATAGCACCACTCTACTTAAAAACTAATCACATTGTTATCTTAATTAATCATTAAATAATAATAAATCAATCCATTTATTACACTCATTAATAAACTAATCAAATTAATTAATAAAAACCAAATAAAAAATATAAAAAATTTCCAAACCTTTAAAAGAAAATAATAATAATAATAAAAAAACTCCACCAGCATGGAGGGATCTCCATTGGTGGAGAATCTCCTTTGGTCTGTGGAGAAGGGATCCCATGAACTAGAGGAAATAACAAGAAGATCAAGTCGATCTCCTACTTCAAGAGATCAGTCAATCTCCGCCTTGACTAGAGGAGATCAATCTCATCTAGTCGTTGGAGTAGATTTTGATCTCCTCGATCAAGGAAGGGATCTCTCCCCCATGTGTGGAGGATCTCTTGGCCAATGAAAATTTGGCCACTCGCTTGTTCTTCATTGGCAAACGAAGCCACTGAAATGGCGTTCTTAATTAATATTTAAATATTATTTCTATTTTGTTTTATATAAGTTTTAATTTTTAGGGTGAAGATAGAGTTCCTCAACAAACCATTGGATTAGGGAAACTAGCACATACACCCCCAATTTTAGGAATAATTGCACAAAAAACCTTATACTTGCTATTCCATCACGGTGGGTAGTGACTAGGTCTATATATTACTCATTTAAAGTTGTTATAATAATGAACTCGTTTACAAGTAGAGGTCCCATATACAAAAGATAGATATTCAAAGACAAGCAATCACTGAAGCAGAAGTTAAGGCTGTATGCATTGAGTAAGAGGTTAAACGATAGATGGAGACACGATTCAAGGTAGGATGTAGACAAATTAATTGTGACTGGGTTATTCTGGCAAGAGAGGTAGGAAAAGAGTCTTACTAGTACATAAAGTCGTATGAAAAGGAGCACATATGTGGTAGGGACAATATGGCCTTCATTTTCTCCAAATAAGTTCCTTTGATATAGGTGACGCACCATCAATCCTAAATATATAATGGCTAAAATGAGGAATCAGCATGATGTTCAACTTATGTACACCAAAGCCTTTAGGGGAGGCAACATGCTTTAAAAGCGTCATTCGACAATCCTTGTAAGTCCTTTCAAAGGTTGACATCATACTTCCACATGTTGGAACCATTCAACCCAAAGACTGTAATGGACATTAAGACTGACTAAGAAAACTGGGAAAAGTACGACTTCATGTCACTTAGTGCTTCTCTAAATGGATTTCGGAAAGATATTATGCCAGTTGTTGCCATCATCGCTACCCATTTGAGGGGTTCGACCAAGATCGTGTCTAATATCTATAGTTAAATATATGGAAATTGGTGAAACTTTTGATTTTAATTGGTTTTGGATATTTGAAAATATGTCCAAGTTCAATTCTAGGAAGTATCAAATCAAGCTAAATTTAGTGTCATGTGTTAAGGTAACTGACAAACAAACAAATATGGCCTATATCTTTACAAGCACATGTGATCACAAATCAAGCTTAAAAAACTTGTTTCCAGCTCACAGCTCAACACAAACTCACACCTTATCAATTGATCACCTACATGACTGTCCAAAATCAGGAAAGTAACAATCATTGATCATCAACCAACATGACTCACTTGATCCTGATCTTAGATCACATCATAACCATTGCAACAGGCTGTTATGATGTAAAGTTAGCCTAGGTAGGTAGCTGTATCAATTGTAATTTCAGAGTTAGTTAGGAAATCTGGTGAGTTGGCAGGTTGTTAATTATTCTCCTAATCTGTTTAGTAATTCTGTTAGAGTCTGATCAATTCTTTTGTATAAATTTTTAGCTCTCTTATAATAGTAAAGTAAGAAAAATGAATACAATTTAGTTAGAGCTTGAACTCATCAATGACTGTCAAAATTGGCTGATTCATACTCTGTTTTCTTCTCTTTGTAATTTTCACAAACACCTTTTTTACATTTCTTACTTTCTTCTTGGCATCAGAGCCACTTTTGACTAACGTCAGTGGCCTCCAATTCAGATAACTCTTCGATTCAAAACCATAATAATCAGAGTTCTTCATCTTCTTCACCCGGCATGGACTTCTCGTCGCTGGCCAAGACTCTAAACTCTAACGTTCTGATAAAGCTTGATAAAAACAATTATATCTACTGCAAAACTCAACTCTTACCAACTATCCATGCTTTGGATCTTGAAGATTTCATATCAGATTCGAAACCACCTCTAAAGAAGATGATAGATGTACAAGTGACAAACGAAAATGGTGAAGTGATCGTTAATCAACAAGCAAACAAAGAGTACACTTTGTGGAAGAAATGAGATTAGATCCTTATATTCTGGCTCATCTCAATTCTTAACCAAAAGGTAATCAGTCAAACCATTGGTTGTAGATCTGCTCTTGAAGCCCGAAACAAGCTTGAGAGACTCTA
This sequence comes from Acer saccharum, assembly GCA_030490815.1. NCBI lineage: Eukaryota > Viridiplantae > Streptophyta > Magnoliopsida > Sapindales > Sapindaceae > Acer > Acer saccharum. The sequence goes on from CM059872.1 coordinate 28,384,952, forward strand.
CTCTCAACAATCCATAACAAAAATCATGCAATTACGTCAACAACTACAGTCAATAAAAAAAGGCTCCAATTTTGTTGGTGACTTTGTGTTAAAAATCAAGAATCTAGCTGATGCTTTGGAAGCTGCAGGTTATATTATATCTGATTGTGAGCTGATATTGACTATGATGAATAAAGTAGGTCATGAATATGACTCTGTTGTCAAACTGGTTACTTCTCAACAAAAGACTATGTCTGTTGAAGATGCTCAGTTTTTGCTCTTTAAGCATGAACAATGAATTGAGCAACTGAACTCAGCCACCAATCTCATAATAAGTGATGCTTTAGCTAACCTTGCTACCAACACTTCTGGTGACAAGAGAGATCAAAGAGGAAATTTCAACAACATAGGTAGTCAACGTGGAAGAGGCAGAGGAAACATATTTGGTGGTAAAAGGTTTTTCTATTCAGCTATGCACAAAACCAGGACATAATGCTTTCATCGTTTTAATCATGCATTTCAAAGACCAAATCCACCAAATCAGAATCAAGCTTTTGTTGGCCAATTCAATCAATACCTGGAAGCATCGAATCAGACTCAAACTAGCTACAATCAAGGTCAATCTCAACCTCAAGCAAACTACCATCAGACCTCTACCTATATTGCAACTCCAGAGATAGCTAATGATCCCACTTGGTATGTAGACAGCGGAGCTACAAATCACATAACTTTAGATCTCAACAACCTTTTACTCAAATATGAATATAAAGGCAACGATAAGCTCATGGTTGGCAATGGTGAGCATCGTTCTATATCCAATATTAGCTATACTTGTGTTGATTCACATGATAATATCTCTAGGAAGTTGCATCTTAATCAAATACTACATGTACCTCACATCATTAAGAATTTACTCAGCATCTCAAAATTCACTAGAGACAATAATGTTGTGGTTGAATTTTCTGTTGATAAATGTGTTGTGAAGGACTAGAAAACGAGTGTAGTTCTTCTCAAAGGTATGACTAAGGATGGCCTCTATCAACTGAAACATTTTAGAGCTACACCTTAAGATCTTTTCCAGTCTAATGTTGCTAGTAATAATGCACATGTAAATAGATTGAGTAGCTTTTATGCTTTGTACAAAAATAACAAGCATACTGCCAGTGTTCACTCTGCACTTTGGCATGCTAGACTATGGCACCCAACACCTTGATCTTGAAGAAAATACTCAATGAGCTATGGTGTCCTTGTAATATTGGCTCTTTAGAGTTTTGTGATTCATGTAAACAAGGAAAACTACATAGGCTTCCTTTCTCGAGATTAGAGATACCTATAAAAGCTCCTCTTGAACTTGTGTACACTGATTTGTGGGGGCCCGCTCCTTGTGTCTTTACTGAAGGTTATAGATATTACATAATTTTTGTGGATGTTCTTACAAGGTTCACATGGTTGTTTCCTTTAAAGCTACAGACTGATTCATTATCTGTGTTCATCTCTTTTCAAAAGCATGTTGAGTTGAAATATGACAGAAAGATTAAATGCTTACAAACTGATATGAGGGGCAGGGGCGGCCCTGGGTTGGGTCGAGGGTGGGCGCCCGCCTCGGGCTCGTTATGCCTAGGGGCCCTAAATATATGATGTGAGTTATTATTATGAGCTAAGTTGTAAACAGTAAAAACAAAGTAAAAAAAAAAAGCTCAAACAATACCCAAAAAAAAAAAAAAAATTTAGAACATGATCTAATTCGTTTTATTATATTACAAAACCCAATTTTTTTTTAAAGTTTCATACTTTCCTATCATCTATTACCTATATATTCTTCATTTCTTTTCCACCCAAAAAAAAAAAAAAAAAAAAACCAGCAACTAGAGACATTAAAATCATGGATTTTTTAATTTTTATTTTTATTTTGGGATGAAGTGGGAATGATTTTGTTGGTATGGAGCCCATTTTTTAGATTTTTCCCAGGGGTCTCGGAATAGTTAGGACCGGCACTAATGAGGGGAGAATACATGCCTTTCATTCCATATCTATCATCAAGACATTCAAATCAGATTCTCATGTGCATACACTCATCAACAAAATGGAGTGCCTAAGAGGAAGCATATGCATGTAATTGAAAATTGTCTAACCTTATTGGCACATGCTAAAATGCCATTGAGCTTTTGGTTTGAAGCATTTTCTACAGCTGTGTTTCTCATCAATAATCTTCTTACTCCCATGCTTAAGTTTCTGTCTCTTTTTCAAAAATTGCATAATAAGTCACCCAATTAGAACTTTCTTCACACTTTTGGGTGTACATGCTTCCTTTTTCTTCAAGACTATTCCAAGAAAAAGCTTAATTTTCACCCAGCTAAATGCATTTTCATTGGCTATAGTCTTTCACACAAAGGTTATATATGTCTTCACCCCTCTGGTAAAGTCTATGTAACTAGGCATGTTGAGTTTAATGATTTAGACTTCCCATATCAACAGCTTTTTTCAGTTTCCATGCCTTTGTCTACGCCTGCTGCTAGTATCCCTTTGTCTACATTAATTGATTTGGTTCCAAACTCTACTGATAGGTCACTTTCAAGTCTACCTAGGTTCTCTCAACCTGATAACTCTTCATCTCACATTTCCTCTTCTAGGCCTATTTTAGAGCTTGATTCTTCTTTAGAATCTCAACTCTCTCATTTACCCAACGAGTTCTCTTCTGTTTCTTTGTCACCTATTTTAACTGTATATCAAGGTCAATCTATTCATCCAATGACCAAAGAATGGCATCTGATGTATTAAATTCTGTTCAATTTATAAGAAAGTTCGTTCACTGAGATCGGTGATTCTATTAGTCAAAGGCCAATTAATCTAATAAGGATTTACTTTAAGTGTGAAAAACTAAATTGCATAATGCTTGGTTTTGAAAATCTGTTGAATTCTAAGAATACCCTAAATTATGAATACTTGAACTAAAGACTAAAATTAATCTCAAATCACACAAGGGATGAATATATGGAGAGAAACACTAGGGAATCGATGCACCTCTCTTAAACTACTCAATGCTCTCAATCAATCTCATTAAACACTTCAATCTAGTTTACGGGCTTGTTTTCAAGATAAATTAATTAAGTTTGAAGATCCTTTCCATTACTCACACAAGGTCATGTGACGAGTAATATAATAATGATCTAGGGTTCTTCTCATTACTCACATAAGGTCATGTGATAAGCAATTATCAAAACCCTCGTTTACACAAAATTCTAAGCCAAATTAACATAGCACGATCATGCATACATCAATTTCCTTATTTAATAAGCTTGTGATTAAGGTTTAAATGGAAAAGGTTATCTACATCTAAACCCTAATCTCATGGATAAACTAAACCACAAAACTTAAATCAATTAAGGTCACAAAATAATATGAGCAAGTAGAATAGAGCAATTAATTCAATAAACAAGACTAAAACCCAATTGAATTAGGAAATATAGACTAATTGATTACATAGAGTTGCCTAAATTGGTTACATCAATTCCCTAGTTAAAGGTTTAGTTACACATCAATGGAGAAGATAAAAACATAGAAAAGTTATAGAGAAAACCCATATTGGTCATGAGAGCTTCTTGTCTTGCAATCTTCTTCATCTTCTTACTTCCAAGAATCCTCCAAGGATGGGTGGAATTGAATGAATGAATAAATCAATGAATGAATGTTTTTGTGAAAGAATTATGTTCTAGGTCTAATCCCTCTGTGTGGCTCCCCTTTGAAATAAGAATAGGTAGCCTCTATATACTTTTCACCAAATTAGGTTTTAATGACTTCCTGGGAGAACACGGACTACGCACGACCGTTGCACGTACCGCGGTATGGACACAGTGTCTAGGCAGCAATACGCCAAGTGGCGTGCTTTTGGGATGTTTCGCGGTGTGTACCGTTGTGAAGGTTATTGCATGTACGACGGTATGGACCGTGGTAGAAAATAGACGCTCCTCTATAATGTTTCGCTAGACATGCCACTGGTGGTGCACATGATTGGGCTACGGTATTGACCGCAACTAATGACATTTTTGCCCATTTTCTTCATCTTTTGACTTCGTTTCTTCCAAATTACGATTCAACACTACATCTGCGGAATGCGACCTACATGTCCTCAAAAAACACATTAATCAACCAAAAAGAGTCCGGAGACCAGTTTATTACATAGGAACTAGGGGCGAAATACATGTGATCAGACGATAAATGTACCTAATTGAGGTCCTCGTTTCCTAGCTTTTGTTCTCGTTTTCGAGCATATTTTTGTATATAATGTGTTTGTTGAGCCTTGTGTAGGTACATATTCCCAACAATAAGGTATTGAGCTTAAAGTCAAGTTAGGGAAGCAAAATGAGCAAAAAGAAGTCAATAATGGAAGCCATACAGAGTTGTCGCGGCCTCGCCATTGACCCAAACCGCGGCGTGATTTATGGTCAACCACGGCAAGCAAAACCATTGTTCCGTGGTGCATCCGTCATTGAGCTAGAACGCGACATTGAGACCGTGGCACTGGTCAACTCTGTTTTCCAAAAGTTAATGGGCTGACATTACAAATGCATATGTAGAACACATATATTTTGGGGTCCATATCTCCCTTCTCATATTAAACTGGGTTTCCTACCATATATTTTCGAAAAGCCCCGGAAGTCTACTTTCCAATGGGTTTTACGAATCATAATTCTAGGCTTTATAGAGGGAGTTATACGTATTTCCGTAATGGTACGTGAGGTTGGAAACACGACTGTGGCATAGACTTTGTGCAGAACACTTAAATTTCAGGAGGCATATCTCCCTCCTCAAATCGAACCACATAAAGCTCTATATATATTCAGAAATCCCCGGAAGTCTACTTTCCAACAGTTTTTACGGATCACGATTTTAGGCTTTCTAGAGGGAGATATACGTATTTCCGTAATGATGCGTGAGGCTGAAAAATTTCCAAGTGACGGTCGCCGTGAAGTTCGCCCCACCAACAGCGACTTTGGCGGCGACCTCCTCAGTTTCAAAAGGGCAGTGATGTTCACCCCTAGCTAGTTGCCCCCACCAACAGTGAACTTGGGGGCGACCTTCCGCTGCCAGCACAACAAATGGTTGGTTTTCAAGCCATTTTTTAGGGGCAAATGTGTCCGTTCGCACCCCAATTCGTCCCCAAACGTTCTCTAACTATATAAACACCTCTTTTCCTTTTCTTTAAAGAGAATCCACAAATTCTTCACCTCTCAACAGCCCATCTTCATCTTCTTCCCCAAACCAAGAGAGAGAGAAGCTTCCAAAGCTCAAAACCTCCATGGGAAGCTTACCACCACCATTTTCTACACATCTCTCCACCACATTTGGGAGTTGATTGCAAGGAGATAGGAGTGGTCTATGACCAATTTCGAGCTAGGGATTCATGGAGCTCTTAGAGGGATTTCTTCAAAGGTTGTCTCCTTAAAACTCATTCTCTTTGTATTTCATGTTTTCTTGATTGTGTAATCCCCACTTGAGAAATATTGTAAACCTTATTTGTGCTCAATATATGTTAGTTGTTTTTATATTCTTTTGGGTTTTGATTTGTTCTTACTATTATTGATTAATCTCTTATCTTGATATGCTTGTGTAAGGAGATTGGAAATTTATGTGTGTTCATAGATGGGATTAGGAGTAGATTAACTTAATATGTAGGAGTAGTTGTAATCAAATATCTCAATTGTGTGTGTATATCTTTGGAAGGTCGAAATGCCTTGTTTTGATGAGTTTGAGTGTATGTGGGTTAGGATTGTACCTCCATAGATGACCTTCCGGGTATAGTCTTGACCACTTAGCTCTAAAAGAATAGATGAAACTTGTTTTATGCATGGCCGTGCTAGAATAGGTTTTGGCTACATGTTCATATGCTTAATGGTAGGGACTTGAGGCACAATTGCTCTAGCCATGACCTTTGGGGAGTGATTCTTGTCTCGAATCCCTTAGTTGAGATTACAAGCACAATTGCTCTAGCCATGACCTTTGGGGAGTGATTTGTGTTTGTGAATCTCTTAATTGAGAGAATAAACCCATAACTTGAATTGAATGTCCTTAAAGCCTAACACCACTATTTGTGCACTTATGTATGGTAAACCTATTGAACCTTGTGTGATCATTATCCTACATCTCTCCTAGCCACCCTCTTATTATTTGTCTCTTTAAACACCATTCTCACCCCTCCATATTCTCTTTGTTTTTATTTGCATTCTTTTCTTTACATTTCCACACACACCACACCGCAATATGCATACACCTCACACACACTATTTTCACCACATCCGCATTCTATTTACATGCTTTCAATAAACTCTAAAACCCGAGACGGTCGACGGATCACACCTCCCTATGGACGATACACTTGCTTGTTGCTATACTAGTCTCTAGTCACTTGCACTAACAAGGTGAACTTTAAATATAAATGTTTTGACATGCAAAACGACACTTGTCAACATGTATATAATTGGATTGATCAGCATCCTTAGACCAAAATTTTACACTTCTTCTTGGTTTCTACTAGCTTCTTTTATTGCTAACACTGAGCCTAAAACTGTCAAAGAAGTGTTAATAGATCCTTGCTGGTTTCAAGCTATAAAAGAAGAATACAAAGCACTTCTTCATAATAAGAATTTGATACTTGTTCCTCACACCTCTTCTTTGAATGCGGTTGGGTGTATGTGGGTATTCGAACAAAATACAAGCCCAATAGCTCTATTCTCAAGCACAAGGCTCGTTTGGTTTCAAAGGGATTCCATCAAACCCTTGGTCTCAATTATCTGGACACTTTCAGTCCAGTTGTTAAGGCTTCAACAATTCGAGTGATCTTCTTAGTGGCTGTTTATTAAGGTTGAGATATCCAACAATTGGATATTAACAACGCGTTTTTAAATGGTGAGTTGCATGAAGTTGTCTTCATGGAACAACCAAAAGGTTTTAGTGATGCAACTCTTCCTTCTCATGTTTGTCTTCTTAAAAAGGCATTGTATGGCCTCAAACAGGCCTCACGTTCATGGTTTCAAAAGCTGAGAAATGCATTGTTGAGTTGGGATTTTGTGAACTCTACCTCTAATGTGTCTCTATTCATTCGTTATCAGGATTCTAAGGTTTTGTATCTACTTGTTTACATTGATGACATACTTATAACAGGTAATGACTTAACTCTTGTTCACCAGCTTATTGCTCAACTCCACTCTACTTTTGCTCTCAAGGCATTGGGTTCGGTTAGTTACTTGGGGTTTGAAGCCTACAGAGATACCGCTGGTTTATATCTTACTTAGTCAAAATATATTGGTGATCTTCTTAAAAAGAATTTTATGGTTGATTGCAAGCCTTGTAACACTCTAATTGGTGCTGGTGGGAAACTTACCTTGAAGGGTAGTGAACCCTCTGATGATCTTTCTCAATATCGAAGCACTATTGGAGCTCTTCAATACCTCTCCCATACTAGACCTGACATCTCCGTCATTGTGAATAAGTTGAGTCAATTTCTAGTAGCTCCCACACAAGAACACTGGTTGGCTTGCAAAAGGGTATTGTGTTACTTAAAAGGAACTATCTACAAGGGTTTATGATTTAAACCAGCTTCCAGGTATGTCTTAGAAGCCTTCACAGATGCTGATTGGGCTAGCAACCTTGATGATAGGCATTCTACCAGCGGTAATTACCTCTTTCTTGGTAGGAACCTAATCACTTGGAGCTCTAAAAAGCAACAAGTAGTTGCTCGTTCCAGCATAGAGGATGAATACAAAGCAATGGCTTAAGTCACCACAGATGTCTTATGGATGCAATCGTTGTTTAAAGAGCTTCGTCTTCCTCTTTCCGGGCCTGCTATGGTTTGGTGTGATAACACGGGTGCCAACTTCTTGGCTCAAAATCCTGTGTTTCATTCTCGGACCAATCATATCAAAATCTATGTACATTTTATTCGAGAGAAGGTTGCTTCAAGTATCATCGAGCCTTGTTATATGCCTACTACCTATCAGATTGCTGATGTTCTAACTAAAGGGCTTTCCAAGGATCGTTTTCAGTTTCTTTGTTCCAAATTGAACCTCTTTCATTCACCTCGGTTCACTTTGTAGGAGGATATGAAGGTAACTAACAAACAAACAAACAAATATGGCCTATATCTCTACAAGCACATGTGATCACAAATCAAGCTTGAAAAGCTTGTTTCCAGCTCATAACTCAACGCAAACTCACACCTTATCAATTGATCAGCTACATAACTGTCCAAAGTTAGGAAAGCAACAGTCATTGATCATCAACCAACATGACTCACTTGATCCTGATCTTAGATCACATCATAACCATTGCAATAGGCTATCACGATGTAAAGTTAGCTTAGGTGGGTAGATGTATCAATTGTAGTTTCAGAGTTAGTTAAGAAATCTAGTGAGTTGACAGGTTGTTAATTATTCTCCTAATTTGTTAGGGAATTCTGTTAGAGTCTGTTCAATTCTCTTGTATATATTTTTAGCTCTCTTATAATAGTAAAGCAAGAAAAACAAAATATAATTTAGTTAGAGCTTGAGCTCATTAATGGCAGTCAAAATTGGTTGATCCATACTTTGTTTTCTTTTTTTAGTAATTTTCACAAACACCTCTTTACATTTCTTATTTTCTTCTTCATAAACTACACTAGTGCATGAACATGAAAAAAATTCAAGTTTTCTCGTAAAATGAACCAAAGTTGGCAACTTTACAAACTACCAAGGAACTCATTTCGATGAGTTAACTTTCTGTGCTGTTTATACAATGTGAAAATTGGTTGATAAGGTGGCAAGTAAAAGGAAATAAACACCATGGAGAAACAGAATTATTGGTGGAGACAATAATAAATCAAAGTGTTGGCTGGTGGGTCTCGGAAGAGCTCTTGTCTGATACTGATGAATATAGACGACTTTGCAACCTCACCAACATCATCTATCATCAACTTGGTCTTTACCAAAAGCTAAAGGTTAGTGTGAAAGATAAAAAGATGTTGATATAGCCTTAGAACATATTGTTTTCACTATATATTTGGTTGCATCTTCCTTTAAAATTCTTTTATGTTTGTGTGACATTATATAGTCTCAATCAAGAAACATGCATTTATATTTTTATATAATCTAGTTGTTTGTAGGTCTTACCTCATCATTCTATAGTAATTTAGTATGAACAAAAAAAAAAAAAAAAAAAGTATTAGAAAATCAATCAAGTGTCCCGGTTTTTCATACCCATATCCCATGCCCCAAAATTCACATGTTAAGTATCCCTTCCTCGTGTTTGAGAAAAAGCGAGTATCGACATGCATGTTTCGTCAGTTGGTGTTAACTTAGAAAGATAGTATTGTTAGTTGGAAAATGTTAATGGGGTCAAATTCCTATTAACACAGAGTATTTATTGAAATGGAGAAATAACACTGTTTTATTGATAAGAATTGCAATTTAAATGATACAATGGTATATTACAAAAAATGGCGATTTCTGTGAGGTTTAGGTATGGAACTTTCAGACACGGTTGGCGATGGCGATCTTGTGCTAGTTGATAGGTGGAAAAAATTGTAAGGTGTAGGTTGAAAGTCTGATTTTCGATCCCCTCTCAATCGACAGTCCTTAATTATTTATAAGTCCCTTTTCTTGCCCCTTACTCTAATCATCAATCAATTAATTAAGCAATCAACGGGACGTTGATGGTGGCCTTGTTTCAAGCGCGGGAATGATTCCCCTAATCAAGTGATATTTCCTTCCTTAGCAATCTTGACAGAGCTGACTAATCCCACTCAAAGTGGAGCTTTAAAGATGGTGGGAGAAGTCAACTTCCCTTGTATTTAAATAATGGCATATACCATCTTACTTGGAGCTTGATTCTGGTTCATTGGTGTACCGGTCCATCTTTTCCTTGATAGTCTTCCTTTCAACTCAGTTTTCCATTGTCTGGTAGAATGGTCGAGGTACCAAGGTACCCTATATCCTGCTGGGTCGTGGTACTTGTATTCCTTATGCATCGAAGTATCGGGGTATCGGGGTACCGGAATACCGGGTAAGGCGGTAACTGGGTACCTGGATATTGAAGCAGCGGGGTCTTTAAGACCTCGACTTCTTTATTTTCTGGTACTTGGGGACCTAGGTTCCCCTGACCTTGATCTGGGTTTGCAGAAAGTACATATAGACATATCAGCTCTAGCTTCTTCTCAGGTAGCTAGATACTTTCTTTAGTGTCTTCCCACTTCAAATAGTCTTTAGTCTGGATTAAAAATTCTTCTTTGGACCCCTGCCATTTTTGGCGGTTAACAAGTATTAACCAACACTTTAACATTGTATTTATGTTACACTAGGGTCACACATGTACACCAATGATGTAAGTGACACTAAAACTAACTTTCCTAGACTTTTAACGTGCACTTGCAAGAGTGGACTTATATAATGGTAGGGAGGACACTGTATAATAATCTTGCATGCGAAACTGTGTTTTTCAAGAATAACTTATAAATAATAATAATAATAGTAATAATAAGACTATGGGGTCAAGTAAGTGTCCTCATGTTCAATACCCATATATTGTGCCCCGTGTTCAATATACATATTTCGTAACTCAAATTACACGTGTCGGGTCACATACCCTTCCTTATGTTCCAAAAACAAGTGGGTCTCACTTCATCAATTTACAGTAATTTGCATTAGCAAATAATAATTTTGATAATAAAAGGAGAAATGAGCCAAGTAAGTTTCCTTGTGTTCCATACTCATATCCCGAGCCTCAAAATATTTATGTCATGTGCTCCTAAAAAAAGGGTCTTACTACACCATTCTACAGTAATCTTGCATGAACAAATCATAATTAAAAAGGAAAAAAGGAATAAAAGACTAGGGAGCCAAGTACATTGCTTGATGGAGTTGTTGAAGAAATTGGAGAAAAATAGTTATTCAAGTGGTAATCGACAATGTAAGTGCATATAAGGCTGCAGGGAAAATGCTATGGAGAAGAGAAAGTATTTTGATATGGATAATTTTGATAGAAAACTGAATTGTAGAAGAAGACGTCTGAGAGAAAATAGTTAGAAAGCAGAAAATAAGAGAGACATAAAGGATAATTGTCATAATAATTCCATATCTTCATTTAAATTGGTCTTTGGCTATTTATAAGCCTTACAGACTTACAATGCAAACACTACATCAATTAACTGTCAATTAACAACTAATTAACCATTCACCCACTACAACAATTTTACTGGAAACAACAGCTAATTAATATGAAAATGCTAATGATGGAAACTAAAATAAAGGCAATAATTACCCACTAACAAATTAACCACTAACAGCACTAATCATCAATCTATGCACACATCACATTTATATTAGAATCCATGTGTCACTCATTGTCTTGATCTATTTATTTTTTTTGACAATATAAATTAATTCGGGACCAGGTATTTTTTTTTGAAAGCTTTCATCGTTGGTAGGATTCGAGCCGCTGATCTAAGAGTCATTTGCCCAAACCTCAAGCTCATTCATTTACCAGCTCAGCTACGCCCCTGTTGGCTTGTCTTGATCTAATTATGCTTCAGAGGCTTGGTCATGGACCACTCCTAAAGTGACACTCACAATCGTACAAGGCCGAGAGTGTAGTACAATAACAAGTAAAGTTCATTCCCATGAAGACTGAGTGATTGATTACCGAAATTGATTAACCAAATCGCTATTCAAACAATCAATAAGAGATGATTTTCATATTTAAGTTCTACAATTAAGCTAAATTATACTACTTAAACAATTTCAAACTAAGATTGTAAAATAATGACAAACAAAGAACTTGAATGTAACAATATGAGATAATATGCTAAGACTAGATTCCACCTCACCCTCTCCTAATTAAGCCTTAGACTCACCTAAATATCCAATTTATGCATATGTGAGTTGTAAACTCGTGTACCCGATAATAATCTCTACTCTCGATCGAGTTATAGAGATTACACCCAAACATACCCAAAACCTATCTCTCGATGACCCAAGAATATATGAATGAATTCATTAAGAACTTTGGCACACTCAAAAGAGCCCTATACGCTAGCCTCAAGTAGGTCTACCTTACTAGACATGCATAGAGGACATTTCATCAAACATGATGTGTGTGTCTCCGATCGGTTCATAACACACAACCAAAAATCATTCAAAATGAGATCAATCTAATGAAAGCATTAAATATTCAAAACATTCATACAAAACACAAGCACACCTGGATAAATTCGGTGGTCTATATATATAAAGTCAGGGGTTGGGTTTCATCAAGCCTTAGCACTAGAAATTTAGCTCATATTACGATGAAGAGCCAATATATATATGAAAATAAATACATGGCTCTAAAATAAAAATGAAAGAGAAAGAGTTGTAGAGAAAACTATATGGAGAGCCTCTCTTGTTCTTGGTTCTTCTTCTCCTTCGAATTTCTTCAGCTCTCTTTTGCCCAAAAAGATGAAGTGATGATGGATATGGTCAAAAGATGTGGTGGATGTGTAGGATTTTAGGGAAAGGTGGAATCTTGGTAGTTTACTTGGGAAGAGGAATGGTGATGTATGAGGAATATGTAAAGATGATGTCTTGGTGAATATTCTTGGGAAGAGAGTGGGTGGTTAGGTCAAAAAATAGCTAAGGGTTATATATGGGAATGAATTAAGTCAGGGGCAAGGAGGTAAATTCCTAAAATTTAACATTTTCTAAGCAAAATAGCGACATTGGGATGACCTTGGTTGAGGTCTCTTTGCTATAGAGTCGAAATTAAGAGTGCTAATCCAAGAGGAAAGTGACCTTGGGGCGACCTTGTTGAGGTCGCATCTCTCTCGGGTGAAGTTTTTCAACTTCGCGCACTATTACGAAAATGACCATAACTTCCTCTAGAGAACTCAGAATCGCGATCTATAAAAAGTGTTGGAAAGTAGACATCTGGGGCTTTCCCAAAAAAGGTTACACGATACACAATTAGATTTGAGGAGGGAGATATGACCCCTGAAAGTCGAATGTTTTGCACGAAGATTTCCAATTTTAGCCTTTTAACCTCTGAAACATCTTCAGTTATGCTCAACACCTTATTTTAGGGCATATAACCTACACAAAGCTCACAAAACACATTATAAACAAAAAAAACACTATAAAACGAGCACAAAAACTAGGAAATGAGGACCTCAAATAGGTATATAAATCGTCCGATCAGTCACTTGCCACAACATGAAAGTATTTTACAAAAAGTAAAAAAAAATGAGCAACTTTATCTACAATCATAGATGGGTGTTGGAACTCTTGAGAAAGTTTGCTTAGAGAGATATGGTTTGACCAACTGGCATACGATTTGCCATCGCTTATTTGACTTTAGAAAATTTAAGTGGTGTGAAAGAAGCTCTTCAAATGATGTTTGTGTCGAGACAATGAAATTCATGTCAATGAGCAAAAAAAAAAAAGTGATGGCAAAGAGGTGAAAAAAATATCATGGATGATATTTTTGGTTAAATGTTGCTTATGCTCTCAAAACCACAAAGTTTTTAGTGGATGTATTGGGGTTGGTTGATAGTGAGATAGAACCAGCAATAAGATTTATCTATGGTATTATAGATGCGGCAAATGAACAAATAACCAAGAATATAGTATCAGAACAATCGGCCTACGTGGAGGAGGCTCGCGGCCTCCTCCTATATCTGGGAGGAGGTCGTGAGCCTCCAACTAGTTACATCGCTGCCGCAGTATCAGCGGCGGCAGCGACATGAGATGATGAAGCCTGGTTGTGGTGGTTTTGTAGTTTTCTAAACGTTTGGGGTTATGGTATAATTATAAAAACATGGATTTGTAATTTTCTAAACTTCTGGGGTAATTGGTATAATTATTATTTGGGTGGATCTATAATTATAAAAATATAGGGGTTCCTTTGGTTTTTAATTATTTTTATGTTCAAAATGACTATTTTACCCCTAGTATGTTAAGTTAGTCGTCAGTTAAACTGTTAGTCAATGTTTTGCAGGGGAGGTTTGTACAATAAATGGAAAAGTTGAATATGTGTGTAATTGTTACTGAAATCAGGGGACATTACTGCAATTAATCCTAATAATAATAATAACCATCTTTTCAAAAATAATAATAACAACCGTTTTGACACTCTGACGAGATGAGGTTGGTTCAGTAGTAAACCCCTCACACTTTTGTCACGATGTTGTGAGTTTGAGTCCTCCTCCTCCTCCTCAACCTCAAAAAAAAAAAAAAAAAAAAAAAAAAAAAAAAAAAAAAAAAAAAAAAACTGAATTTATGTAATACTTCAAAAAATAATAATAATACTAATAACAAGAGAGGAGGATAGATGCATGTTTGCTTTCGTAAAGGTTAAGATGTTATGCATAACACATTTCTTGTAAATTTGTAATAATTTCCAATTTCATACAAAAAAAAAAAAAAATGGAAAATGAAATTGCCGTAAGAACAAAGAAAAGATCAATGATGGTATTTGTACATCCATGCGAATTGGGAATACTTCATAGAGGTGTCAAAAGGGCCGGGTCGGCCCGTACCCATTACGGGCTTTACCCGTTTCCGTACAAGCCCACCCGGTCCGGCCTGTCACATTAAGGGCCCGGGCTTGGCCCGAGCCCGGGTAAGAGGGCGGGCTTGGACATATATTTTAGGCCCGTCGGCCCGGAGGGCCGAGAGTGAGGGTCGGATTGGGCTTATAGTCTAAAGCCCGTCAAGCCTGTCGGATAGGGTGGTTGCCACCAAAAAAAAAAAAAAAAAAATCTAAACCCATTTTCTAATAAGATTATTTATTACTAAATATTCATAAACTAAATGAGGACATTATTATTCAATTAAAATAATGTTTGTAGTATATTTTATGAATGAGGACATTATTATTCAATTAAATGAGGACTTATTCCTAGTTTATTCAATATTCATGTAATTTATTTTATGAATGTTTGTAGTATATTGTTAACTAAATAATAATAGTGATTTATTTATTTTGATGAGTGACTTTATTCATTTGATATTGAATTTCTAAGTATTTTATTCCATTCAAATATATAGTTTATTTTTGTGATGTAAAATAATAATTTTTTGGCGGGCCGACCCGCAAAGCCTGTACTCACCCGGCCCTCAAATGGGCTTGGGCCTTGGGCCGGGCAGGGCTTAAAAATATGCATACGGGCCGGGCTTGAGGCCCGGCCCTCAATGTTGAGGGCTGGGCTTTGCCCGACCCGTAAGCCCTCATGGACAATTTTTAGATGGGCCGGGCGGCCCAGGCCCGGCTCATTTGACACCTCTAATACTTCATCACAATCACATTGCAAGATATTATGGCCGCATTGCACATTATGATTTATGACTAAATACGGTAGACGGTAGTGTTGACTAAATGGTAATACTATGATTTGGGTTCATGAATCGCAAGATCTTCAAGAGATTATAATTGAAAATGCAAAAATGGAAAAAGGTAAGGTTTTGTTAATTAATGATTATCAAGAAGAATTTTAACCCAACAAATGCTTTCAACTTTCGTGATGAGGATATGATTTTCCACTTCTAATTCTTGTACACAAGTGACGGGCACAGCAAATCCCAAACATAAAACATTGGATTCAAATTGATGTTTTCATGTTTATTATAATTGCTTTTTATTTATTTATTTAATTATTATGTTTTTAACTTGTGGATGATGGATGCCAATAGGGGCGTAGCTCAGCTAGTAGATGAACGAGCTTGGGGCTTGAGCAAATGACTCCCAGGTCAACGACTCGAATCCTACCAATGGCGAAAGCTTTCAAAAAAATACATTATCCTAAATTAATAGACTTAGGGAAGATGGATTTAAATTTAGAACTTTAATATTGATTTATAGGTGTGGTTACCATCAGATTACTATACCTGCGAATCTATTACCAGTTTACCACATAATTGTTTTCTTAATAGACATTACCGGAAAATAGCTTTTATGAGTAGTGTAAAAAAAAAATTGTTGGTTGTTTTGGGTCAATATTGAATTGTTGTAAAATATATGAAAAATTAAAATAGTTTGTAAATAGAAAATCTTTAAATAATTTTTTTTTCATCATTTGAAAAATTATGTCATACACTTATTGCAGATCATGTATTAATAATAAATATCTCATGAATATTGCATCACCAAATTGTCAAATAGGAAACTTCCTGAAGACGTAGATAACGTTTGGAAGTAGGAGTTCATGTTTAGGGAAGATTTGGAAGCCTAAAGATTAGTTGGAAAAAGGAAATTTGGGAAGAACCGCATTATATACCACGACCAAGGCAAAGTGCATGGACCGCGGTATAGGGAGCGGTCAATTCTAGTGGGTTCAGTGCGATGTGGAGTGCGGCAGAGGCAAGAGACGTAGACCGCAGTTTAGGGTGTGGGCTGCAGACCGCTGCCTAGACCGCAGTAATGACGAAAGTTGTGCAGTGTGAAACGGGAAATCGTGCGGAACAAGAAATCTTTTGTGGAAAAGGAAAGGAGTTTCTCTTTGTGTTGAACATGAAAGTCTTAAGAGTAGGACTTTGCGTGGATTAGGAAGACTTGTGCGTGTAGGAGAAGATTTCCTTGTTGGTTTTAAATTTCCTTAGTACTCTAGTATAAATACATGTAATATTTGTTTATTGAGAGTGTGGTTTCAAAAAAAGAAACACTTGTAATATCAGAGAGTGGGTGGATCTGGGGGGAGACCCCTGAGAATATCTGGGGAGGGATCCAAGGAATATCAAGGGATCAAGGAGAAGATCCATGGGTGATATTCGAGGGAGACCTAGGGGTATATTCAGGGGGTGCACTCGGAGGAGGACCCGGTGAGTGTTGTAAGCTAAGACTCTGAAAGCTATGATGTAAGCTTGGTTGTGAGCTTGGGGGCTTGGTAAGGCTTGGTTGTTTGGGGTTTAGGGTTAGAGAGAGAATCCTAGAGTATGTGGTGGTACAAATTTACTACATATTGGATCTTTTCTCTGTCGTCCTGACGACCCGTGGTTTTTTCCTTGATTTAGGGTTTCCACGTATATCTTGTGCTTATGTGATTGGTTTATTTTCTTTCATCTTAGTTTTTGCTAGTAGACGATACTGGTTATGTGGTGAATATGAGGCATGTCGCTTCCGCGTTTATCGGTTCAATTTCTAACAAATACAACCATTAAAATATATTAAAAATAAATTTAATCCTAATAATATAGGAAAATATTTTTAGTCAAGCTAGGTTAAAGTAGATGATCATAATAATTATGGCTATAATCTATGAACAAAATGATAAGTTCATTTGAAGTGAATAAGTGAATTTTGGTGGAACAAAGAAGAATATTCATCCAACACTGGCAACACCCCTTAATTCAGGGAGATTCTCTATAAATACAACTACTACTCTACTAGTAATTATGATTAAAAAGAAAAGTTAAAACTTTTTTTAAAGTTTGGTTAGGCAAAGTCAGATGGATATTCCACAAAGTTCATTTTACCTACCCACTAATTGTTACATTTAGACTTTGAAAAAGAATATATATATATATATATAAATACCTATTAAAACACAAGTCTGACGGCTAATGTGACACGAATCAATTTCCGGTGGTGGCGACACTTGGGTGGCGGCCGCCTTGTTTCCACTACCGTCGCTTCTTCTATGTTGATTCATTTAAAACATAAATATATGGCTTTTTACATAATAATAAAAATATTAGAAATTTGTATAGGAATTTAATGTGATCAAATAAGAAAATCGTTTTTTTTTTTTTTTTTTTTTTTTTTTTTTTTTGTTTAAACAATAATAATTGAAGGATAGTTTTAACCTGTGCCCATAAGGACACATATTAACAACCACTTTATTTCTATAAAGAAAATTTAAAACACATGTCAATAAATGCATTTATAGTCTCTTTATAATAAATGCAGTGACTTTTTGCTATACCTTTTATAGCAATAAAGTGGTTATTATCCTATGCACGGATTGTTAGATTAATATCACCCTTGAAACTCATCTAGAATTATCATCGGAGAGTGATCGATTTTGTCAAAAAAATTTGTTGTTTTTTTTAGTACTATACGTTTGTAGTAGGGCAAAGCCTTTCTATTTTCCTTTTGCCCCCCTTTTCAACAAATCATATCTTCTGATCTTCATATCTTTCTTTGAAAAAACTATCCATCCAATTTGAATTATTATCCTTTATATATCTAGTGAAGCCACTGTCTTATTCTGTACATGTAAACCATCAATATTGAAGAAAATGTTGCTTTCATGATAGGGAAGAGTAGCATACTAGCTAGCATTAAACTTTTTCATATAATTTGTCAGTATTTAATCACTAGCTAGGCTTATAGATAGATAGATATATGCGATTATGTGTATATATACTATAATATAGTATAGGAGAATCATTATTTATAAGCACATGCAATGCAACTCTTGGCCACCCATTTCTCATCTTGGTGGCGATGAGATTGAGAAGTGGGAACATTGATGGACATTTGAAATGCAACCCCTCTTTCAATATCATTTTTACTTGTAATCGGCAATATCTCAAAGTCCATCCAATAATTATGGATATGATATTCGAAATTTTTTAAAATTTTATTTATAATTAAAGTTTATTGAATTTATTATTCACAAAGACAATTTCATCAAAATTCAGTAAAATTAATGTATCTCATCAAGATCGAAAGACTTTCAGGTAAATGGTATTGAGTCATTTCTTCCTAAAAATCCTCTTCTTCCCTCCATTTGTACTTTTCTTATTCTCCCATGTCATTCATAATACAGTACTGTTTATTTTCTAGTAATTAGCTGAAACCATAAAATATAAGAAATTGTTTTTTAATATAAAGATGCAATTAGAAACTTTTTTTTTTTAACAAATATTCATGGGATGCTTTTTAAAAATAATTGGTCACACATTAATTGTTTTCATTCTTTTATGTCAAGCTTTGACACTTGATAGTCAACCTCGATCCTCCCAATCACATTAATGTTTAATCTCAGTAAATTTTAAATCCGATTTCCGTGTTAAATTCAAAATAAAGTATCAATAATTATTTCAAAAAATTAACTTCTTTATTTCAAAAAAATAATTGACTACTTTTTGTTGGACAAAGTAACAGTTGGAATCTTTAACTACTCCTTCAAAAAATAGTAAATAAATTATTTTTGTAAACCTTTTTCAAGTAATTAATTACATATGAGGTACACTCTCTCAATCTACTCTCCCAACCCACTCTCTGTTCATACATGTGAACATTATTAATTTCTTCACATTAATTTGTAGCCTTTAATAAATAGCCTCCTTTTTCATTTTATTTATGATGCAAATCAACAACTTATTTCATAGATTACCCTTCTTCTTTAACTTTAACATATTGTCATTTAATATTAGTTTTTTATTTTTATTTTTATTTTTTTATATTTTAAATATATGTATTGCTCATATATCTATTTATTTTTCACCAAATTTACTTAAAAATTTCTTTTTATATCACTGACTAACTTGACGGTTGTTGTATAAAATAAATAAATAGTAAAACAAATTAGAGTTAAATAATTTAAAAATATATTATAAAAAATTCATAAGACAAGATCAGTAAAACTTAATATCTATATTTAAATTAAAAATTAAAAATAAAGAAAAAATTCTGATGTTAAGTAGATACTTACATATTTTTTATCTTTTAATTTAAAATTGATTTGTTTTAATTTGACTTAATTTGTCTGTCAATCTAACCAAATTCATTTTGTTTTTTTGTTTAAACACATGGAGAGAATTTTTTTTTTTTTCTTTCATTAGCTAAATCTTGAAAGGTAAAGATTTTAGCTCAAATACATATACAATTAGAGCAGACCCAATAAAAGTAACTGAGGTTCACGTTCTTCTCCTTGGATGTTAAAAATTAAAATAATGAATTTCGGTTTATGTGAATTTTTTATAATATATTTTAAAACTATTTAACTATAGTTTATTTTACTATTTATTTATTATATACAACAACCATCAAATTAGCTAGTATTTGGTAATGAAAATTTGGTGAAAAGAAATATCCGAACAATTCAATTTGGGGCCGTACACTCAAGAAATAAAAAAAGTTGTAGAGTCTTGAAAAACACACACACCTAATATAAATATATATAAAAACCGACAGATTTTTTATTATCAGTTCGAACTGACAATAAATATATTAGGACGAAGAATGTAGACCATTAGTTTACATACTTTGACCCAAAATGTATGCACTTGCCAAAACTTCTTCATAATTTGTGGTTCACATTCTTCGTTCTAATATATTTATTGTCAGTTTGAACTGATAATAGAAAGACTGTATAAACCGATATTAAATGGTAATGTTAAAGTTAAAGGAGAAGGGCAATATATGAAATAAGTTGTTGGTTTGTAATGTAAATAAAATGAAAAATGTGGCCATTTATAAATGTTACAAATTTAATGTAAAAAAGTTAATGTTGTACATGTGTCATCATATGAATAGAAAGTGTTTTGAGAGAGTGGGTTGAGAGAATACATCTAGCACTCCTCAAAATATTTTTACTTGCACAAAAGTTTACACAAAAAATTCTTAATAAAGGAATCATGAGTTGAGGAGTGCTTGGTACAAGTGGACACGTGTCCAATTAGGTGGTATTTCTGTAGTTAAATGAAATACAGTAAACATTTATTAATGACAATTTTGTAATAAAATTAAGAATGAAACTATCAACTGGCTAGTGATTTAAGCATTTTCTAGCAATCATTATTGTTTGTAAAAGTAGATTAAAAAGGGCACCTTCCATGGCTTTAACAAGGTACGATAGAAATGGTAAAAACAATTCAATTTCATTCCCATTTCATTGACTCCAACCGCCGGAAGATAAATGAATTTTTGGTTCTTACAACTTGATCCCAGACTTTCTTTTGATGTTAAATTGTAATGAACAAGTTGGGGTTCGATTTTCGTTTTCGATTAGGTTGATTGTTGGTTTGTTTCTCTTTATGATGAACTTTTGTTCCGGCCGGTTGTAGCCATTTTGTCGTGTTGGTACTGTGTTGCCCCTTGTTTTGCTGCTTGCTTAATAAAATTAACCGTTCAACAAAAAAAAAAAAAAAAAAAACACAAGAAAAATAAGCCTTGCTTGGGAGGGCTTAAGCTTTTTGTAATTTCATTTGAAAAATAGGAAAAGTTACTAACTGAAAATACAGAGTGACATGCCCTGTTGAGGCTTTTTATCAAATATTAACATGAAACAACAACAAACTGAGATGAGATTTCCTAAAATGCTTTTTCTCCTTTGTCTTTGACAATTAATGTCAATTGATCGAATGAGCTAATAGCTGGTACTGAAGGGCTTATAAGTCTGGAGATCAGTAAGAACTCCTGCAATAGAACCGGCAGCCGCGGCAATGCTGACAATCAGGCAAGCGAAGCTCAGAATTTGAAGAGACAACCATTTTGTTCTCCATTTTGGGATCCTCTTTTGCGCAATGTACATTTCAATTGGGAAATAGACAGTGAGTGGCCAAAATCCTATAGCTCCTAATAGACTGACAACGTCGTTAAAGAATGGAAGAAGCATTGAGATCACAGTGGTTAGGATCACAAACACTGTCCTCCAAACCAACCTGAAAAGGTTGAGATTGAAATGCTTATTGAATCCTGGAATTGGGATTTTAATTTCTTTGGTGATGAATTCACTGTCTGGGAATCTATTAGCAGCTGCCTTTTCAACGAATGCAAAGAGGGGTTGGCAGTATACTTGGTATGCACCGACAAGGTGAACAACTATAGCTAAGTTTGCTATGTCCAGCAGCCAATATGGGTTATAGAAACCGAAACCAGTGAGGAGATTTCCGGGCGATAAGTCTCCGAAAGCAGCGTAGCCAAAGCAGCCACAGAGCATGTAGAAAAACGTTGTCACTGCAACACTTATTAGTGTTGCCTTCTTCATTGTCTTGGCTTCAGATGGTGGAGATTTGACCGTGTCCTGTGTTACATAGATACCAATTATTATTATCAAGTTAGTCCATCTTTTAAATTCACATTTTCTGACATATCAAATCAGAGCAGTTATCAGGTGCAGGATCCAGCACGAAATTTTCATACATGATCACCGATTTCCACCATTGGAAATTCCCACTTCGTGCGGGATCCCCGACTTCATAATTCCTATATCAAATCGTAATGGTAACATACCTGAATTTCAATGAGGATCATGGAGTAAGAGTAGGCAAAAGCTATGGCACCAAGTGCTTGGAAGCTTCTCCATATCTTTTGGGTTTCAGTGACGGTGCCGACGCTTATACCGGTTAAGCTTCCTCTCCATTCTCCAGTTTCTGGTAATTAATCAACCGGAAAGCAACTTATGTTAGCTTCCTAAGAAGAAAAAAAAGAACAAAATTGATTGAATAAGTGGTTTAATTAATTACCTGCAACTTTAGCAACACCGAGACCAAGACCAATGGTTGAGTAAGTGAAGGACATGACAGCAGCAACAATGGAGAGCCACCATAGTTGATCAATGTCAGGAATTTGAGAGAAAACAATTTCCAAAATGCCAAAAGCAATCATGTATGGATTGCTATTCACACGGCATGGACTTTTATCACCTTTGCTGTGAAAGCAATTTGATCTTTCAATTGCCCTGTTAAAACACTCATCGATCATCAGTCTCATTGAATTCTCTTATTTGAAAAATTCTTGTAATTAATAAAAAGAAAAACTCACATCATGCTTATAGATGAGGCTATTGTGTAACCAATGGCAACTCCAAAAAGATTGAGATACTGAACAAACCCACAAAACTTGAAACTCATCCCACCTGAGAAAGAAATCAAACATAACATTTAAAAAAAAAAAAAATGAGACCCCAGTTGTTCATTTTGAATTTTGTTACTAATTATTAAGTGGAATTTTACCAAGGATGGATCGAACAGCATCCATGTAAGTATAATTTCTCTTGCCAGTGAGAGAGTCTCCAGATCGGTAACAATCACAGAGAAGACCGGAAGTGTAATAAGTGACAAAAGAGAACAAGAACAAGACAGCTGGACCAGCAATCCATCCAAGCTGTGCAGTTGCCCAAGCCAAAGATAGAACTCCTGATCCTATCACTGCTGTTATTATGTGTGCACTAGAAGTCCACATAGTCCCTGAAGTTTAATCAAAACAGAGAGCACATAGAGAAAGTGTTAGTAGCTTTTAGTTAGCTAAAGAAAAGTTGAAAAGTAGTGAGCTTTTGTTGGTTACCTGTTCGTTTGAGACGGCCATCATCGTCGAAGCACTTGGAGCCAGGCACGTCCACAGAGACATCGAAGGCTTGGTGATTAGGAACGTGGTTCCTTGTGTCTGTGTCTGCAGCCTGACCCATCTTTTATAATGAAACACGCAAAAACACTGATAAGCTATTCTCTATCTCAAAGTTTGTGCAAGTTTATATATATATATATATATATATATATATATATATATATATATGAAAACAGAGAGATATGGATATGGGGTCTTGTAATGTTTCTGTGAGTTATCAACTCTCTCTCGGTCTCTCACTTGTGTTTTAACATACACACTTTTCAAGAATTACAGAAACCCAAATGGATTCAGAGGTGAGAAATTGAATTGAGGTGATGAGGTGTGGAGTGTGATGTATATATAGCAGATTAGCAGCAGAGACTCAGAGAGCAAGAACGGGAAACGAAACAGAGAGACACGTACACGCAGAGAGTACGCGCATGTCAACAGTCAAACACCAAAAAGCAAAACAAAAAACAAAAAAAATCTCTCAACACTACATAGTTCTCTGCCACTTTCTCACTGCTATAGTGCTATCTCTTTTTCACTATTTCAACAGTGACGTAGCAAGTTGGCAATATATTACTTGTTGTGTATCCAAAAGCAAGAACAAAGCGTAGTCGACTATTTGGAGTCCTCATAATTCTGATTAGGAGAAAATCTTCTGGGTCCTTCTGGGTTTGTTTTCTTCTTAATTATTAACTTTAATTAGTCTATAACTAATTAATCTAACAGATAACAAATTAATTTATTGTAGGTAGTATATTTCAAAGTAAAAATATTTTTATATTTTTTCTATACCAAGTTTTTTCTAATTAATTAGTTGGGTAGAGGTTGGTAATCCAGCAGAGACAAATCATAATTAATTACATTAATGAACTATAATTGAAAAAGTAAAATGATCATACCTTAGTAAATGTCGAGTGCTCTTTCTTTTGTTGGTTTTGATCAGGAACTGATCTGCTTCCAAAATATGGAAGCACAGTTAAAAAAATTAGGCAGAAATTTAACTGTAATTGAAGAAATTAGAAAGACAATATATAAGAAATGAAACTTATTAGTTTTTTTTGGTATGAGGTATATTGGTTGAGGTCTGTATAGCTTTTATAGTAGTAGAAATAGAGGTATAATTAATTAAACAAATATTAAGTGCAAGTAGAGAGGACCACCTTTGAATCAAGACTCTCACGTGTATGGCTTCTCATCCATCGTTACTGAAAGATGAGAATCAATTCTTCTTCTTCTTCATCATTCAATTCATTCCCATAAACAAGAAAAAGGAAGCATAATTACAATCAACGGAAGGGGATTTTCTTTTTATTAATTAATCAATTTATTTATGTATATATTCAGCCAAATGTTTTTTTTCTTTTTCTGTTTGGCCTTAAATTAACACAAACATATATGGTGGTGCTGCCACTTATTTATTTATTTATTTTATTTATTTAATGATTATTATTGTGGGGGGTAAAATCATTGGCAATGGAAGGTGGACAAGCAGTATCTAATTCCCCATAAGTGAGGAAAGAAAGGTTATTAGACAAAGGCATGCACTAATTAAAACTATTTTAACACGGTATATTTCATTATGTTTTAATTTATTAATTACTGTTTTTTTCCTCATGAATTGGACCAGCACTTTCTTTAATATTCTTCTTTAAAATTTTTTTTTTAAAAAAACTCGTGGTATTCTGGACACCTCTCTTCTTGTTTGTGTAGAAGCCTTATCGCATAGATAACACCGTTAGGATCAAAGTGAAAGATTCGTGGTGTGTATATATATATATATAGTGAGTTTCTAATGATAGATCTTTTATTTTAATTTTGGTAAGATATTTGATGAAATTATATTGATTTTTATGAATTTTGATCTTTTTTTTTTTTTTTTTGGATGATAAGTGATGTAGAACAAGTAGCTGACTCATTCATGATGAAGAGGGAACATCCTAAATTCAAGGGCAATTGAATTTTCAATCCTACTAGTCTGGGCGTCGGAGTCGGAATGACGTGAAATTTTCACGGTTGATGCGTTTTGGTGATACATTTCAAAATCACGAGCCCCGCTCGTGAGGCATACCCTTTTTTAGCCAAATTCCGTCGTTTAGGCCCCAAAAAGTCCATTTTTGTCGTTTTAGGAAAGTTTCGTTTTTGCTATAAGTTGAGTTTTACATTCCGGAATTGACTTCCGTCAACTCTCGGGTGCTTAGAATCTTTAGTAGTTTTAATTTTCGCAATTATCTCAAGTTTTCCATTTTTGGTCATTTTTAGTTTCTAGTCCCGTTTCTTGTCCAACAAGGATTAGGGTTAGGGTTTTCGCTTTAAATATGCTTGTAAGCCTTTTGACTGAATTATTCAATTTTTCAATAAAAATATCAGAGTTTGTTTTGAGAGTTTCTCTCGTTTTCTGGTGGATTCCAGAGTTTATCAAGAATATTGACGTTGGTCGTATTCTTTTATTATTTCCGCTGCGTCAATTGGTATCAGAGCACGGATTTGCCGATCTCGATGACAACTAACGAAGCAGGAGATGGAAACCCTATTGGCGGTGATCGTGGGGTAGAGGCTTTGTGGGTGGCGGTGGAGGAAACACGGCAACAAGTTGCGCAGATTCGTGACATGCTTACTGGAGCGAACCTTAACGTTAACAACAGTCCACCAGTTGATAGGACACGCGCTGAAGGATTTGCCCGAGGCCAACCTGCTGACAGGAGACGTAATCAGCCACCTTGTAATCAACCTGATAGCGAGGGTGACTCAGATGACGAAGATGACGAGGGATATGGTGTAGTACAGCCGGTGAGACGACAGAGAGAACATGATGATTATCGATTGAAGGCAGAGCTTCCAAGTTTCAATAAGAATCTGCATATAGAGGACTTCCTTGATTGGGTTACAGAAGTGGAGCGGTTCTTTGAGATGATGGAGATACCTGACGAAAATATAGTGAGATTCATGGCCTTCAAATTGAAAGGAGGGGCTGCGGTATGGTGGGATCAATTACAGAAGAACCTACAGCGACAAGGAAAAGCACTTGTGAGGACGTGGCATAGAATGAAGCAACTCATGATGGGTAGGTTTCTGCCACCGGATTACGAACAATATTTATTCCAATTGTTTCAAGATTGTTCACAGGGTTCCAAATTGGTGTTTGAATACACAGCGGAATTTTCTAGGTTGCTAGAGCGGAATAATCAGAATGAAACGGAGGGGCAACGTGTAGCCAGGTACATGAATGGGTTAAAATCATCACTTCGAGATAAAATCGGTCTGCAAGTAGTTTGGACTGTGGAAGAGGCTCATAATCTAGCATTGAAGGCCGAGTCGTTGGAACGCAGGGGTGGAACCTCGGGATTTCGAAGAAACAGCATAGATTCATCGTTTGCTAACAGGGATAAGGGTGTTCAGCCATCAGGTTCGTCAACCAGTCGAAAGAAAGGGGCAACAACAGTAACCCGACAGCAGTTCTAGCCAATAGGAGCGTACCCAGAAATCCAAACCCTAATCCTTATGTTAGACCTGCACCAGGAGTGTGTTACAGATGTAGGAAACCTGGGCATCTTTCTAATGCATGTTCAGATCGCCCTAGGCCAGTGAATTGGGTGGAAGGGGAAGAAGAAGACCCAGATGTTCTTAGAGACGTTGAAGAAGAGGGTGACTTGTACGAAGGGGCAGAATTCGCATAAGAGAATGGAGAGCGGGTCAATTGTGTAGTGCAACGTGTATTGTACGCTCCGAAGCAAGAAGATTCCGGTCAATGAAATAACATATTTCGGTCTTGCTATACAATTAGTCAAAAGTTTGCGACTTGATCGTAGACAGTGGGAGTTGTGAAAACTTCGTTGCGAGGAGACTAGTAGAGCACCTGAAATTACCAACCGAGAAGCATCCAACTCCATATACCATCGGTTGGATCAAGAAGGGACCAACAGTAAAGGTAACTGAGATTTGTCGTGTTCCTATTTCTATTGGTAAAATATATAAGGATGAGATAATTTGTGATGTGGTTGACATGGATGCTAGCCATGTGTTGTTGGGTCGGCCGTGGCAATACGATGTTGATATTACCTATAGAGGACGCGATAACACTTATTTGTTTACCTGGGATTCACATAAAATTGCTATGGTGCCATCCAAGCAAAAGGTAGTGCCTAACAAACCTTCTGAAGTGGAGAAACAGTCCTTTTTAACCGTGACCAGATCCGACACAGAATTTGTGACAGATGTTAAGGGTGCACAGGAATTTTTTGCTTTAGTGGTTAAAGCCCTTGTGGTAGAGGGGAAAGAGACACAGATAGTAGATGTTCCTGAGAAAATACGGCCGCTGCTAAAACAATTCAGAGACATTACTTCAGAGGAATTACATGACAACTTACCTCCCTTGAGAGATGTTCAACACCATATAGACCTATTACCTGGGGCAAGTTCACCCAATCTGGTGCATTACCAGATGAGTCCGAAGGAGAACGAAATTCTGCGAGAGAAGATAGAAGAGTTGTTACAAAAGGGTTTTATACGAGAGAGCATGAGCCGTGTGCGGTTCCTGCGTTACTAACGCCGAAGAAAGATGGGAGTTGGCGTATGTGTGTGGACAGTCAAGCTATCAACAAAACAACCATCAAGTACCGATTCCCAATTCCCCGTTTAGATGACATGTTGGATCAACTGGAGGGTTCTAAACTGTTTTCAAAAATTGATCTACACAATGGGTATCACCAGATTCAGGTTAGACCAGGGGACGAGTGGAAGACAGCATTCAAGAGCAAGGATGGATTGTATGAGTGGCTGGTTATGCTGTTCGGATTGTCAAACGCACCCAGTACTTTTATGCGAGTGATGAATCAGGTATTGAGGCCTTTTATGGGAAAATTCGTTGTTGTTTATTTTGACGACATACTCATCTATAGCAGGACTGAGGAGGAGCATATGAAGTAGTTGCGAGAAGTGTTGTCATTATTACAGGAAAACCAGTTGTTTCTTAACTTGAAAAAATGCAGTTTCATGATGAGCAGTATATTGTTCCTGGGTTATGTGGTGAGTTTGGAAGGGATTCATATGGATGAAGAGAAGGTCCGAGCTATTCGAGAATGGCCTGCGTAAAAAACTGTGAGCGAAGTGCGGAGTTTCCATGGATTAGCCACCTTCTACCGTCGATTTATTCGAAATTTCAACACAATCATGGCACCGATAACAAAATGTATGAAGAAGGGAAAGTTTCAGTGGGGAGAAGAGGCAAAGTCGAGCTTTGCATTGATCAAAGAGAAATTATGCACCGCACCAGTATTGGCCCTGCCGAGCTTTGAGAAATTTTTTGAAGTCGAGTGTGATGCAAGCGGCGTAGGGATTGGAGCTGTGTTATCCCAAGAAAAGCGACTGGTAGCCTTCTTTAGCGAGAAATTGAGTGAAGCTCGCCAGAAGTGGAGTACTTATAATCAGGAGTTCTACACAGTGGTCCGCGCCTTAAAGCACTGGGAGCACTACCTAGTACAGAGGGAATTTGTATTATACACCGATCATCAAGCTTTGAAGTTCATAATAGCCAGAAACATTTGGACAGCATGCATGTCAGGTGGGCCACTTTCCTTCAAAAATTCCATTTTGCTATTCGACATAAATCAGGTGTTTTGAACCGAGCTACTGATGCACTAAGCCGACGTGCCAACCTGCTGGTGACACTGACTCACGAGATCGTGGGGTTCGAATGTCTGAAGGAGCTGTATGAGGAGGATGAAGACTTCAAAGTAATCTGGGCAAAATGTATTGAGAGACAACTTGTCAGTGATTTCCATGAGAATGATGGGTATCTGTTTCGTGGTAACCGTTTTTGTATCCCTAGGATGTCTCTGCGGGAGAAATTAATCCATGACCTACATGAGGGAGGATTAAGTGGGCACTTGGGTCGAGACAAGACGGTGGCTAGCTTGGAAGAGCGGTATTTCTGGCCACAATTGAAGCGAGATGTGGGGAATTTCATACAGAGGTGTTATATCTGTCAGGTGTCCAAAAGTCAGTCCCAAAATACTGGTCTTTATATGCCTTTACCTATTCCTAACAGCATTTGGGAAGATCTGTCTATGGATTTCGTATTGGGACTACCTCATACCCAGCGAGGAGTAGATTTTGTTTTTGTAGTGGTTGACAGGTTTTCAAAAATGGCTCACTTCATCCCTTGCCCGAAAACTTCGGATGCTTCACACATAGCCCAAATATTTTTCAGAGAAGTGGTTCGACTACATGGGGTGCCGCAGTCAATTACCTTTGATCATGACACGAAGTTCCTTAGCCATTTTTGGGTGACCTTGTGGAAGATGTTTAAGACGTCGCTGAACCGTAGTACTACTGCACATCCACAAACTGATGGGCAGACAGAAGTAACAAACAGAACCTTGGGAAATTTGGTTCGCAGCATTTGTGGGGACAAACCGAAACAATGGGATCATGCTTTGCCACAAGCTAAATTCGCTTACAATAGCGCTATTCATAATGCCATAGGGAAAACTCCTTTTGCTATGGTTTATTTGTCACCACCGAAACATACTGTGGACTTAGTTCGTCTACCAAAGGGTTTGGGATTTAGTATTGTTGCGGAAAACATGGCTACACAAGCTCAGGCGGTGCATGAGAAGGTGCGCCAGAAACTGGAAGAAACAAATGCAAAGTATAAGTCAGTTGCAGACAAGCGTAGGCGTCGCAAAGTGTTCAAGGAAGGGGATTCAGTGATGGTTTTCTTGCGCAAAGAGAGGTTCCCAGCGGGAACTTACAACAAATTGAAGCCCAAGAAATATGGTCCGTATCAGATTTTGAAGAAGATAAATGATAATGTGTATGTGATTGATCTACCAGAAACCTTGGGAATTTCCAAGACTTTCAACATTGCAGACTTGTTCCAGTACCACGAAGAGGAGTCACTCTATCCAGAACCTAACTCGAGGTCGACTTCTTTCCAAGAAGAGGGGACTGATGTAGAACAAGTAGCTGACTCATTCATGATGAAGAGGGAACATCCTAAATTCAAGGGCAATTGAATTTTCAATCCTACTAGTCCGGGCGTCGGAGTCGGAATGACGTGAAACTTTCACAGTTGATGCGTTTCGACGATACCTTTCAAAATCATGAGCCTTGCTCGTGTGGCATACCCTTTTTTAGCCAAATTCCGTCGTTTAGGCCCCGAAAAGTTCGTTTTTACCGTTTTAGGAAAGTTTCGCTTTGCTATAAGTTGAGTTTTACATTACGGAATTGACTTCCGTCAACTCTTAGGTGCTTAGAATCTTTATTAGTTTTAATTTCCGCAATTATCTCAAATTTTCCATTTTGGTCATTTTTAGTTTCTAGTCCCGTTTCTTGTCCAACAAGGATTAGGGTTAGGGTTTTCGCTTTAAATATGCTTGTAAGCCTTTTTGGCCGAATTATTCAATTTTTCAATAAAAATATCAGAGTTTGTTTTGAGAGTTTCTCTCGTTTTCTAGTGGATTCCAGAGTTTATCAAGAATATTGACGTTGGTCGTATTTTTTTATTATTTCCGCTGCGTCAATAAGTTACATGAAATGTACCTATCAATAAAATTTGAAAATGTTTCAAGCACTAGAACTACTTATCTTGATTTTTTTGTTAAATATGAAGGCATCAGAAAAATATAAGAAAAATCAAGAAAAATAGTTTGTGTTTGAAAAATTATCAAATGTCATGCATAGGTAGATTTTTTTTTTTTTCTAAGGAATTCATATGTAGATTTTAATAAACTTATCATCCATAAAAAAAATATAAAAAAAAATATAAAAAAAATCAGATCAAAATTCATGAAAATCAATTTGATTTCATAAAATCCTTGCCGAAATTAAAATAAGAAATCTCCTATGAGAGACTCACTATATATATAAACTAATAAAAAAAAAATCTATTTTATCAAAATGGAGATTAATAATAGAAAAAGGTTCACAATGAATTTTCAAAAAACAAACATAAAAAGAAATCAATAATATTAAATTTTAATATTTACGTATACTAGAGTGCCAAAACGAATAATTTACTAAATCCATTTTCTAACTTGACATTACATGTCAAAAGGCTTCTTTGTCTGTTATAAGTATCGCCAAAAATTCCAATTTTTAACTTCATATTACACTTATAACTTCATCGAGAATTACCCACCAAAAGTTTGATCAATCTCTATTTCAGATTCGAGTAGTCCCCATATGTATTATTTAAAAAATTAGTTTAATCTTTCAATTAAAATGTATTATCAACTAATGAAGTGGATGTAATTTTGTCTTATATTAGTGGCCAAATAATTATAACCAATGCATACATGGACCATTCTTTATTTTTGCTTGTCTTGAGGTTTGTCATAATTAACCTATTTTAAATTATTTAATCTAAAAGCCATAGCTAGCTTGTTTGTCAGCTACAATTGATATGGATGCAACTCTTGATTATCAATGTATCAATCTCTATCATTCTTGTTTAGACTATATAATTTTTTTTCTTAGGTGTGGGATTTTGGATTTCTAGGATTTCAAGTAACGTCTCAAGTTCGAATCGCCACCACCGTATTTAGTGTATATATATATATATATAAAATGATACAAGATAGAAGGATTGGAAGAATGAATTGGAGAAGATCGAGATACTATTCTAATTTGCTTCATGTTCACAAAAGACAAATGCTTTTTTTTTTTTTTTTAATGTATATAACAACAAACCTACTGTTTAGTTGTCCCACGCTACCTTCTTCTTTGTAATTATTTCATGCAATGCAAGGACCACTTTATTGAAAAATAAAATAAAAAATTAAGAGAATAAAATAGAAAAGAATAGCAGAAAGCTTGTGATGTGGATATTTCATGCATTATTAATATTTAATATTGCACGGTTGTAATCTCTGTCCAGGCCAAACTTAGTTTAATTATAATTTATGGAAATCAAAATTGATACTTCTTCGTCATATTCAAAGTTATAGAGATGCTTTATCATGTTTTTGCATCACTTTAATTAGGGTTGAAATATTATATATATGCAATTAACATGATAAAGAAACCGATTGGAATTTTGTAAAGTAAAAAAAAATCCAACTGTGTGGATTTGATTTGTAACATTACCTGTCAACTCTAGTATTCAAGTTGTTTTGAACTCTAGAAAGTTTAGGTATAATTGGTACATATAAAGTCTTAAGTATCTGGCCCATAAAATAGTATATATTTAAGAATTATAATATTTTAAAGGGTTT
Organism: Acer saccharum; assembly: GCA_030490815.1. Lineage (NCBI taxonomy): Eukaryota > Viridiplantae > Streptophyta > Magnoliopsida > Sapindales > Sapindaceae > Acer > Acer saccharum. Next base: position 28,417,423 of record CM059872.1, read on the forward strand.
ATTTATTATATTTCCAAAATATATATTTTATTTTATTTTATTTTATTTTGGATAGATGATTTAAACTTAGTATCTCAACTTAATTGTGATGCGTGGTTACGCTATCTAGAGTATGCATGTGACCTCAAAATATGTTATTTAATTGCTTTACTAAATAAATAAATAAAAATTACAAATATGACATAATGTATTTGGTTATAATTATGTTTTATTTTGATGATAACAAACGATCCATGAAATTCTAATTATGTTTGAGTTGAAGTATGTATACAGCTATAGAACCCATTTTGGTGGTCGTAGAAATGTGAAATCGGTTTGCAACTGGTCCTTACCGTTTAAAGATATAACAGCTAGTTTTTGTAGCTAGTCTCCAGCCGCGCTATGAAATCGGTGAACGACCAGCCTCTCCGATAACCTTCTTAATGGGAAAAAATAGCTAGTTTGTCAAATTTTCTATAAATGCAAGCATCTAACTCGTCTAAAACACTTCCAAAATTCTAGCCAAGTTCTCTAACTTCCTAAAGAAAAATAATAAATCTTGTTGAGCCAAAACCTTCCATCTATACGCATCAAAGACTACAACTGTGCTTAGCTTTTCATATTTTCTATTTGAGATATCTATTTTCTTGTGCTTCAATTTCCATTTTTTGTATTTGAGTGTGTGATGAACTTTGTCAGTGTGAGGTTCTTTACTTGAGAGTTCGAGAGACTGAGTAGAGTACTGAGAGGAGTGATCTCTTATATATAGTAAGCTTGGTATGAATTTCTGTGTCACTAAACTCTTTAAGTTGTGCAATTTATATATATATACAGAAATTCTATTATTACAGAAATTCTATTATCAGTTCGAACTGACAAAAGTTATATCAGTTCCTTACATGTGGGCCACTGGATTTAAATACTTTGACTTTTATCAGTTCGAACCGATAATAGAAAGACTGTATATATATATTGACGGTATTTGTCTATTTAAGACTAGGTATTTTTTTTTTAAAAGTTTTTTGTCTTTGGTAGGATTCGAGTCGCTGACTTAAGAGTCATTTACCTAAGCCCTAAACTTTTTTTTGAAGTTAATTGTGCAATTCATATTTATTTAAATTTTCACAACATGCATTCTGTGATTAGGAAACTCGTTTAATTGTAAAAGTCATGGTTTATAAATAATTAAATACTACTAACACATATTTGTCGTTTCTATAATTAAAACATCATTAATAAAATACTAACATATTTTACAATTCAATGTGGTTGGTTGGTCCTTTTAAAAAAAAAATGGTTTGATGATGAAGAGCGTTCATTCAAACTGATAATCTCATATTCGAGTCGATGCAAATGTAGTTAATTTAATATATATATAAAAAAAAAAAAATATCATCTTTTCAATTTCAGAAACAGAACAAATTTTCAAGAACAATTTTATGAAATGGTAGTATTTTTTTATTTTTTTTTTATTTTTTTGTTAACTAATGAAATTATTAGAGGCTTCCATTAATGCAATTGCAACCGACCTTCTAGGGCATACATTAAATAATGAAATTGATGAACAATATAGTCAATGGATGCCCAATCATAGGACGGCCGATTAAATTATTACTAGTAGATAGAATATAGTTGAAATTTTTTGTAAAATACAACCAAATTTTTTTATTTATTTTGAAAGTGTAAACTACAACCAAATCGGTTTATGATTGAGCTACAAACGAGCATTACTCTTCGAAATTGGATTCTTTGTCTATTTAAATTTTTATTGAGTTTTTAAAGATTTGTAATATATAAGTATTATTTGAATTTTTTTCATCGTTCTCAATTTTAAGACAATATGTACAACCTATGATATTTTTTAGGAAAATTTTCTCCTCATTGTGCATTAATAAATATATATTAGTGTCTTGTACATGGACCATTAGATTCAATTGCTTTGACTCAGTCTATATGCATTTATCATTGTTTATCCATAATCTGTGGTTCACATGTAATGCAATGATATATTTTATATCAGTACACACGGAGGAAAAAGGGAATATATATATATATATATATATATATATATTATTTGTTTTTGATCAAACTTTATTGGAGTTTTTGGATTCAATTTATATCACAACCAAAGATGTGTCAATTCAGTGGCAGATGCAAATGATGGCAAATTTCTTTAAAAAAAATAAATAATAGATTTAATATTAAATCTTGTAAGATTTTACTTGACCCCTAAATATTGTATTTTACTTTAATATTAAATCTTGTAAGATTTTACTTTATCCCCCTAAATATTGTATTTTACTGCTTTGACCTCCCAAACAAATGTTAATCGATAAATGGATATACATCAATGGTGAATTATTGCATCTGTTACATGTCATGTGAATCTAATTAACACATCATTGATTGATTGGAGTTCATTTTTGCTCACCCCCCTTAACTGAGGGTGAGCATTACCCTTCACCCAACTGAATGCCAAGTGTCCCTAAGTTAACCCAGGGTTAACAAATATCTACACAGATAGAAATTTCATTAAATAAATAAGGGTAAATTGGTGAATTTGATAAAAAAAAAACTGAAATTAATTTTTTTAACAATTATTAAGATTAAAAAAGTAACATTAAATTTTTTTTAAAAAAAAAATCAGAAATCTTCTCTCTTCATATCGTCTCCAGCAGTTTCTCTCCAGCACAGCTCCGACGGTCTCCTCCATCGGCGATCTTCTATCATTACACCACCACCGTCTTCTTCTTTGGCTATCGCAATCTGCTCTCCAACAGCGTCGATCTCTTCAGCGGACAGAGGTTGGGTTTGGGTGGCTTCTGATGTAGATTTGATTTATGGTAGGGTTGTTGATAGTGGGGTGGTGGTGGTCGTGTGGGTGTGGGTGTGGCCGTGTGGGCATTGGAGTGGGTTTTATTTATAGTGGTGTGGTGGGTTTGATTTATGGTGGTGATGGTGTGAGTGATGATTTATGGAGATGATGATGCGGGTGTTAATAGTGATGAACGGATGATGGTGTGGGTGATGATTTCTGGAGAAGATAATGTTTTTCAATTTTGTTTTTAGATGATGGTGTGGGAATAGAGTGGTGGCCGCTGGATTTGTAAATTTTTCGAGTGGTGGGTGTAGGTGTGTTAGGATTTGAGTAGTGGTGATGGTGTTTTGAGATGGATGGTGATGATGATTTTCTGGGTTGTGTTTTGTTTTGTTCCTGTGTTTTGATTTATTTTTTTTTTTGTTAAGTTTCCAGTGAAAAAAGGTTGCTGGATTTGTAACTTTTTCAAGTGGTGGGTGGAGTTGGGTTAGGGTTTGAGTGGTGGTGATGGTGTTTTGAGATGGATGGTGATGATGATTTTCTGGGTTGTGTTTTGTTTTGTTTTTGTGAGTTTCCAGTGATTTGTTTTGTTCTTGTGAGTTTTCAGTGAAAAAAGGGTGTTTGGATTGGGTTTTGGGATTTTGGACAGATGGTATTGATCTGGGAATTTTTATTTTGTTTCAATTTCTAGTGTTTTTTTTTTTTTTTTTTTTTTTTTTTTTTTTTTTTTGAAGAATGTTTTTTTTTTAAATCTCAGACTAGAGCGTTATTAAGAAAAAAACAAGGGTAAAATTGGTATAATAATATTTGTTAACCCTTGGTTTATTTATGAACACTTGACATTCAATTGGGAAGGGGGTAATGCTCACCCCCAGTTAAGGGGGATGAGCAAAAATGAACTCTCATTGATTGAGATACAAATTAAAATTTGAGTTAAGATGTCTAGTATTACTCTTTTGAAATTCTAGCTTCCATCTATAAGTGGGTAAAGAGGGGTCGGAAAGTGCCATGGCCCCACAAACAAAAAAAATATATATTAAAAATCTATTTAGAAATTATATATTTATATTAAATTTTGTTTTACTTCTAAATATTGTATTTTACTACATTACCTCCCAAAAAAATCTGGATCAGCCCCTACTTCCATCAATGGTCACAAATTTAATGGTTAAAATAAGAGCACATATTAATAGTAATGTTCACGCACGTAACGGCCTGAAGATCAAAGAATTCAACTGCCAACTTTTCAATCTTCTAAAAGAAACAAAAAGATTCGTAGAATTCGGTGTACAACTTTTACATATCTTGAAATTAAGGAAATCTTCTGTATATCGGGTGCATTCGGTCATTAAAGATATGTCATATTGTATATTAAAAAAATTATATATGTACCATCTAACTTCGTCATAGCCCACGTGTTTAATTTATGTTTAATGATCAGGGTATCACGTAAGGGTGTATTTGTTGTGTTAAAAGTTTGAAAACCTTTCAATGAAAGGACTTTAATCTCTTTGGAAAACAAGGAAGGTAAGTAATTGGGCAATATATTCGGTCCAAAAAGTGATAAATTAATATTGTACGGAGGATAATACTTTCTATAATAATTTGATCAACAAAAAGAACAAGGAGTTGGTAGTAGTGTAGTACTAGAAGAAGTTGTGGTAAGATTATTCTGAAAATCTAAAAGCATCGAAACAGTCAAAAGGTATTGTAGAGATCGAGTCCAGCTGAAATGTTTGAACTTTGAATGAATGATGTGAGTCTCTGAGAATTTTTCCAATAATTAAGCACAAGTTGATCGAACAAGTGATTGTCTCAATCGCCTTAAAAGCGCTTTTAAAGAACCTGCAAATGGAAAGGTTCAGTTTCGAAGGTCATGAAAAGGGATCAAATTATCAAATTATCATGAAGAGTAATGCTACTCCACCCAAAAATTACACCCAAATTCCAACCCAAATGTGAGGTGTCATAACCACACACAACATGGACCCACGTCATGATTTACAAGATTTTGTGTGGTGATGATACCTCACATTTGGGTTGGAATTTGGATAGAGTTTTGGGATGAAGTAGCATTACTCTTATCATGAAATATCACTTCACTTGTCCATGAACACAAATTCTAATTTGATAGCTACCTCTAACCTCTCTCAGAGAATATTTAACCAACTTTTTTTTTTTTCCTCTTTCAATCTTTTTCTTTTTCTTGTAAGTATATATATAGATATTTTAGATATATTATAGTAATTAAAATCATTTAAACTTATAAGATATTACTACTACAAGGACAAAATATAAAATAGAAACAAATTTTTCTCAAGTTATATATAGTACTTAAAATTAATGGCTATGTTTAAGGATAAAAAAAAAACAATAATATATTTAAAATGAACAAATTTATTGGCCTTTTGTTGCTTTTAACAACAAATACAGTTCAGCTAAGAACATTAATACACTAATGTCAAAAGATATTCATCTCATAATTTATATGATATTGATCACAAGCCGTATAAATTTAGATATTTTTTTTTCTATAATTTAGAATATATTACTCGTTAGCAAAACTCATGCAAAGCATAAATTCTAAAAATGAATAAGTAGAGGATACTATTAAATGATTATATTCTTGTTTAATGTAACTATGTAAGGAGGATAATGGCCACATATATGCCATATGAACGTGAAGTTGACAGCCTTCAAATCTATTATATGATCTACCCTCAACCCAATTGATGCTTTTCAGTGTATGCATTATCTTCTTCAAAACACAAAAGAGACTACATATTTCATATTTGATGAAATCTCTCTTGGGTGAAAACTGATGTAGGACAGTTGGCTTTAGAGTTTGAAGAAGAGATGGACAGGAAATTGTCCAAAAGAGGTGCTCCAAAGAAACGGGCGTAACTTTTGACTCGGTTGTCAGATTTCCTATTATAATATGTTTTCGGAAAGGGTTTTCAGAGATCTAGAGCGTGGCAACCGGGTTCCCCTGGTTGACGTCATTTGCGTCCTCATCGGAGCAGTTTAAGTTAGGCTGTCGGGCAACCGAAGATTTTTGTGTTTTTTTTCTTATTTTTCCGTTTTTAGTTGTTTTTATTTAGTTGGAGGATATTTTAGTCTTTTGCTTATTTTAGGGTTTCGAGAGGCTATTTAAGGCCCTTTGTTATCAGTTTCAGAAGGCATTCAATAAAATTATCAATTTTCAGTTACATACATTCGTTCTTTGCTGGTGGATTCCAGTTTTGTTACTTTGGGGATTACGCTGGTAAACCCTAGAACTTCCGTTCTGCGTCAAAAACGTTTACACTTTATATTCCAATCGACCTAGTAATTAAGTCAAACGAGGAGCAATTGTCTGGATTACAAGATGGGAAAAAAAAAAAAAAAAAAAACCCATATAGACAATATTCACCTAGATTTTTTTGATATATATAATACAATAAGACAGAAAGGATTTGAGGTTGATATAAAATTGAATCAAGAAGAAGCAGTCATTTTTTGACTTTAATTCAGTATTAAAATGACAAAAAGAAGAATCTCCCCTTTCATTAATTAGCTGATTAGTTAATTGATCAATCCTTTTCTTTTTTTTATTTTAAATAAATCGATATACCCTTTTATTACCTACTAATTAATTATTTAATTTAAAGTGTCCTTGAATTTAATGTTTGCAAAATGTGAAAGGAATAGTAAGTAAACTAAATATAAGAAACCATATATTTTATTAGATTATTTTATGTCGATAGATGTATGAAATTGACTAAATAATCTTCAGATGATTCTTGCATGTTAAACCTAAGAAGAAAATGCTACTTGCTTGCTGATAGTGATAACAACCATTAATTGGTCTTCTTGTTTTATATATATAACTTATAATCAATAATGTGTCGATTCGTCAAAATTAGGTTGTTTGCGTTGAAGAAGACACAAAATGTAGTCGTCAGTCGTGGAAGGGTGTCCCTTGTAGTAGTACTCTATTATTTGATTTGACCTCTTTGAGCCCAGAAAAAGTGCTTTTCTTACATCATGTATTGTCTTTATAAAAGGACTTTCCAAGATTTTGAGTTGCATAATTCTACAAATTGCTTCGAGTTTAATTTATATATATTTCCCATTAATTCTATCGAGGACAATCAAATATCAATACTGCATATTAATTTCAGGAATAATATTACTTTATCTAAATTTAGTGTCCAAATCCAATACTCAAATGATGTATCATCATTATAATCCATTTATTTAAATTGTATTGGATTTGTATGATTTAAATGAATGGATGATACCATATTATTTGAGCACTAAATTTGGATAAAGTAACATTATTCTAATTTCAGATAAAAATAAACACCGGTATCTTAATTGTAGATGAATCTGACCAATGCGATAATTGCATCATCTATTCAAATAATTTTTTATAAAGATTGTTTGCACATGATTAAAATTAGATATATAAAATTAAATTTTCACAGAGAAAAGAGGATAAAAACCAGAAAAGGGTAAATAATAAAGTACATGTTATGAGATTTTCTAATAGCAACCAAGAAAATGAATCTAACTCCTCGTTTTTATTTTTGTAGGGAAAACCTAAGACCTTAAACATATGATACTAAATTAATGCATTTTATATACACTATAAAAAGCAATTTACTTTTAATAAAATTGTGTTCATCTCTTTGCATCCACATTAATGAAATTACGAGTTCAAATTATTACTTTAATTTACTAACTCCTTAGTTTTTTTTTTTTAAGAAAAAAAATAAAACAAATATTTACTTGTCATGCAATCAACTTGAATTTTTGTAAATTAAATTTATAAACATATGTCAACAATAATTATACTATCATACAATCACGTCTCCCTACCCTAGTTACAAACCTAATTACCCAAAATTTCAAATCCTAGGATACTTAAAAAGTCCTTGACTCACCAAATCTTGTCTTAAATTTCTATTAACCAATGAAACGAAATTTCAACTATCATTATAATATTATAAAAGCTTCAAATTTGCAAAGTACATAGTTGCATTTGAGAGTCTACCCTATTTAAAAAAAAAAAAAAAAAAGCATCTACTTTGACCCATTAGATTAAACTCAAACCGGTCATTTTTTTTTTAGGGATATAATCATATTCCGCCCTTAGTTTTCCATATTAAACACTTTGCCCCCTCTAGTTTTAGTAATGGCCATTTTTCCCTCTGAAAACTAAAATATTAGACATTTTACCCCCTCTAGTTTCAGTAATGGCCACTTTCCCCCCTAAAAACCAAAATATTAGACTTTTTACCCCCTAACCGTTAGGAAGTCCGTTAGTCAACAATTTTGACCGTCAAAAAATCAATTAAATGACTTTATTACCCTTGAACACATTAGTTATGCCCCCTAATGACACCGCTAATTGTTTTTAAGGAAAAAAATCAGAAAAAAAAAATTAAAACTAATAAAAGTATTTTTACAAAAAAAAAAAAAAAACATAATTGAAAATAAAAAATTATAAATTTTAATTAAACTTTAATAAAAAATTTATTTAAACAAAAATAAATATAAAGGATTAAATGTACAAATAAAAAATTTATTTAAAAACATAAATATAAAGAATGAAATGTAAAAATAATAATTTCATTTAAAAACCATTAATATAAAGAATGAAATGTAAAAATAATTAAAATTTTTAATTAATGTAAAAATAATGTAAAAAACATTAATAATATTTTTGAAATACTAATTTTTTTTAATTAAAGTTTAATTAAATTTTATAATTTTTTATTTTCAATTATGTTTTTTTAAAATACTTTTATTAGTTTCAAATTTTTTTTATTTCTGATTTTTTTTTTTCTTTAAAAACAATTAGTGGTGCCATTATGGGGCATAACTAATGTGTTCAAGGATAATAAGGTCATTTAATTGATTTTTTGACGGTCAAAGTTGTTGACTATCGGACTACCTAACGGTTAAGGGGTAAAATGTCTAATATTTAGGTTTTTAGGGGGAAAAATGGTCATTACTGAAACTAGAGGGGACAAAATGTCTAATATTTAGATTTTCAGGGTGAAATATGGCCATTACTGAAACTAGAGGGGGCAAAGTGTCTAATATAGCAAACTACAAGGGGGAAAATGATTATTTCCCTTTTTTTTTAAGAGCAATATAACTTTTCATTATACTTCAAAATATATATATATAACTTTTCATTAACACAAATAGAAATGTAGCATAACATTAAACAATGTTTTAAAAAATAGATTATAGAGTTATATTAATTATTAATTTTAGTATACCAAGATGGTAGGATAATCTATATATAATTGGGTCATATAATTATTATTATTATTATTATTATTATTATTATTATATAGAATTTGTATAGTTATTGGATTGTTGTTGTGCCCGATTGTGAACTTTCTTAGGTTCCGACTATGAACCTCCTCCCCCAGTATCTAATGTCCGATTCTATATTTCGGAGTATGATCCTGAATACTGTTTTCCCTCGGACTTCCTTTCCACCGAAGAGGTAACACTGAAGGTACATTCGGAGGATAAACATTTATGACAATGTCGTATCTGACCACGCAGAGACAGCTGTCGGACTTAACCACTGATCCCTCGACACGTGCCTGAGATGTCAGAACTTGGGCTATATAAACCCTCATTTTGTGCCAAATGGGGGGATCTGAAAATTTGGACCCATCATTCTCTGAAAAGAGCTCTACATTGTATAATCCCTTTAGAAGTGGGAGTTTACTTCTACCTCATTCAATAAAATTACTTCCTTGCTTCATTTCTAATTATATGTACCAATATTTTAACCCCGTGAACGCTACACCCCGAGGGCTCATTTTTGACCCCAACATTTGGCGCTAGAAGGAGGGGGGTTGCCAGCATCTTCGCGGGAAAATAATGAGTCCACAACCGGAAGATCAGTATCCGGACGTAAACCTCGGGCTAAGGCCACCCGGAACCCAAAACTACGCACAAGCTCCACAGCAACAACAACCTCTACCCCACCACGTCTCGCCCTATCCAGGACCTGCAGGGGAGCAACAACCCCAACCGAATTATGGGTACAACCCCTATCAAGCGCAATACCCGTTTCAAGGTAAGTTCTACGGATACCAGGGAGCGCCGTAACAGTATCCGCAGGCACCGATGAACCCATTCTACCCGCAGATACCACATCAGGCCTATTACCCTCAGGGTTATCCACCGATGTACTCACACCAACAGCCGCAGCAACTTCACCCACAGGCCGAAGACCCGGTCATCCGAGCAATCACTAGTAGGTTGGATACCCTGGCCCAAAATGTTACCCGGGTAATAAATGTTGTGGATGGTGGTGGACAGCAGGGAGATTTAGAGGAAGCTAATTCTTGGGCCGAAGGTAACCCAGCCGGGACCCAACCGAGAGAGAGAAGAAGAAGACAACACACGGCTCAATTTGTCGAGCCCGACCGAGAAGAAAATATGAATCACGAGGCGCCGCATAGAGTTGCGGGGGTGACCCGTAGTCGGGAGGAGCGTGACGGAGTGGTCCAAGAGGACGTGTCTCGTAAGACCCGCCACCGACAAGAAAATGAGGGCGCGTCATACCCTCACCATGGGGATACCGAAAGAAATACCCTCGCAGACCCAGAAGCCTTTCGTGAGCTGCAAGATCAACTTGCGGACATCCAAGACCAGATACATTACGGCCACCGGAGATCCCTAACCCACATAGAGAGCCCGTTTATCGAAGGTATTGCCACCGTAGAAATTCCAACTAGCTTTAAAATGCCACGAAAAGACATGTGCGGATATAGTGGTACAGGAGATCCAGATGACCACTTAGACTCCTACTTGGATTGGATGAACATGCAGGGGACATCCGATGCCGTAAAATGTAGGGTTTTTCCGCTCACACTTTCGGGGGGATGCGCGGACGTGGTACGGAGGTCTCAAGAGACAGAGTATCTCTTCGTTCAACGAGCTCTCGAAAGAATTCCGTAGCGGGTTCGCCGCAAGCAGAAGAAGACGGAGACACATGGTTCATCTCACCTCCATTAGACAACTTGAATCTGAGTCTATTAGAGATTACATGGGAAGATTCACGGAAGCGGCAAGGCAAGTCCAGGACTTCAGCGAAGCCGGGGCAATCATGGCTTTCATACAAGGCCTCCAGAAAGGCAACCTGAGTTGGTCCCTCTCAAAGAAAGGTCCGACCACTTATAGGGAGCTGATAGAAAGGGCTGAAAAATATGCCACGGCCGAGGATATTTGTGAGTCTAAAAGCCACGCTACTTCCGCGGAACCCTATGAGGCACCCAAGAGGTGGGGTAGGCAAGCACGTGACAAGGGCAAGGAACCTCAAATGTCCAAGCAAGTGAACACCGGGAACACAGGCCGAAATCCCCGGTTTCCCCCAAGAGATAAATTCGAAGAGTATACCCCATTGAGGTTCCCCCTAGATAGAATACTTGAAATTGCAAACAAAGAGAAATTGCTACGGAAGCCAGAACCTTTATATTCAGCCCCCGAGAGGAGAGATCGGAGGATGCACTGTAAGTTCCACAATGACCATGGACATGAGACCAGGAAGTGTCGCGATTTGAGAGACCAGGTAGAGGAGTTAGTCCAAAACGGAAAACTCCGAGACTGTGTGAAACCATAGGAATCAGGTGAAAAGATTCCGAAGGCCCAGCAGCACCAAGACCACAAAACTCCAGTAAATGTGCCAGACTCAGATGATGAAGAACCCATCAACTTCATTGATGCCGTTCCCGTCACAGGAGACCCCGGATCAACCTCTTTCGGGAAGGCAGCCGCCTCAGTATGTCTGACGACTACACTAGAAGATGAACCGAGACATTGGGTACCGTTATCGTTCTCTACCGAAGATTCCTACGGAATAAGATATCCCCACTGTGATGCCCTTGTTATTTCCATAAAGGTTGGAAATCGTACGATAAAGAGAACCCTGATTGATCATGGAAGCTCGTTAGATATTATTCACTGGGACCCTCTCCAGAAACTCGGATACACCATCCCGCAGCTTCAAGCCTCCAGATATTGCATCAGGGGTATCGGAGGGCATCGCACTAGGCCGGTAGGGCAGATCGACTTGCCTGTTCGATTTGGGACTAGACCCCGGATACGCACCGTATGGGTCAGCTTCTAGGTGATAGACATCCCCTTTCCCTTCAACATCCTTATCGGAAGACCAACGATTTATACCCTGAGAGCAGCTACCAGCATCTACTCTCTGAAACTGAAGTTCCCGACCGAACTCAGTCCGGGGGAGGTAACCGGGGATTAGGAGGAATATAAGAGATGTATCCAGATTGGATCCAACCCTGTACTCACCATTGGGAACTATAGTGCAGCACCTGTATCACGAAGAAACACACCGAAACAACGGAGGCCTAAGAAGAAGCGAATCGGAGATATAGCGACCGCACAAATGTCAGATACAACCCCACTTGATGAAATTCATGTCACCAGCCTTGATCCCCGGGAAGTCGGATCTCAGCCAGCAGGAGAACCCACCGAACCTTTGTTGAAAGTAGTACTCCGCGAAGATAACCCTGAGAAGACCGTCCTTATCGGAGCAAACTTGGAACCCCGAGTAAGGATTGAACTCATAGAACTCTTAAAGGAATTTTTGGATATCTTCGCGTGGAGTCATGCAGACATGCCAAGCATAGATCCTTCGGTCATATCCCATTCCCTTAGTGTGGACCCAATGTTCAAACCAGTGTCGCAGAAGAGAAGATCCTTCAACAATGAAAGATATGAAGCAATAGCCACCGAAATAGACAAGCTCTTGAAAGCAGGGTTCATCCGGAACCTGAATTATAATGAATGGTTATCGAACGTCGTATTGGTAAAGAAAAAAGACGGAAGGTGGAGGATGTGTGTTGACTTCACCGATTTAAACAAGGCATGCCCGAAAGACAGCTTTCCCCTGCCTAGGATTGATCAGTTGGTGGACGCGACCTCCGGTCATGAATTGCTTAGCTTCATGGATGCATATTCCGGATATAATCAAATCCGAATGGATGAGAATGATGAGGCCAAAACCGCCTTTATCACGGATCGGGGCGTGTACTGCTATAGGGTGATGCCTTTCGGCCTTAAAAATGCCGGAGCAACCTACCAGAGGTTAGTCAATCGGATATTCGCGAGTGAGATAGGAAGAACAATGGAGGTATATGTCGATGATATGCTGACCAAATCGGTGACCGCCGAAGAACATGTGCCAAATCTCCGGAACACGTTCATGCTCCTGAGGCAGTATCAAATGCGGCTTAACCCCATGAAGTGCACATTCGGAGTATCGTTCGGAAAATTCCTCGGTTTTATGGTCCACCAAAGGGGGATTGAGGCCAACCCCGATAAAATCAGAGCAGTGATCGACCTCCAACCTCCGAGAAAAGCCAAGGATATACAGAGACTCAACGGCATGATAGTGGCCCTGTCCAGATTCATATCAAAATTGACAGATAGGTGTCTCCCGTTCTTCAAAGCCCTAAAGCACAAGGGGGATTTCTGTTGGACTGCTGAGTGTCAGGCTGCTTTCGAAGACCTGAAGACATATCTCCAAAAGCCACCGATGCTAGCCAAACCGACCACCGGGGAGACACTATTTCTCTACCTTGCTTTCTCCGAGGCTGCAGTAAGCTCGGTACTAATCAAAGAAGAGGGATCCATCCAAAGGGCAGTCTACTATGTAAGCAAGAGCATGACCGAGCCAGAAACCAGGTACCCAGAAATGGAGAAGCTGGCACTAAGCCTGATTGTGGCCTCTTGGAAACTCAGACCGTACTTCCAATCACACCCCATAGTAGTCTTAACGAATCAACCGCTCCGCCAAGTCCTTCAGAAACCAGAGCTCGCTAGAAGACTCACTAAATGGGTGATGGAGATTAGCGAGTTCGATATTCAGTTCAGACCAAGAACTTCCGTAAAGGGCCAAGCGGTGGTCGACTTCATTGCCGAACACTCAAACCCGGAGGTATTCAATCCGTCAACCGGGTATGTGCATCAATGGAAAATGTTCGTAGAAGGATCTTCCAACCATCACGGTAGCGGAGCAGGAATAATCATTATTACCCCCGAAGGAACTCTCACTCAGGCCGCACTCCGATTTGACTTCAGGGCAACCAACAATGTTACGGAGTATGAAGCCCTAGTCACCGGATTAAAAATCATCTTGAACATGGGCACTGAGTATGTAACGGTGTATAGCGACTCCCAGCTGGTTATCAATCAAGTGAACCAGGACTACCAAGCCAGAGATCCCGAAATGATCAGGTACCTTAAGCAAGTCAGAACTCTGATGTCTAGGTTTATCTGGTGTGAGCTCATCCGGATCTCAATAGACCATAACTCCCAAGCAGATGCACTTGCTAAACTTGCATCGACTTCGGACATGAAGCTACCACGGACCATAACCGTATTCCGCCTACCGAACCCAAACCTCTCAGAAGACCAGAAAATCGGTGTGTTGATCCCAGATCCCGTAGGTGAGTCCTGGATGACACCAATCATGGACTACCTCCGCGATGGTACCCTCCCGGAAGATAAGGGAACGACACAGAGGGTGAGAAGACAGGCACCCCGATATCTTATTATCAATGGTTTGCTTTTTCGAAGAGGATTTTCCCTACCATATCTCAAGTGTGTCAGCCCCCCACAGACAGAGCAAATCCTCTAGGAAGTCCACAGTGGATCTTGCGGTAGTCATTCCGCTGGGAAAAATCTAGGTCACCGGATAACTAGACAGGGGTATTATTGGCCGACCCTCTTCAAAGAATCGAAAGCGCATTCCGAGTCATGTGACCGATGCCAAAGGACCGGCCCGATCCCTCGTTTGCCAGCAGAAACCTTAACCCCCATGTCTTCACCTTGGCCCTTCGCCAGAATCGGAGTCGATATTATCGGGCCCCTACCTAGGGGGACAGCCGATAAACGCTATGCAGTAGTCGCCATTGATTATTTTACCAAGTGGGTTGAGGCGGAGGCTCTGAAACACATCACTGAAGCAAACACAACAAACTTCATCAAGCATTCCATAATCTTTCGATTCGGAGTTCCTCACACACTGGTAGCCGATCATGGGACACAGTTCGACAATCACAAACTTCGTAAAGTATGCTCGGATTACAATATCAACTTGAAACTTGCCTCACCATCCCATCCCCAAAGTAACGGTCAAGTTGAAGCTGTCAACAAGACTATAAAAACCTTCCTCAAAAGAAAACTGCAGGCCCGAAAGGGATGCTGGGTAGAGAAACTCCCGGAGGTTTTATGGACGATTCGTACCATGCCACACTCGGCCACAGGGGAAACCCCGTACTCATTAACATTCGGGACCGAGGCAGTTATACCCACCGAAACTAATATCCCAACAAGAAGGGTGTCTGCTTACACTCCGAGTGATAACGAAACTGAACTCCGAGCATGCCTTAAAGAATTAGAAGAAAGAAGGGACCTGGCCAGGATCCGAACCGCTCATCACCAGCAACAGATAGCCAAATATCACGATAAACGGGCCCGAATCCGAAGGTTCAATCCGGGGGACCTTGTTCTCAAAAAGATCCTACCATCAACAAAGCCAACTTCCTCAGGTAGTCTGGGGGACAAGTGAAAAGGCCCTTACATCGTTGACTCGGTATCCATGAAGGGTGCCTATAAATTAAAGAGGGAAGATGGTACGCCCTTGAAGAACCCATGGAATGCAGACCACCTGAAGAAGTACTACCCATAATAGCCTACGGAATGTACCATATGAAACACTGCTCGGTAACTCTTTCTACCTGTTGAATTCGCATTTTCAATTTTTATTTTCGGATAGAATTTCATTCATTTACCTCACCGAAAGACTCCGAAAGGAGCACGAAATTCTCCACCCCCATGGGAGCACCGAAAGACTCCGAAAGGAGCATAAAAGTCTCCACCCCCATGGGAGCACCGAAAGACTCCGAAAAGAGCACGAAAGTCTCCACCCCCATGGGAGCACCGAAGAATCTGAAAGGAGTTTGATATTCCTTTGAATGCTACGAATACCTAACCCTAAAAAAAAAAAAAAAAAAAAAAATAATGGATATAATATTGGCATGTTTATAATATCGGATAGCAGAGCAATTAAATAATGTAACAAAATTACTTTAAGGAATAAACTCTGAAGTAAAAACTCCGAACAAAGTTACTTTGATTAAATAATGTTGAAATATTTAATATGGCCTAAGGCCTACAAAAATCTCGGGACAATCCCCGAACAAATAAAGTCAAAAATAAGAGGTACATCCCTCGGAATTTAACTACCCCTAGGCCTCTTTCCCTTATCGGAGGCAGGATTCGTGACGAACCTTTCATCATCAGTGGACACTGCCTCAGGCTCCTCCTCCGAAAATGGCTCCTCTTGAAAGTCCTCGGAGATGTCCCTGACAGGCTCGCCCTGCTTTCTGACCCGGGATTTGGTCGCCTTCGCAACATCCGTATCAAACGCGGAGAAATCAAAATCGAGATAAGCTCGGAGCAGTAAGGTTCTCACATCCTGGACCGCCGAGTCGAATGTCTTTTCCTGAATTTCTGAGAAGTCTTCAGAATTCACAAATAAATTCACGGTGTTGTCAGGAAGGTCTTCCTTCATGCTCCGAATGGATTCGTTTGCTCTCTTCAACTGGGCCCGGTAGTCACAGAGCTTGGCATGCTTGTCTCTACAGCAAGCCTTCACTTTCTGGTATGCGGAGGACATCTCTCCGACCATGGACTTCTGCGACTCCAGGGCTGCCACCGATTCCTGGAGATTCTTCTCCACCCTCTCTTTCTCCTTCTGCAGCTTCTCACACTTCACCTTCGCATCTCCATACCTGTTCTCCATATGGAGGAGGTTACCGATGGCCTGAGAATCAATAAAAGGAAATTGTTATCCGAGGCACCTGAACGCCAAATAATATAAATAAATACACCTACGAAAGCAAATAACATTACCTGCAGCAAATTAGCCTGTCCATGTCGGATCCTGTCGACATTAGACATCTTTCCGTACCCCGATATCTCCCCACTCCTCAGGAGATCTTTCCCATGAACGCAGAGGTACTCCACTCCGGTTACGAGGTTGATGGGCTTCGTGCCAGACACAGAAGCCTTAGAAGAGGGATGCCTAAAGTAATTCGGAGGAGAAGTTGCATCCTCTCGAACGTTCTTGTTCAGAGGTGTCTCCTCAGGCATATCCCTGTCGGAGTCTACCAACTCCACGTCTACTGGGCCACCACCGATAGGACCCCGACCACCATCGGTAGTCCCCTGGCCTCCAGATCTCATGGGGATGGCCTGTGGAATTTGCCCAGATGCTCCAACCGCGGCCACAGTCACCGTGGGCCTGCTGGCTCTTGCCCTCAGAGGGGAGTTGCTTTCAGATACCTCCTCCTCGGCCACCAATCTCGGGCCCTTTGGAAGCATCAGCTTCCTCTTCTTCTTTTCCTCCTTGCGCTTATCGGCGCCACCTCTCCCCTTATCGGCCATCTTCCCTTTAGCCTTTTCGGTAATTTTCCCTGTATAAAAGTTAGAGTAATGATGTAGCGAGTATTGCCATTCGGATATCAGAAATCAGATAATTACAAATCATAGGGGCCCTTACTCTTCTTTGATAAAGTTTTTTCAACCTTCCGCTTTCTTGCCTCC
The DNA here is from genome assembly GCA_030490815.1 of Acer saccharum. NCBI lineage: Eukaryota > Viridiplantae > Streptophyta > Magnoliopsida > Sapindales > Sapindaceae > Acer > Acer saccharum. The sequence goes on from CM059872.1 coordinate 28,434,878, forward strand.
GTAAGGCTCCCAATGAACCCGAGATCGTGTAATCTCCTGTCGTCTAACAGGTGATCCACGTGCCTTCTTTCAGGAGAAACTTGCCAGGCGTCCGACACGTGCTTTCTTTCCACCGGGGATAATTCCTCGAAGGTAACGCGCTCCCACGGTGCTACAAAAAAGAGTACCCCGATAAACATAACAAATTAAAATGAAGTTAAGGCGACAAACACAGATAATAAACCTATGGAGAACCCAAACACCTGGGATATTGAACACCGAATGAACCCTCTGTGGACGACCACCGAGCTGTAGGTCTTTACCCCAGTCGCCTCTGGCGACGAACCAAGTCTTCTTCCATTCTTTATTCGAGGAAGGAAGCCCGGTGATCAGAGGTTCACCGACTTGCTTGTCACAACAAGCAAGAGCCCACCAGCCATCACCCCCAGATTTATGGGAATATAGCCGGTAGCAGTGCCCAATCTCCGTAAATGTTGGCTCCGGATATCCCATGCTTCTCCATAATGAATACATCCCGATCACTATTCTCCAAGGGGCCGGAGCAATCCCTATCTCTCTTAGAACCCTCCGAATGTACTGTTGTAAAGGTAACCTAGCACCGATTTCAAGAAATACGGGATGAAAAGCCACCGATCTTCCTTCAGGGTTGCTCGCTCTCTCCCCATCTCGAGGAACCCTCATTCCCACAGTTCGGGGGATCGAAAACTCCGTAGCCAGTCGGCTAATTTTACTCGCATCCACTTTGTTCTCCCTCAGAAGGTTTATCGCGAATCTTGTGTGATCTATCTCATCCCGAACTAAATCTTCGGAGTTGTATCACTCACGAAGTTCTACGGTGCCAGGGCCTGCTCCGGGTTCTTGAGCACCCTCACGCATCTGTTGGACTTCAGGACTCCCTGCATCTTGCATGTCCACATCACCGAAAGCGCTCATGGTACTACTACCCACAGAGACCCTTCCTGACGTAGACTCCGACGAACTAGATTCTAAACTTGACGAGATTACGGGACTCGGCACCCCAACTTTTCGAACCATCGGTGGATTCAATTGTAAAATGAAACAAAAGAATGGACGAGAATCAAACTCGGAGACTAACCTGTTTCTTCCCCTTTTTCTGTTGTGCACTCCCTCAGGTACCGAAGACGCTCTGATCAGTCGAAAAAACACAAGTGGGGAGCTATGGGTGACCCTACACCACTATTTATAAGGGCCCTCAGCATAGTATACGAAGCGACGCGAACCGACCTCCCACAGCTCGACACTTGTACGTCGCCTCGCCCCAGTGGCCACGTGGCACCCGCCAACTGACCACGAACCGGGTCAATCTCTTGCCGGACAGGACCCAAGCAAGCATCCGATAGTAAGGACACTCTAATTCCGAGCCCACAATCGGTCATGCATACCGACTTATGTGCTCGAGGGGGAACTGTTGTGCTCGATTGTGAACTTTCTTAGGTTCCGACTATGAACCTCCTCCCCCGGTATCTAATGTCCGATTCTATATTTCGGAGTATGATCCTGAATACTGTTTTCCCTCGGACTTCCTTTCCACCGAAAAGGTAACACTGAAGGTACATTCGGAGGATAAACATTTATGACAATGTCGTATCTGACCATGCAGAGACAGCTGTCGGACTTAACCACTGATCCCTCGACACGTGCCTGAGATGTCAGAACTTGGGCTATATAAACCCTCATTTTGTACCAAATGGGGGGATCTGAAAATTTGGACCCATCATTCTCTGAAAAGAGCTCTACATTGTATAATCCCTTTAGAAGTGGGAGTTTACTTCTACCTCATTCAATAAAATTACTTCCTTGCTTCATTTCTAATTATATGTACCAATATTTTAACCCCGTGAACGCTACACCCCGAGGGCTCATTTCGACCCCAACAATTGTAATCTAAAATCAGTAATTTGTCAAGCAACTATAAAAATTCTGGGTAATTATATGGGAGAATAATGGAAGTAATGAAGCGGATCAGAACCGCCCAATATTGGGAATCCTCATTGGGTGGATATGAGATGGTCAACGTTTTTGCCAAAAGTGGGTACCATTTTGTAGGACTCTCTTATATATTATGATACGATGGTCAACTTTGGGCGTCTATAGACTATAGATAATTGTATTTGTTGTTGCGGGACACCCAGGGGTCAATTCACCCCCTTCACGCGGCGATTCGCTTGGAGTCACTTGACACTGACATGCGCGTGTCATTCCCATTCCCGGATCCCTGTTTCTCACATGCTTTCAACTTTAAGCTACTACTCGTCTCGGACATGAATAAATTAAGTGAGGGAAGTGTGTATCACTTCAAATGACTTATCACGCATGCAATCTTTTACACGTGACGGATTAAGTACGGATTTTCATATGTTTTTTTTTTTTTTATATAAAATTTTAAATAGATCGGATATTAATTGAAAAAAGTTTTGATTAACTCCGGCACATATTTATAAAAAATTTGTACGAAAAAAAAAAAAAGTACGGAATTTCAACCCCCATGAAGATATGATATATCTAGTATAATTCAACCATCCTCCAGATATAGAGTTTTGATTATCTGTAATCATTCTTTTGATTATTTATAACTTAACAGATAAAGTGAATTATATAGTTCGTCTAAATGAAAGACCAACAAGGTAATGGTAACTAAGAATATTATCCATATTTAACATCTTACAACGAGATGCACCATATACATCACTTTTAGCCATGTGATGATATCTCAATGGGGTTGCATGTTGCATCTGCTACTCCCAAGATCTTCTCAATTATTGGACATATCAATCCAATTTGACACAATACAACACAACTTAGACATCCATTAAATCAAACAAGAAGTATACTACAACTAGATTGGTGCTTATGCATACAAAAAAAATAAAATAAATAAAAACACAATAAACCATGTTTGAGGAAGAGAAACGATCAATAAAAGGGTCTCTTATTTCTTCGTCTGAACATAAAGTAATCCTAAATTTTATTAAAAATTAAATTGGGACAAAAACATAAAAGCATGCATCAATAGGAACATGACCGGACTCGTATATGGAAGGGTGTGATTGGATTCATCACTGATGAATTATCGGTACAACTTGGAAATTATTCTAAACAAATTGCAGGAATTTGAGGAACAATTAGAAAATATCTCTTAATAATTTAGTTTTTTCCATCACAATCATTATCACTTATCAGTAGTTCAGTACTCACCAACACAAAGAAAGGGATATAAGTTATGGGCTTCTGCTTCCGGCTAATTTTGATGCTTCATTTTTGGTGGGTCCATATCGGATTCATATCTTCACCAATGAGTTTAATCCACCACAAAATGAATCTAATCTTGCCACGTTATTGGTAGATATCAGATATGACATTTTCCCAAGTGAGGATGGGATGGACGGGGATAGGTCCCTCGGCTCTCTATTTACCCATAAACATTATTTTTTAAATTCTAGACAATTTGTACCTAATTTTCCATAATTTTCAATAACATGATAATGATAATCTAAAACATAAACAAGAAGTTGAGTAATTAAAATGTTTTGGTTAGTATTTTAATTAGTAGTTTGAGCAAACCACACACCTTGTACCTATGAGTTGAACTTGAAGGCATGCCAACTTTGACCGAAATGAAGGTGGAACTTGGAAGTGGGCAATAGACAAGAAAGTCAGAAACAAAACCACATGGCCAGTTAGCTTACTTTCCAAGAAGTTGAGGAGAGCTTTTGGACCTAATTTTGTGACATGACACCACTTATTACCACTATAAATTTGGCACTCTTGGCAAACGTACGGTTAGCACCCAAGTTGGTAATGATGATTGGGGTGTAATCATGAGGAAGGCAGCCTTATCAATCCGTATCCATAAGCCCACTTCCCACCCACATTTCATGTATCATGTATAGTTTACAAATTAAATCACGACATAACAACTCAATACGAAAACATAGATTCGAATGATCACATCAAGGTTATAATTTTGTCAACCCATTGTGATTTGGAATTGGGGAGCGGGATATAATTCGAACCATGACCTCATAAATATAGGTATAAGGATTTATCATTGAACTAATCTCATCCTATTATAAACGATTTTTTTTTTTAGATTTGCTTTAATGTATTTCAACTTGATACAAGTATATAAATAAATGTTTAGAGTTTATTACGTTTAATTTAGTTAAATAAAATAATTGAATAAAAATTGTGTTAATGGATTTAACAAGTTCTACGCTTTAATTGGGTGAGACATATTGAAATCAAGATTAGTCTTTGGTACAAATAAAGCTTTTAAATCTACGAGTACCTTTTAAGGATAAAACTATGACGCCTAATAAGTCTATGAACCTTAACCCCACGAGAGCACTTTTGAGGATAAAATTGTGACCCCCAATCAACCAAAATATATAGTACCTCATCGATGGCGGCCTCATGTATCAAAATTTTGCCATAAAAAAAGTTAGACAAGTTATGTTACGACACCCGTATAATAAATATCGTGTCTGAATTGCGTTCGGATTGAACAAAATTTATGTGTCGTGTTGGGTTTTATCATACATAAATCGTCAACCTGAATTGCTAGCCCAAATATCATACAACTTATGAGGAGTTGAAGTAAATTGTATGCATCAACTAACACCAAACCCAAAACTTAAGCAATTTCCAAGAAATATTATGCCAACTCCAATATATGATTTAAAAAAGGTTTTATGTAGGTTTTGGCATGAATATTTTGTTGACAGAGATACATAGCAAAGCACACTTATGTTGTTAAGAGTATTTGCAGGGTCCAATGATCTGGTTAAGAGGAAGAATCGGCACAATCTCAATCGTGAATCGTCTATGGTAATCTATGGTATTCTAATCGCAACAAATTCAATTGTAAGCTAATTCTCTACCAGGTAACTTATGAACATATACATAGACACACATATATAGCTAACATCCAGTCAATCTGTAAGGTACAAGTTGAAAACATTTTATGAAAGACCCCTCACTAATTGCTTCTTTCGTTTGATTTTTTTAGGGATATTTTCACTTGGGTCCTTATGTTTTTTTTTTTTTTTTTTTTTTTGAAATATCCATCTTTTACTCACTTATACATTTTCGGAGGATTCAGCCTTATATTTTCAAAAACCATTCAATTTGGTCCCTCAGACCAGATTTTTAATGGTCAACGGTTACAGAAAATTCTAAATTACTATTTTACCCATGACTACAATATCACTATATAAAAATACCATTTTACCCTTTAAAAAATCCAACAATTACAAATTTACCAACCACTAACCCTTATTAACATTAAATTTTACAAAATTACTAGTCAACTATCATTTTTCAGGCAACAATTGTTTTTTATTTGACTTTGTAATTGATTTATGAAATGAATGTTTTACCCTTATTTGTCAAAATTAAAAAATGAAAAAAAAATTGAATGTTCTTTGCATTTGTTACCGTTGAGCAACGGTTCTTAAATGGCTTATAAAAGCCTCCATTCCTCACCATTTTTCATTCACATTGTCTTCCATTCCTCAGCCATTTTTTGAAAATCGTTTTTTTCCTTTTGCAAGCCTTAAACTCTCATTCTCCTTATTTTTTGTCTTTGTTCATACATCAATTTTCTCTGTTACAACCAAAAAGCCTTTTTTGGTTCAATAAATATATGCAAATGGCCTCCTCAAGTAGCACAAGTGAAAAACCTGGATCGATCAAGGTTAAAAATAGACTATACAACTGTGGGAACGGGAAGAAAGCATCACTATGGGTCTCCGAAACGAGCAAGAATCCTAATAGACTATTTTTCTCTTGTCATGCATGCAACTATTTCAAGTGGTGGTCTCCTGATAATGAAGAATGGGAAAGTATGGAAGAATTTGTATGTGACAGAACATGTGCAGGTTCAACAATTACAAGTCTTGAAAATACTCAGTTTCGTGAGCTAACTGCCAACTACAAGAAAATGCAAAAGAGCTTGGCTTGGTTGAAAGTAATTGTTCTATTTCATATTGTGTTACTAGGCATATGTATATGTGATGACACGTCGTTGCAGTGTCGATCAAAAGATGAACAATTAAGTTCGACGCGCAAGTCACAGAGACTAACACAGCAGCAAGTGAGGATATCGTTCCGTAGGGAGATGGAATCCGTCGACCGTCATCGGTTCTAGCTATTATTACAACACGCCAAGTGGACTCGTGTGTTGCTTGTGTGGAAAATGTAAATAATAATACAAATAAATAAATTATAAACAATAATATTTACAATGATAGGATGGGATGGAAAAACGCATGATGAAATGTGGTTACACTAGGGAAATGACTCAACCGTAGCAATTCTTATAATTACGTACTAGACTCACTTAGTCCCTCAAATGTGCAAATATATAATAGACTCGTATCCCTTTAATTGAACTCTAATCTCTCTCGAGTCTTAGAAATCACATCCACATATACGTATGGATTCATTAAGTACTGTGGGACACACATATGAGTCATGTATGCTGGCCTAGTGATCTCTAAACTTTCTAGTCAAATAGAACGGTTATTTCATTCGGTATGTAATGCACAACCGCATGAGCCATACTACAGCCAATAATTCATCCACGAGGCTAACCAAATGCGGGATGGAAACCAAGTGAAAGCATTAAGAATATGAGATACCCATATAACACGTATGTTATATGCTCGTGTCCCCTTAATTAATCTTTACCTTCTCTCGAGCGACATAGAGATTACATCCATGCATAAATGCTTGAATTCATTAAGGACAGTGGGACACACACATGAGCTCTACACGCCAGCCTAGTGATCTCTCAACTTACTGGTCAAATATAGAGGATATCACATTGAATATGTTAATGCAAACCACGCGATATATAACACACAACCTAAATATCATTCACGTGGTGGTTAACCGAGTGAAAACATTAAGCAATGAAATACCCTTATAACTACACGAGCACAAGAGGAATTCAATGGTCTTTACTCTAGATAAGGATTCGGTTATATCTATCTCCCTAGGATGGCAAAACATGGGAAATAAGTTTACCTAACACTAATGTGCAAATAGTTGGTTGTTTTACATTAAGGACATTCACTTTAAGTTAGGGGTTCATTCTTTTGATTTGAGAATTTTCCCTAAATCAATTTATTACTCAATCTGGCCAAGGATGAGCAATTGTGTCTTGATAACAAGACCCATTAAGCATAAGAATACGAACCAAGGCCAATTTAGCAACTAAATGCCTGAACTAAGCCTTTCCTACTCTTTAGAGTTAAATTCTCTAACACTCAAATTACTCTAAACATGGTATTTTGGTCATCCACCAACATACAAACAACCATTGGAAGCTAAATTACATTACTCCTACTATAAATTACTTTACTCCTAATCCCAATCATGCATACATATCAATTTCGGATCTCCACACATATGGATATCATAATATGAGTTTAAATCATGCAATTAGCAAAGAGTAAAACAAAACCTAAATGAATTTAAGAACAAAAATACATATATTGCACATGTGTAGGTTTATAATGAGTAAATAAGAGCAAACCCTTGAAGACAAATCCTTCAAAGATGCTCTTAGCCTTCCTAGCTCGGATTTGGCTTCTAATCCCTTACAATCTAGTATAAGATGGATGGATGGATGGAGGAGGTATGAAATGGTGTTGTGGAGATATATGGGGAGCCTATAGAGGAAGAACCTCCATAGGAGCTTGGGTCTCTCTTTATTATGTGAAGAAGATGAAGAAAATGGAAAAAAATAGAAGAGAGAAGAGGAGAGGCGTGAAAGAGAGAGAAAATAGAGAGATGGAGTGTGGGATGTTAGGGATTCTAAAAAGAATGAGAGAAAAGGGGATATTTATAGTGAAGGGGGTTAGGGTACAAAAATGGTCAAGAGCGGGTCCCAAAAAAAGGTGAAAAACAAGCAGTGACAGTCATCTCGCGGTATGTCTCGCAGTACGCTTTAACGAAACGTACTACGAAACTTGGTAGAAGTTCACCTTTTCTCATACGCGGTACGCTTTGATGACCACTCTGATGAACTCCTCCTGCTGGCTTTCGCGGCACGGAATGCAGTATGCCATTTGGTTTGATGCGGTACGCTTTGACGAGGCGTACTACGAAAATGCTCATTCTTGCCTTTCGAGATGCGTTTGGCCCAGAAACACCTCATTTCCGCACAATGACTTCCCAAAACAAAATGAACCTGCATAAGGCTCACAAAACATATTATATTCATAAAAACACTCTAAAACGAGAATAAACGATAGAAAATGGGGACCTCAAAAGGTGTATAAATCATTCTGATCAATATGTATGACTCTTACATGTATTGAATGAGCTTCATGCATAAGATAATGTAATATAATGACTATGATGCATGAACTAATGTAATAGCATATCTATCATTTGTGAGAAATACTAAATTAATGGAAATTAATGGAAATCAAGCATACTAAATAACACTCCACACAAGATAAGAACATAGATATTTCATAAACATAATAGGGTTTCCCAAAAAGCAAACCATGAACATATTAGGGTTCATCCCTTAATGTAACAACCAGGAGAAGCTATGGCTACTGCCAATAAACTCCAATATCATCCAACAAAAGAAATCATGGTCACTGTCAAATAACTCTAATATAATCCAACAAAAGAAACTATAGCCACTGCCAAATAACTTCAATATCATCCTAATTAAAACATTTAAACAACAGTGTTTTCAAAAGATTTATTAAAACCCTTTCATGGTTTGAGATTTAAACCTATTTGGGAGCAAACATCACCCAAATGTATTGTTGAAGCATTGCTTGTGCTGCATTCATTAGGTTGAGCCCTGCAACAATAGAATGATATTGTAAATTATATCAACTATTGATATATAACCACTGTAAAAAACAACAACGTAAATTATAATGCCTTTCAGTTGTATAAGCTGATGCATTTGACACTTTATGAGAAGCCTTTTTCCTTGTTGATGTGGAACCTTGACCTTTTTTCTACAATTTCAATATTTTATATAGTTAACTTATTAAATGAAAAATTAAATTGAAAGAATGAGAGGCTGAATGAAGAAGAGGTTATGTTTACCTTAGATTTGCAGGTAGCCCAGTTGTGTCTAAATTCTCCACATACGGAACATTTTTTGAAAAATATCGCATTCGGTGCACGTGGCTCATCAGGTACCCTAGTTCTCTTCTTCTTAGGCCTGCCCACCTTTATTCTTTTCACAGGTGGTTCAATAGTTTCGAATTGGAATTTAAGCCACCTTGATTCATCTGGTATTGGGTTGACGACACCTTCGTAAGTCAGTTTATATGCCTGCTTGGAGTAAAACCAATGTACATGATTGTGTGGAAACTCTTTGTTGTACACTTGTACATAAACACAGCAATAGCATGCATGCAAGGCAACCCATTCATTTGCCACATCCTACAATCACATGTGGCATCATTAAGGTTCATCAGAATTTTCACACCTTCATTGTCAACTGTCTCATACCAATTTCTCTTCCATGGATGACTTGCAGCTTTCTTGCTTCTTTTTCATTTATTGTCAAATATTCTCTTGCATATGGAGTAATTGTATCATTCAACCTATCTACTTCAGCCCACTTCTTAGAGAACTGTACCATTATTTTTCTTCGCAAATTCTCTAACAGTTGAAGTATAGGTTTGTCCCTATCCTCTCCTATCCAGCTATTGAAACATTCAAACATGTTGTTAGAGACGTGATCAGCTTTGATGGATGGTTGAAATGCATGCCTCACCCATTTTTCAATTGGCTCTTTCATCGTCCAGTTGGCAGCATGCATGCTATCTTCCTTAATTGAATCCGGCACGGTTGGCAACTCTAGCCAAATCCCACAACTTCCAATTGATATTATGATTCTTGAAGGTTGCCATGAAGTTGGCAACGATATGTCGAAAACAGTACCTAGTATATGCTTCTGGCCTGTCCTTTACCAAGGCTTTTACACACCTTTTCTGCCTGTCACTTATGAAGCATAACTTTTTTCTGTTATCCCATCCTAATAAATCCCACAACTCCTTCAAAAACCATGACTAACTGTCAGAGTTTTCAGACTCGCAGATACATATGGTTATAGGAAGAATATTGTTATCCCCATCAAGAGCAATAACAGATAACAAAACCCACCAAACTTTCCAGATAGATGACACCCGTCGACACCTATCAAATGGCGACAGCCATTCACAAAACCTGTTTTGCACGCATCAAAACTCAAGTAGAATCTAAAGAAAATTAGACTGTCTGACATGTTAGGATCCATTGCTACCTTTACATCACTCATCGGGTTCATTGTAAGTATTGCATTTTCGTACCTCTTCAGCTTTGCTTAAGCCTCACTATGAATAATCTTCAATGTCTCTAATACAATCCTCTTTGCCCTATAAATTGTCTGGCTATCCACCTTCATTGCAAATCTTTCTTGCAATTCATCCTTAAATAGTTTTGCCTTGCCATTACGGTTTGAACGAATGAAGTTCCCAAGAACTAATGTGACCTACCATGATGTAGCCTCTTTGTTTTCAGCCAGCCTTGGGCACATTGAGTGGCTTCCCTCTATACCTGTCATTCTTGATTTTCTTCAAGGTGAATCCTTTTTGGATGGCATACTTCTTAATCATCTCTCAAGAAATCTTCGTAGACCCAAGAATTTGAACGACTTCAAATGAAATGGTCCCATTTGGATTTGGGGCCTATTGATTATTCTGACAATAAGTAGCAACTCTTGTCAATGCAGTTTCTTCATCGGAGGAAACTACAACAATTCTCTCATCGCCATCACCTTCATAATGGTCCTTGTCATTTTCACCGTTTTCATTCATTAAACTAACATCTGAGTCATCCTCTGACTCTTCATCAACCTAGTAGTCATCGTCAACAGCACTTCCAACATTTCCATCACTTCCATCAGTTGCTACATCTTCAACTGCATTGTCTTCTTCAAAGTTTTCTTTAACTAAAACAAAATTGTCTTCTTCATAATTTTCTTTAACTGGATCACCAATGTTTTGTTGATTGAAACCAAGCAAGCCAGCAGGAGCATCTTCAGGGAATTGGATATTAATGGGAACCAGAAGGAGGTTGAACTCAATGAACGTGAGGTGTTTACTGTTAAACATTTCAAAGCACATCATCAGTTCTTTATCTATTGTTAGTACATGTTGTTAGCCATTCCATGGAAACGTAAGACGTAATTGCCAAGTTTCCCATGCTTCGATATGGTACCCACTAAGTTCCTTCTTAGTATCATTGATGAGGCTAATCACACTGCAATCCCCTGGTTCTATGAGATCCATGTCAACAATTCTATCCACATACTTCACATGAACTTGAAACTCAGACATTTGCAAGGAACTGCACAAAAGAAAAAAAAAAAAAAAATTATAAACCAGAAACTCATAAACTGTAATCACTTAAACAAATTATTCAAGCAATGCAAACTAGAAAATATACACACACAAGAAATAGGGTGAACTCCATAACTAGCCAAAAAATTATAGGGTTTATTGTTTTTGTCCATGATTAATATTTTTACTATTTTTGTCAAAATTTCCACTTTTTGGACAAGATTGCCCTTCTTTACAAAAAATTTTTTTCCCTCTTTCTCTCTCTCCTTTTCTCACGCCTACTTCTTCTTCTTCTTTCTCTCCTCCTCTCTCTTACACGTCTCCTCTCTCTCACAAGTTCATCTTCTTCTTCTTCATCTTCTTCTTCTTCTTCTCTTTCTCTTTCTTTTTTTTTCCCAGATTTTAAAAAAAAAAAATCAGGTTTTTTAAACAAAAATTTTCAGATTTGGGAAATTTTCTAGATTTTTTAAAAAATTTCAGTTTTTTTTTTGAAAAATTTTCAGATTTAAAAAAAAAAATGTTTGGATTTGAGTGTTAGTTGTTAATTTGTGATTGTATTTAAGTTTGAGTTGTGGTTGTTTTTATGAATGGTGGGAGTTGTATTTGGGTTTGGGTTTTGTTGAAATTTTTTTGAGATTTTTCGGATTTGATCTTTTTCAAACAAACTTTTCAGATTTTATTTTGTTTAAACACACCAGGCAAACGAATTAAACACACCAAGCAAAATGAATTAAACACACCGGACTAATTAAACACACTAGGCAAAATGAATTAAACACACCGGACTAATTAAACACACCAGACCACCAATTAAACACACCAGACAAACAAATAAACACACCAAGGCAAAAACAATTAAACACACCAGACCACCAATTAAACACACCAGACAAAAAAAATTTAACATACCAAGGCAAAAACAATTAAACACACCAGGGTAAAACGAATTAAACACACCAGACCATCAATTAAACACACTAGACAAAATGAATTAAACACACCAAGGCAAAAACAATTAAACACTGGTGTGTTTAATTGTTTTTGTCTAGTGTGTTTAATTGGTGGTCTGGTGTGTTTAATTCATTTTGCTTGGTGTGTTTAATTCGTTTGCCTAGGGTGTTTAATTGGTTTGCACTGGTGTGTTTAATTGATTTGCACTGAGGTGTTTAATTGGTTTGGCCTAGGGTGTTTAATTGGTTTGCACTGGTGTGTTTAATTGGTTTGGCTTGGTGTTTTTAATTGGTTTTTGTCTGGTGTGTTTAATTAGTGGCCTGGTGTGTTTAATTAGTCCGGTGTGTTTAATTAGTCTGGTATGTTTAATTCATTTTGTCCGGTGTGTTTAATTAGCGGTCTGGTGTGTTTAATTAGTCCGGTGTTTAATTTATTTTGCCTGGTGTGTTTAATTAGTCCGGTGTGTTTAATGATAATGTTAGTGTGTTTAATTAGGTTCCCCAGTGTGTTTAATTGGTTTACACCTGGTGTGTTTAATTGTGTTGTGTTTAATTGGTCACCAGTAACACAATTAAACACACCGGTCTGGAAAAAAAATAACACAACCAATACTGAAACTTACAATATTCAAACCTAAAATTTCTGGAAAATTTTTTGAACAAAACAAAATCTGAATTTTTTTTAAACAAACAATACTCAACCTTAACCACAACCACAACCACCCTTAAAATCACAACCAAACCTCAAATCCAAACCATTTTAAATCTGGAAATTTTTCAACAAAAAAAAAAAAACTGAATTTTTAAAAAAAAATCTGGTGTGTTTTTCAAGTCTGAAATTTTTTTGTTCAAATAAACCTAAAATTTTTTTTTTAAATCCCTAAAATCAACCACAACCACAACCACAACCTAAACATAAAAATCTGAGTTTTTTTTCAAAATTAAAAAAAAAAACTGAAATTTAAAAAAAAAAAAAAAAAACTGCAAAAAAAACGTGATTTTTTCAAATCTGAAATTTTTATCCCTAAAAAAACCTGAACTTTTTTAAAAAAATCCCTAAAATCAACCACAAACACAACCACAACCACAACCACAACCAAACTTAAAAATCTGAAACAAAATTTCAAAAAAAAAAAAAAACTGAAATTTAAAAAAAAAATCTGGAAAAAACGTGAAAAAGAAAGAGAAGAGAGGAGAGAAAGAGAAGAAGAAGGAGGAGGGAAGATCGGACGTCCGATCGTTGATCGGTCATCCGATCTTCAATTTTTTTTTTTTTAAATCTGAAATATTTAAAAAAATCTGGAAAAAAAAAAAAAAAGGAAGAGAAAGAGGAGAAGAAGAAGAAGGAGGAGGAGGAGGAGGCATGAAAGAAGAAGGAAAGAGGAGGAGAGAGGAGGAGAGAAAGACGAAGAAGAAGAAGAAGAAGGAGGAGGAGGCGTGATGGAGAGAGAAAGGAGAGAGAAGTGGGAGGCGTGAAATGAGTGAGAGAAAGGAAAGAGAAGAGATTAAGAAAAAACAAATAAGGGCAATTATGTCCTCACAGCCCATTTAGTGACAAAAACAATAAAAATGATAATGGTGGACAAAAACAGTGAGAGGCCTTAATTTTTGGCTATTAACCCCTATTTCCTCCAAGAAATATATACAAATCAGAAATGATAATACCATAAGTCCATGCAAATACCATCCCCATGCAACACACATCATGAACTTGTCCTATAAATTTAACCACTCTTTCATAAACACCAACACACCACATAAACAAGAAAGCAAAATATACAACCAACCATAACAGTTAAATAGATTAAACCCTAAAATCAGAATACACAATACCACATCATAAATACAAAATTAATATTTTTCAATAAAAAGGAAATATTTCTATTGTTTTACCAAGTTCAAGCAAAAGCACCTTGCACTCCCCTCCCCCCCCCCCCCCCCCCCCCCCCCCCCCCCCCCCCCCAAAAAAAAAAAAAAAAAAAAAAAAAAAAAAAAAAAAAAAAAAACCCTAAAATGTAGTGCATTTAAGACTAATACCGAACAAAATTAACACTTGTACATAATACACAACAAAATAAAATTAAAAAAAACTAAATGTAACTGTTAATACACCAATTCCATGCAAAAGCCCCAAAAATATAACATACAACAACACACTTCACACCGAAATCAAATAAAAAGGAGACTTGAACAAAAAATATTTAACAAAATCAAAACCATGTCAGGTTTTTTTCAAGAAAAACAATATCATTTTGCTACTCTTTCACCAGTGATGAGAGATCGTCATCCTTTTTTCCGGTCTCTTTGAAGCTTCAAAGACCGTTTGTTCGAAGGCTTTTGGATAGTATTCGCAGAAGGCGCGAAGCTTTGCTGTTTCCTGTAAACTATATTATAAGGGTAGGGGTGTATTTTCCCTTTTAGAACAGATGCCTTTATTTCATTTTAAATTTTTTATTTTTTATTGTTACACATGGAACAAAACTGTAATGCACCTATGCAATGATGAAAATGACCCTGTCTCTGTTAAGTTAGACTAACGTTTGATCAACAGAATGACCAAATTGAGTGGTTTTTGAAAATATAGGGCCCAATCCTAAGTGAGTAAAAGATAGATATTTCAAAAAAAAAAAAAAAAAAAACATAGGGACTAAATGAATAATATCCCATTTTTTTTAATAGAATAAATAGAAAGGTGATTTTGATATATTGACCAGTATTTTTTAATGAGGTTGCACAACAATACTTTTTGAACTTAAAAGGAAACTTTTGATGACTATTTTAAAAATAATATTAAAAATAATATATTTATATTAAATTTTGTTTTACCTCCTAAATATTGTATTTTACTACATTGCCTCCCGGATCTGCCCCTACTTCCATCGATAGTCACAAATTTAAATGGTTAGAATAAGAGCTCATAGTAATAGTAATGTTCATATAATAGCCTGAAGATCAGAGAATTCAACTACCAACTTTTCAATCTTCTTAAAGAAACAAAAAGATTTGTAGGACTCGGTGTACAACTTTTATATATATATATCTTGAAATTAAGGAAATCTTCTATCTATCGAGTGCATCCAGTCATTAAAGATATAACATGTTGTATATTAAAAAAATTATATATGTAACATCTAACACCGTCACAGTCCACGTGTTTAATTTATGTTCAGTGATCAAGGTATCACTTAACAGTACATTCATTGTGTTAAAAGTTTGAAAACCTTTCAATGAAAGGACTTTAATTAATCTCTTTGGAAAACAAGGAAGGTACGTAATTGGGCAATATATTTGATCGGTCCAAAAGGTGATAAATTAATATTGTACGGAGGATAATACTTTTTTTTTTTTCTTTTTTGAAAGAGAGAATAATACTTTCTATAATAATTTGATCAACAAAAAGAACAAGTAGGAGTGGTAGTACTAGAAGAAGTTGTGGTAAAATTATTCTGAAAATCTAAAAGCATCGAAACCCCAACCTTACAATCAACAGTTAAAAGGTATTGTAGAGAATAGAGATCGAGTCCAGCTGAAATGTTTGAACTTAATTTGAATGAATGATGTGAGTTCTCTTTCTCATTCTTTTTTCCAATAATTAAGCACAAGTTGATCGAACAAGTGATTGTCTCAAAGCGCTTTTAAAGAACCTACCTCTACAAGTCACTTGTGACTTGTCCATGGACACAAATTCTAATTTGATAGCTACCTCTAACCTCTCTCAGAGAACATTTAGACCAACTCTTCTAATCTTTTTCTTAAACGTCCTTTAATGGTACTCTGTATGTTAGGTCACACAAAATATCTCTAGTAATTAAAATCATTTTAACGTCCTTTTTAATGGTTCGTCTGTGTTTATATGTTTATATAAGTTTTTTCTTGACTCATGCTAGTTGGATTTAATAAAGTTGTGGTGCAAGATTTGTGAGCCACTGATTCGTTTGCCACATGATCTAAATTTATTTAGTTTCTTTTATCTTATCTTAATCATTTAAATTCAAATACATTGCTTTAATTTAATCATATTCCCTGGCTTCTATATGTATGTATATATATACCAAAAGCTTCAACCTAAATGTCTCCTCAAAAACAAATGGAATATTGGGCAAACGAAACATTTCCCAAACAATTTTTAGAAAAAGTAGTTTTACAAGAACCCGGTTGAATTTTATCAGAGATGATATTTGTACTACAAGGAAAAAGAATAAAGCAACGCACTAATGTCCAAAGATGTTCATCTAATAGTGAATTTGGACACGCCAAGCATAAATCCTAGGAATAGATGTTAAATGATTATATTCTTGTTTAATGCATGTAAGGAGAATAATGGCCACGTGAAGTTGACAGCCTTCACATCTATTATATATATGATCTACACTTCTACAGCTGATGCTTTTTCACAGATGAAGCTGTACGTGTATGCATTATCTTCTCCAGAAACACACTATCCCCGCGCGTATCTTCATATATATCTCGATCAGCTCTCTCATACTATTCGATCTATATTACTATTATTAATTAAATCATTATCTGTGCTTACTGCCTTATAAGCTCTACAAAGAGACTATATATATATATATATTTTTTATGAAGTCTCTCTTAGACCTTAGTAGGTGAAAACGTTTGCACTTTATATTCTAATCCACCTCGTAATTAATTAAGTTAAACCATCAATTGTCTAGATTACGATATGGAAAAAAATAAAATCATATATATAGACAATATTGATCACCTAGATATTTTTGATATAATTAATACAATAAGACAGAAAGGATTTGAGTTCGATATAAAATCGAATCAAGAAGAAGCTGTCATTTTTTTAACTTTAAATCGAATCAAGAAGAAGCTGTCATTTTTTTTTTTTAACTTTAATTCAGTATTTTTTTTTTAGATGTATTACAAATATTACAATAGGACTGTCGAGACTTACAGATATCAGACAATATGTGAGAGGTGGCTCAACTTGAGTGGTCCAGCTGTGAAACTCTTTGTGTTGTACAGCCTGTCAAGTTTGTCTCTTCCTCTACAAGAATTGTGTATCCATTTTACATCAGCATGACCTCTGTACATCAGACTTTTTCCACGTGGAATGCTACAGTTGGTTGAGGTATATTGAAAGAGAATGATGTATTTGGGATAGGCGGGAAGTTGAGAGAAGAGAGAGCAATTAGAGAGACACAATAGCTGTTTAGCTAGAGAGAAAAAATTCCAGAGAAGAATAGAAGGCTTGGGTGTGAGTTTTCTTGTTTTCTTGGTTTACTTTGGGATTGAAGTCTCTATTTGTATAATCTAGAAATGCTCTATACCTCTGTAAACATTTCTTCATAGTGGATTAGTAATAACACCAGCAACTGGATGTAGGCTCATTTCCTGAGAGCTGAACCAGTATAAATTGTGTGTGTTCTTGTCTTTTCTTTCTTTGTTTTCAATTGTTCTTGCTTTGGATTAGCTCATCTCACAACACAATACATACGTGGTCCGGATATCCACTCTTACAAATCGAGAGAAAACTCTCCAAACATATTTTTAAAATGCATATTGTGAGACTCGAACCCTTGACCACTAATGTTGAAGAGAAGTACCCAATCACATGTGTTGGAAAGTGATGTAAGACTTTTAATTCCGTATTAAAAATGACAAAAAGAAGAATCATCCTTTCATTAGTTTTTTTTTTTTTTTTTTTTTTTTTTTCTTTTTTTCAAAGACGAATTTATTTAGGCACAACTAGGCCAAAGGCAACCGAAAAAGAAGAGAAAACAGGCAGGCACACCCACAAGACAAGCCCCCAAACCAAACAAAACAAAGCCACAGAGGAACAGCAAAAATTAATTAATTGCTATATATATAAATTCTATTATCAGTTCGAACTGACAAAAGTTATATCAGTTCCTTGCATGTGGGCCACTAGATTTAAATACTTTGATTTGGTTGTATGCACTTGTCAGTCAAAGTATTTAAATCTAGTGGCCCACATACAAAGAACTAATATAACTTTTGTCAGTTCGAACTAATAATAGAAAGACCGTTGCTATATATACCCTTTTATTAATTTATCACTATGTCCTACTAATTAATTTAAAGTGTCCTTTACTAGCTAGAGAATATATATATATATACACTCTTGAATTTAATGTTTGCAAAATTAATGTGAAAGGAATAATAAGTAATCAAATAAGTAAACTTATAAATATAAGAAAACATATATTTTAATAGATTATTTTATGTCGATCGATGTAAGAAATTGACTAAATAATCTTCGGATGATTCTTGCAGGTTAAACCTAAGAAGAAAATGCTACTTGCTTGCTGATAACAGCCATTATTTGGTCTTCTTGTTATAATCAATAATGTGGCGATTAGTCAGAAATTGGTTGTTTGTGTTGAAGAAGACACAAAATGTAGTCGTGGAAGGGTCCCTTGTAGTAGTACTCTATTATTTGATTTGAAAAATGAAGACGACTTTGTGTTTACAATTAACAACGCTGACTTTGAGCCCACAAAAAGTGCTTTTCTTACATCATGTATTGACTCTAATTACAAAAGGACTTTCTAATTGCATATATAATTCTACAAATTGCTTCGAGTTTCAATATATTTTCACAATTTTATCAAGGACAATCATTAAAAAATAAAAATACCTAACTACTGCATGTTAATTTTAGGTCAAGATACACATCATATATATCTCGAATTGTTAGATAAAATGTATCATCTATCCAGTCTCCAAATAATTTTTATAAAGAGTCTACACATGATTAGAAGTAGATATATTAAAATAAAAATAAATTTTCACAGTGATAAGAGAATACAAACCAGAAAGGTTAATATTAAAATGCATGTTAAGATCAGATTTTCTAATAGCAACAAGAAATTGAATCTAAGACCATTTCCAACCATCAACTCCAATTTG